>VZTF01004761.1:369571-509490 GCA_013397755.1 Cnemophilus loriae | reverse complement strand
CCCTTTAACTTTATAATAAATTGAAATCTAACACAATATCATACAACTGTTTTCCAGTTTTAAAAGCCTGTTTCTACACATTACACCTTGGCAAGATTCCCCTGTAAATTAATAGAAATTCTATTCAGCCTTTATTAATGAACCACAATTTGCAATGCACATTTAAAAAAAAAAAAAAAATCAATTTGTGCCTTTCTTCCAGTTACTAAAGGGACTGAACACATGATAAAGCCACCACCATGATACCCTTCCTGACAACTCTCGGCAGACCCAAAAAGCATCGATGGAATTGCCATGATTCATACAGGGAACTGCAGAACTCGAACCCCTCAGCGTAGGAAATCTGCTTGGAAGACCACCAGCCTAAGAATTCACCAGAACTTCAACTTAAAAATGTCTTCAGAATACAGATCATAGATGAGATTTTTCATTAAATTATTAGAAGCAATAATGAAACAATAATCTCCAAGTCTGTACATTTTACAGCATTATTACACACACTCTTAGTTATTTTCTGCAGCAGAACCTGCAGTACAGAACAGTGTATTAGTTCTTCCAGAATCAAGTATTATAAAAATATTTGGAGTTCTTAGAAAGGCTGAAGGCATCAGACTTGTTACAGATCACATACAACTTCATTTTATTTTGCTTTCCCTCCCTGGAGTGGAGAGAAAGGGGAGGGGAGATGCGGGTCAATGACATAGTGCTGCTTCAGGAAAAATACCCCTGTGGCCCATTTCCTCCTGGTTCTTGCCACAATCCTCCAGAAACGAAGAGATTTTTTGAAAACCCATCTTGTGGTGTATAGTAACACTCTGTAAAAACTCAAACTCCCAGCTCCTTAAAATTCTTTCCTGGAGGGCTGTGTTATAATCCAGACAGGAGGTGTCACTTATTTTTGAAGGCTTACATCCCTCTTTCCAGCAGCAGGCTACTAATTTAAGGAGGTACATACCTCGCCAGCCCAGCTTCTCTCAGATTTCCCCTCTCCCCGCTCTTTTCCTCTGAGGTACAACACACACACACCAACATTCCCCAACATTTATATCCCACACTGAGGGCTGCCTGGCCTCCCGGGCACCCCTATAAATAAAATTCCCAGATCACCTTCCCCAGTCTCACTGTAAATGCATGACTGCACAAGTAGGACCTGCAGAGGCACACGAGCATCTCCTTTTCACCATTTATAACAGACGGCTTCAACTCTCCCACATTAATTCCTATTTTTAGTTTCCCACCAGCACCTGTTCTTGAGTTCACCTCCGTTACAGACTGGTTGCAGCCTTCGTATCTTCAAGTACAAAGTCTAGACACGACTGCAGTGAGGCGCCAGATAACATTTCTACGGCCCAATCTCTCCTTGGACTTGATTTCCACAGGTAGGTACAAACCACGGACCACTGGCTGACTAAAGCAAGTGGAATTTTGTCTTTATAAAAAGACCATGCAATAGGCTTTGCACTATTACAGGAGAGCTTGATTAAGAAATACAAGATGAGCACTTAATACCTCTTTATTTTACATGTCTTTCCCCTAGCTTTGGGTACATTTTATTACTTTTATTTCTTTAATTTAGAGGAACAGTTCTAATTCCTGCTCTTTAACATGTGGACATTTGGAACTTTGGATTTAACTTACCCCAGGAGATGACTTAGGCGTTCTTTTTCTATCAGCTAAGAAGATTAAGAAACATACATTACCTACTTACTCATCCCTATGAAATGAAGAACAACATTCATACACCTCCACTCGATAAATATAAAATGATGCCATGAGTCATGCCCATCCCTCCTCCCCACCTCCCTTTTTAAGCTCTGCTGTTTACAGCAGCTCCAGCAGCACAAAGGGAAGGTAAAGCAGCATCCCCAGCGATCTCCAGTCTTTCCTGCAGTTCCAGGGACAGCTTAATTAGTGAGGGCTCCTGGCTTTTGCCTAGGCAATTACTCGCAGCTTCCTGCTGTAAATCAGCTGCTCTCCAGCTGGTCATCTCTTTTACTGACCACTTACTGACTCCCGAGGGGAAGGGATGAGTTCAGACTGTCCTGCTTATCCCCTGAAGAACACGGCAATGAGAGCTTTCCTTCTTGTGTACATCCAGGACAAGCAGAGGGAGCGGCGAGGGGGAAATTCCAACCCTAAGACGACCAGCTCAGAGCAGCCTCTGAAAACAAGTCACATAAATCTTCCAGAGACAGTAGTTCAAACCTCTTTTCATTTCCTTGGAAACCTTCCAGCACAGGCAGCCCACCACAGAGGTAACTTACACTATGAGCCAATGTCCCTGCTCACTTTTCATATGACTTCCAAAGCAGCAAAAGCATGACAAAAAACACCCACAAACGACTA
The DNA here is from genome assembly GCA_013397755.1 of Cnemophilus loriae. NCBI lineage: Eukaryota > Metazoa > Chordata > Aves > Passeriformes > Corvidae > Cnemophilus > Cnemophilus loriae. Next base: position 507,144 of record VZTF01004761.1, on the reverse strand, counting down.
ATCCAGGAGCTGGAGAGGTGACTTGGCTGCAATTCTTTTGACAACAAAAGATAATTCAGAACTGATGGATTTAAAATTACAAGCCCAGCTTTTCTGTCTCCCAAAGATCCTCCACTGACTCATTTTTGTTCTAGAGGGCACAGCAGACATCGGATACTTCTGTTAACAGGGAAGACATGATTTAGATTTGCTAGCAGCCTATGACACTATGATCAACTTTTAACTACATCTAAAAATGAGAACTGGAAGTCTGCAGAATACACTGCCCCCTAAATTCAGATGCCCTTTCTAAAATAGTCAAAAAGAAGGGAAAAACAGCTGCAAAAGGTCAATATTCACCTGTAAGAGAATTCCTAAGCAGAAGTCAATTTTCCAAATTAAAGAACCTTTAGTACGAGTGGCATTGACCTCTCCTATCCCTGACCAAACTACGAGGAATGTCAAAAGATACATTCCTCCCCCAGTACCTAATCCAACTTCCAAGCAGACCACAATACAGAAAAATCATCACTGCGGTGATGAATCATCTAACAAAACCAGCAGCCTTATCTTGCACTTAAGTCTTATCCAGTCATGATTCTGCGTTCAAAATGCTGATCTGCTGTTTTCCAGGAACACTCGTTAAATCAGGGTAAGCCAACCACTCCCATCTTTTCCAGTGCACCTCAGCAAGTCAAATCATTAATTTTATTCAACATTATCCTGTAATGTTACTTTCACCTCAGGAAAAAAATCAGTATGTTCTAAGGGAAATCTGGAGTTCCAAGGAAAACGCTCTGAAGTTACCTGAATCCGTCATCCACTGGCCTGTTTCAAGTACTGATCTACAAGTTCCACGATGGAACAGACTGATACTTCCTCAGAAACTTCCCCAGAAATTTCTCTAAGTGATGTTTCCTGTTCTTAACTGAGCTATTTTCCTCCATTTTAAGGTATTTGCAATTGCAGCCAAAGGCTTTGGGATATGATGGAATGAGGAAACGCAGTGCACAGGATGCAAAACTCCTCTTTATCACTGATCTTTTAAGTCAAAACAGAAAAAAAAACAAAACAAAAAACCAACCTCACCTATTAATAGTTTTTGCCCAGCTAAAACAATTATTTTAATTGTCCCTCTAAATGCACTGAGCTAACACAAATAAAAGGAAGCATCCTGTGCAATGAGGCCATTACAAAAAAAACACTCCTGAAATTTATCCATTAATAACTTATGAGTGATGACCAGCTTACAAGGCAATGAAGTAAAATAACAAAGCTAAGAGACAATGATAGAATACGTTCAATAACACCAAGTCTTTACAACAGGCAGATGTAATTTTCATCACTTTATATTAAGCCTAGATAATATAGTTACTGAAAATGAGATATAACCAGAGATAAATACAATAAAGGAAAACAAAATATAGTTACTCTAATTCACTTTGACTTGTATCTCATACAAGCCTCAAGCCAAGTTTTTCAATGCTTATTAATTTCAGTTACATACTAGTTAAAATCTTTGAAAACACAAGTTCAGAGTTGATTCATATTTACAATTACTTCAAATTTTTTTTATTGGCCTTTTCAAAATTTTAAGTAAGTGCCACCTGCAAAACTCCAAATATGACAAATTACGTCCTTGTTCTTAAAGATGCTTACATGCTTAGTCTATAGAAAGCGTCCATTCATGACAACCAAAACAAATTAAAAATTTAGCAGAGAATAACCACGTTGCTTATTAGGATTACTTATTATTACTAGTTAGTCATTAGAAAAAAACCCTGTTTAATTTCAATAATAAACTAATAACTGTTTCATCCAGGCCAACCACTCCAAGCACTTGAATTCCACACACTCTCAGCTATTTCAAATTCCCATCTGAATCAAACTACAAAACCTGGTGAAGCTTATTTGACTTGAGGAAGTCCAATACAAAAAGAAGGTGAGGCTGGCTGAATAATGAAGTTTGCCATTTTTGAGCCAGTCTTGCTGATTTTCGCTCTGAATCCCGGGTACAAACTCAGCAGTATAAATAAACACAAACCTTCCTGAGAAGTATGCAAGAAATGGAAAGGCCAGCTGCTTAGGAAATTAGCAGTATCTTCAGTTTTCACAGAATGGTCTTATGGTTGTTAAAGAAAGGGCTGTAAATAACTGATTTTTCAGTTCATTTGAAATACCAAATAATGAAAAGAACATTATCAGGTGAATATTTGGTTTGACCCCTTTTACAGATATAAAAGGATTTAATGAAAGCAAAGCACACAAAGCTGATTATCAATTTTGATTTTATACATCTAATTCAGCAAATTCAATGCAGAATAAAGAAAAATGCAATGCTTCATCTACTTTAAAACAGAAAAAATCATTGCTGTTCAATTTTCACCTCATTTATTTTAATATTTACAGTACAGACTGTGTTCAGTTCATTGTATAATCCACTATGGGAGCCAAAATTCCCTCCACTGCAAAGACTTGCTATTTCCTCCAGAATCCAGCTCGCTTATCAATTATATCAGTACTACACAAGGATTCCCAGAGATTAGGACTCATCTCAGAGCCCTTCAGTAAGTGCAAGTGTAGTGAAAGCTCTTTAGGAAGAACGGGGCTTTGTCTGTCTCATGGAAGAGAACCAGTGTGCATTTATAGAACACGCCAGCTCCTGTTTACCAAGGTGGGAGGAGAAAATTAAGCTCCCGTCACATGGCAAAGTTTTTGGGACATTGCCCTCCCCCTCCCTTTTTTTATACACCTTAAATGAAGAAAATCAAATCCCACTCTGGCATATTTAATAAAAGTCTCACCCGACAGGCAGATAAATCCCACAGAGTGAAAGCTGCTCTGCAGTGACAGTTTCGTAGCACAGTGCCAGCACACTAACACTTCACTCGGAGCACATCACTCACTGTAACTCCTCACACAATTCATTTCCAGCAGCCTTCCTCCTTGGAACCAAGCCATGAGCCCAGGGAACTGTCCTCATGTCAGGTACAGTCCATGCCTGGTTGCTGGCCTTCTTCCTCACCTTCCTCCTCATTTGTGGGATGACACAAATACCAGTTACTGCCCAGCTGCTGCTCTGCACTGACCAAGGTGTTTCTCAAAACCTCAGTTACAGTGGGTAAGGAGAATAACGCCCCTCCACCCACAGAATAATCCCAAAAGTACCAGGCAGGCTCCTGGCACTTTGTGGGATTGCTGTCTGACCCTACACGCAGGGAGACAAAAACAATCCAGAAGAATCCCAAGTCCTGTGTACATCCAACAAGCCTGGAAACCCTGGATGTATCATGAGCATGCAACAGGCTGCTTTTCAACACTGTGCTGCTGCCTCCCACAAAAAGGCAGCAAAATGGAGCTCCTGAAGGAATCATGCTCCTCCACCCAAAAATCAAGGCACCAGCACAAAGCAGGAAAACCGTACAGATAAATTACAGCACCTACAGTGAACTTGATTTAAGGAAGAAACAAAAGAAAAAGGTTAATGATAAAAAAATCGAGATAACCAAAGCCCGAAGTCCTGAATCAGCAGACACACTTTTGAAGCAAGAACATCCTTTAAATTACCCAGTCTTCCAGCACTGCTGCACACACAGGCATAGAGTCCACCAGATACAGAAATAACTCGCCAGCTGAATTATTAGCACAGCCTAAGCTCCCATTTGTCATCCTAAGCCTCCCTAAAGAGTTAACCAGCATATTTAACAATATCTTTTGAAGTGCAGTTTTAAGAGGACTGCTCACTCTTACAACAAACCTGGCATGTAACTGTTTTAGTGCTTAACAGAAGAACACTTAATTAAGTCACTAGTCTGAACAAGTTCCAACACATTTTCTTGGACATGGGATGTAAATGTGGTGGGTACCAAAGCACCCAGGGAGAGCACACACATCAAAACAATTACATATTAAACGAATTAATTTATCACCTATCTGTCAGTATACAGAGACTGCTCCTGGGAGTGTTGACTCTCAACAATGAAAACATGTTTGCAAAGCTTGATAATTGCTGTCTAGTCTACATTTTCAATTTATAGCAATGACAGTGCCCTATTTTCACCAGAAGGATTTTAAATCCAAAATACTTTTAACTCTATAACATTACTAAAAGACACTGCTCATTAGAGGTGCCTGCAAATTCTTTTCCCTTTGGGGAGTGGAGAGGTAGAGAAGCTCAACCTCTTTCACAGGAAAAGTCAGAAAATCAGGCCCAATTTAAGAGATTCTGCTTACCATGCCAGCAGAACAAATGAGCTAAATTGATATCCAAAACATCTGGATGCAATGGTTAGCTAGAATTAAAAGCATCTTCCAAAGAAGAGAACAGCCAACGAAGGAACACAGAGAGCACTGCTACCGTCCCCTGTGTGGCAGAACCATAACATAAAAGATTTACATGTTTGTGTGGGTATTTTAAGCATTGTTTTAAAATTCTGTTAAACAAACAAGGCCATGCAATGCTCCTTAAAGTTATAAGGACTTGCGTTCTCTAAGCGACACCAGAGATTTCTAGTCACAACCTTTTTTTCCACTGCATTTTTCTGGTTTTCCTCCTCCTGCCCGGAGCTCACCCACTGTTTTTAACTTGGGCAGTGTCTTCAACCAAGCCCAAGAGAGCTCTGTGCCCCACATCGGCACCTCCCCTGGCCACATCCAACCTGACATGCCCTGAACGCTCCTGTGATGCAGAGCTGCTGCTGCTCGGCACTCAGAATGAGAGCGGAGGGACAGAGAAGCAGCTTGTCCCAGGCCACACAGGAATCTTTCTGGCAACGCAGTGAGCTGAACCTGTTTCCCAAGTCCCAGAGCAGCAACCTCACTATTGAACCACCTTTCTTCTACATAAAATACCTGAAACTATTCAGATTTTAAGGCAAAGGCATATGTTCAAACCTGAAAACTGTTTAAACTGTTGAATGCCACAAATGTCTACCAGACCTGCAACTCCCTACTTGTGCAGATAACATCTGTTAAGAGTAAGTGGCTCATACAGTTCTGCACCAGAAAGCTTAATAAGTTCCTTCTCCAAGATTAAAGAAACACCTACACATTCTAGATGCTTCTGCAAGTCCCTGGAGGGAGAAAATGCTGCTTAGTGCTGAGACAATGAACCAGCTTCCTTCCTCAACAGCAACAAAACCCTGCTGCTTTACCTAGCACTGACAGGAAAGTGTTATTTATAGAATTGAGCCCTATACCAACACGTATCTAAATATTTCTCAGTTAGGTACAGCATGTATCAAGATGACCTCAGACCTATATATTTTCAAAGTCTTAATTTGAAAGATCAGTGTAAGAGCAGGAAAAGATTTGAAGCAGCTCAGCCATATCTCCCATTCCAATTCACTCCAGTCATTCTCTGCATTGAAGTGTAACTTCAAAACCTGAACCATTCTTGTCACTCAGACCTCTTCAGCAGGCCACTTTTTAAAAACAGTTACATTATTTTCATGTCAAATGAGCTCACTAGGATTATTATATTTAGATTTCTTATATAATTTTATAAATCATTGAAAGCAATGCTTCTAGCCATGTCCAACTGCATTTAGTTTCAAAACCAAAACAATATATGTACCGACTGTTAATTTCTTTATATAATTTCCTGGTGACTTCTTAAGCACTTGTTCCATGCTGTAAAAATGTTTTATGCTAAAGCCAGTTACCTAAATTCCCATTTTGGCACTGAAATAAGTTACTACCCTGTATTTTCATGCAATTATACAACTGCACAAAGGTTCACTTGGCTCCAAACCCCAGTAAGTGTTTTCTAAGTCTGTTTCTATTGTTCGTAACTATCAGTGAAAAAAAAAACCCTGCCAAAACCCATCTTGCAAGACAGATACATGCTCTCATATCACAAGCTATTGTTTGTCTAAACACTGATGTAGAGATGGATACATCCAAAAGCACAGCAGAGCATGCAAGGAAACTTCTCATCAGAACACGTACTCGCTTCCCAACACTGCTGGTTTGCTGCACTTTGGAGGAACTGCATTTACTATGATAACTGTCAGCTTAAATAACCAGAAACAGTCAGTAATAAAGACATCGATGGAATTCTAAATCTACTAAAATAGATTAAGAATTTTGCAGGCCTGGCAGTTTGGGCTACATCCAACACTGCACTGGAGACTGTTACAAGCAGAGATCTGTTCTCATTTCCGTAATGTCCTCAAGTTCTTTCTAATCTGTTACAGTCAATAAAAACTGACTTCTGCACTTCCTCTCTTCTACACCAACTCTCTGACATGCAGTCAGCCTTCATTTGAGCTGAGATAGCTCTGCTGCCTTCTGGAACAAGCCCCAGCTACCTGGATAAAACAAGGCCTTTTCCTGCATCCAGGTCTCTTCCTCATGCACACGCCTTCCGTATGCCCCATGTGTGTGTCTGTCTTCTGTCACTCAGCTACTACTCCTGAGGAAAAATAAATACAGCAGGAGAGGAGGAGGAGGAGGGAAAGCATGAAGATGCTGCCTATTTCGTTCACACGATGATTCTTCTTTGCCTATTCTTTAATTTGTATGAAAGCATCTGCTCCTCTGAAACATCTCAACGATGCACTACACCTGCCAGTGACCCACTGTGCATCTTTTTCTTTAACTTCACCCTTAAAATGCAGAACTGTGCAACGGAACACGAGGCCAAACGTAGTTTTAAAGCAGAGAAATAGCTCAAGAAAACAGATGTCTTTAGAATTTATGAAGTCGGAATTAAATCTTCTACACTCACGAAATCAAATCGCAATGTTTAACAACTGCAAACAGAACTCAATGAGTCACACAAAGGTTTGTATTTTATGCAAAGCTGACTCCAGCAGTGCAGCACTCGGTGATATCCAGGACACACAAAACCCCCATGTATCATTGCTTGAATTATCACTTTCTGCATCAGTGCTTATCTATCCCTGAATTAAAAGGCTCTCCTCCAAATATCAGCCAGGCCCAGCATCTCTCCCTACCACAGAGATTTCAGCTCACTTTTAACACTTCCTCATGTGGCAAGCGGGAAAACTGCACTTCTACACTTCTGCGCTTCACAAACCTGACAGTTTCATGTATTGTTACTGGCATGACTCTCTCAACTAAAAATAACAAGTAGGAGGAAACAAGACTGAATGAACCTAAAATCCAAGTTCACAGTTCCATAAGACAGAGTAACTCATGAGAGAGCAACCAGTCAAAGTTACCACACACACACTTCCAGCTCGCTTAGGATTGTGTTTGTGCTGCATCAAAATGAAAGCAGCTGAAATATAAAAAAAAACCCCAGCAAACCCAGTTGGTTTGGTTTCAACAGTGAGAAGCAGCTCCTAACACATCACAGGCCCCAAAACTGTACGATCAAATATGGCTCTGCCCTGCACGGTCGTGTATGGCACTGGGTAAGCAGAAGAGAAAATTTATCTTTACAGACATTACAGCCTCTGTCAGGAAAGCAAGGAACTTGTCAGAAGGCATCAAAGAAGCTGATGCTGTTCAGCTTGCTCTGTGCCTAACAGTCTCTCTAAAAGCACTCTGCTTTGAGAAGAAGGTGAAGCATGGAGAGATGTGTCTCTTAAGAATCTGAAAAAAAAAAATTAAAAAGATTCTACCTCTCAGTTTTACTCAGGTAAGTAACACCACTTTGCTGACGCCTAATTCAGGTGCTGAGCCTCACCAAGTAATAACTGTTTCCCCACTTGAAGACTGTTCATTCTGCTTGATTATAAGCACAGTACACTGCTTAGTGAAAACTAGACATTTTTTTTTTACAGAAGGCCTCAAAGCAGCAGCCTGCCAAAGAGAAAATTGCTGTCCTCTTGATGTTACTTTGCAAACATTTGATGCAATAACATAATGCCTTTTATGAAGGTCATGCATTAGTTCCTCCTGCACAACACATACAGAATTTAGGTCTGCGTTAAGTTTAGCAGCATGTCAAACGCCTATCTGGAATTTTACAGGTGATAAAAACTGCGCATACAACAACAGTAGTTACAGTTTAACATTCATTTATAGTCCAGTTATCCATTTAAAGACACTTTGGCTCAGTAAATAACCAGCCCCGGTTACAGCTAACCCAGAACACGGCTCAGAGCGTGCCAACAGCCTAACTAGACAGCCCTCTCCAGAACCTGTGCCTTCCGAAGCTAAAAACAAACCCGGCACGACACGCCGGCTGTCCCAGCCCCCCCGAGCTCTCCTTGGAGCGGCAGCTGGGATGGGGACCCCAAAGGCGAGCCGAGCCCAGGGAGGGTGCTCGGGGAGCCCCCAGCCTCGCAGGCACCATCCCTGCAGGCTCTGCCCAGATAACATCGCTCCTTCCCGGCGTGCTCCGACACCGGGGCGGCGAAGGAGAACAGACCGTGACGAGCAATGAGATCACCTCTCCTCTTACCTCTGGGGCTGTGACAGCGCCCTGCCTGCGCCACCGGGGCACCCGGCACTGCCGCTGCCCGCGGGGGACGCACGGGCAGAGCCCCCGCGCCGCCGAGCGCCTTCCAGGGAAAACGGGAAGGAAAAAGGAGGGAGAGGCGCAGGGGCAGCGGGACGGTGCCGTGCGCGGTCACACACCGGGCAGGCGCGGAAGGAAGGGCATCACCCAAGGCGGGCCGAGCCCCGCCCCGGGCCGAGGCACTTACTGGAGTCGTGGCAGTGCGGGAGCCCCGTGAGGAGAGCCGGGCGCTGCCCGGGCCCGCTCCCGGCCCCGCTCCCGCGCCCCGCACCGGGAACGGGCTGGTCCCGCCGCCTCCGTCCGCACCGCCGGGCGCCCGCACTGCGCGTGCGCCGCCGCACCACCGCCCGCGCCGCCCCGCGGCCTGCTGGGACATGTAGTGCGGCGAGGGGGGCAGGGGCGAGGCGCGGGGAGCTGCGGCGAGGGGCATGATGGGAATTGTAGTCCAATTACTGGGATGTCACTCTTGTGTTTAATGAGGAGGCCCCGGCAGGGAAGGAAATGTTGCAGATTGTAAAGAAAAACTTCCCTGTGAGGGTGGAGAGGTCCCGGCCCAGAGAGGCTGTGGTTGCGCCATCCCTGGAGGTGTCCAAGGCCAGGTTGGACAGGGCTTGGAGCAGCCTGGGACGGTGGAAGGTGTCCCTGCCCACGGCGGAGAGTGGGAGTGAATGAGCTTTAAGGTCCCTTCCAGCCCAAGCTGTTTTGTGATCTATGAGTCTATGAACTGGCATTCACCAGGCACGTGATGTTTAACAGGCCAAGTGCCGGATTCTGCACCTGGGATAGACCAGCCCTGGGTGTATGGACAGACTGCGGAATGACACTGGAGAGCGACGCCCTGGAGAGGGACCGGGGGGTCCTGGCTGATGGCAAATTAAATATGAGTCAGCAGTGGCCTTAGAGCACATAGCACACTCGGCTTCCCTTACTCAAGGACATCCTGGAGCTAACAAGCTTTAAGGATGTAGTAAATCAAGATGTTGATATACGTCTGTGTATACTTTGCTAACGTGGCAAAAAACTCGAGGTCTGTGTATTCCACAGCTGGACTACCTTCACCTGGAGGCTCAGGTGCTGCCTCACAGCCTTTTGCCATCGGTCCTACTGGCAAATGACAATTTCCCATAATGATGTTTAACCAGTTTTACCAGGAAGTTACTTCTCTTCTGAGCAGATATTAAATTTATACTGAAAAACTTCGTATTTTCTGAAACAGTGACATAGAAATCTTTTTTTTTCCTTGCTTAAAGCAGTGATATCTCTAATTATGGAAATCGTTTGAACTCTGCCGCTGCCTGTAAATGCATCTTTGTTTCAAGCTGGCATGTAACAACCATACTCCACAGTGAAACAAAAGCTGTAATCAGAGCACAACAATAAAAGCTGAAGTCAGCCGCAAACAATGCCGCACCATTCCCATGGCAACTTTTCCCTATCAAACCCCGGAGAGGTCACACACTCTGCAGCTGCACGAGCCAGAAGCTTTTCAGTTTGGACTTCATTCACAATTATTCATAGATTTTTTTGTTGTTGTTTTCCACTTGACAGTGTTTTACTGGAGTTAATGCAAGGCAATTAACAGTGGGCGGCACCACGTCTCTCCCCCACTAAAGTTCCAAATTGACATTTCTCATCCCAACAGAGCTCTCGGGACTGTGGCAGCTATTAAATGACTGCAGGATGTGCCCTGCCATCACGCTGCACGTGGAAGAGCCTTTTACAGACTCGTACACCCTTTTTGCACTCAAAAGGCTGTGCAATCAAAAGCCATTCCACAACGCGTGAAAACTACAGCAGTCTACAGTCTGATGTGCCTTAACTTGTAAATGTTTTCTCCAGCCTCCCACACAAGGTTTGAATAACCGTATATTCTGACAGTAGGACTCAGGAAAGGATGAAAAGTTCATTACATTTAAAAGAAGGAGTATGTTTTATTGGAATTGGGTAGCAAACCTCGTATTGTAGTTTGCCATAGTTTCCATCATGGAACACTACTGCAACTTTCTTTTTAGGATGGCCTAATTCTCCCAATTTAGTGAGGAGACAATCAGGTAAATACGGAACTATCTTTACTTAAGCTGAGACACAAACACTTTAAAATAGCCACATTCTGTCAGCTGTGCTGTTCACAAAAGTATTTTCATGAAATTCGCATGTGGAGAACCAAAAGAGGAAGAGTTGTGAATCTTTGAAGTCCAAGACTTAAATACAGTTATCTCTCATACCCCAGCTTAAAGCAAAACATGCTTTCAGTAGAAAACTTCTCATGGTTCTACTGTTATGAATTGTAGTGGTACAGAGGCTACTTAAAGCTCAGCTGAGCTCCCTCACTTCAAAACAACTCAGTATTTTCAGCATTCCTCTCCGTGGAACGTGCAAATGCAACGGTTGAAAGGGACTGTGAAGACAAACAGGTAAACTTCGGGTGTGAAGTGACTGGCTGACCCAGGGACTTTCCTATTCTGCAGTACAAAGTAGGCACGCAGAGATTACAAAGGACAGAATCTATATTTTACCTACCCTGCCGTGTCTAAAAATATTCAAGTACAAAGTCTTCACTGGCTTCTGCTCCATGCAATGCCACTGACTTCAGTGTAGAAATTGGTTGAGAGCCCAGTATATTCCAGCAGAATTATGAGACAGGCACTCATTTCCTCTCCAGTTGTCTCTATTCATAGTTTTCAAACGCTGGCAGGTATCCCCACAACAGTCTTTCGTGTCTGGCAAAAAATGTTGGCAGGCCCCTGCTGTGCCAGTCCTTGACTCAGAACCTGCTTGTGATTCTCATCACTGAAGCAGGTAGGAGGGTTTGGACATCAGTTCCTGCTGGGATTTCGGTTACTCAGGATACAGACTGTAATAAATAGCATTTGGCGAGTGACCTGCAGCAATATGCACCCTTAAGAACAAGTGTTTATTTCACAAGGTATAGAAACTCCCAGGGGAACAGTAGTACCAGAGGAGTCGCGTGTATCTATCCATATAAATGCAAACATACAAATAGAAACATGCAATTCACATACATGTCTTGTATCTATAAATACACAACTTGCACGTCTTGGCAAAGAAGCAGAAATATCCAACAATTCCGAAACATCGCTTTTCTAATTGTATTTTCATGATGGATAATTTTACCCAGCAGAGGAAGTTCAGCAACTTTATAGATATGCAGAAGTAAAGAGCTATGAACAAAACCTCACTTCATTGCTCTAAAGAAATTAATTCGGCCTGGGACAAAACGGTTTTGTTAAAACTAACAGTTATGTTGCCGTGGAAAACAGGAAAAAAGCCTGGCCAGTGAGTTACTGAGTGCAGAGCAAAATGCTGTCACTATATTCTGTTTTTATGGGTTCAATATTGCAAATTCCATCCGCATGCTGTATGCCTCCTGTGCACTATTTTAAGAGGGGTGTTGCTGACCTCAATGGGACTTCTTTTCTTAGAGGCTGTGACCAGGCAAGGTCGTTACTCTGCTGACACCTTCAGTGTTAGCAACCAAGGAAAGCTTTTCAGTCATTAAACTTCATCCCAGAGGATGAATGTCTGAGTTTACTGCAGCGGCATGAGGCTAATTAGGTAGTATTTATTACCTAATTAAATTATTTGCCATAACATAGAGAGACCAAAAATTCTCCAAGGCTCCTGCCAGTGTGACCTGGGGGAGAACAACCCTTGCTACTTCAGGGTTGCCAGTTCTGGGACTGAAACATGTGAGCAAGACAGACCTAAGAAATGAGGTTGTCCTGTCCACCTGTGGAGCAGACCCTTGTTTGTGGCCAGTTTCTGAATCTCGAGAAGATGGCACTGACTCCTGAGCGAGCCTAACGGGTAGAGAAGGAAAAACATCCTCTCCATCCCTGCGGGTAATCAGCTAAGGCACTGGAGAAGGTTTCCCTGCAGCCAGTGCCTTACAGCAGAGCTCTGCGTGTGATGGGCACCTTGAGGGCAACGCAGACAAAACCTCTCCGTGCCTCTCACGGGGAGGAAAGGAGCAGGAGCATTAAAATCCCTGCACGTACGGGCAGACAGTTTAATTCGAAAGCTGCTTTAAAGCATATTTGCAACATGCATTTTAAAGCTAAAACTTCATCTCTTCTGATGAAATGATGTTGACAGAGCTTGGAAATTTAATCTCACGTGGAGGTTGAATTCATTCAGCTTCAGCTGCCAGTCGTTGGATCTTGTTATTAATTTGATATTGAAGTAGAAAAGCACCCTGATGTAGCTGCTGTGGGTAAGCACTGATACACAGTGATGAAGTAATTTCTCAGACTTTTAAGTACTCTGTTTCCCTGAAAGCCATGTTTAAACACTTTGAGTTTGTTAGGAGTTTAATATTCTTATGTTGCAGTTGTTTTCCTCATTCCTATGTGCATAGCATTAGACTAAAATACATATGGCAAGTCCTCATTTTCTACCAAACAGTGCATTTTTATTTTGTTTCCATATTTCTAGATATAAAGTTTATTAGCAAAAAACCTCCTTTTTTCCCCTTTTGTCTATTTTACCCTAAAACCATTCCACATTAAAAAAAAAAAAAGTGAATTGTCTTTAAAATACAGTGTCCCTGCAATAAAAAGATTGAAATGCTTTCATTTCATTTCAAAGCTTAAAAGATGAGAGCTTAATCTTCAGAAAAGGGCGTATTCTGCACTGAAATATATGCAAAGCGCCCGGGGGGCTTTCAGCTCACACGGCTGCTGCAGTCAGGTCAGGACAGTGCCTTGCCGCTGTCATTGGGCAGGATGGGAGGCAGAGGCTCACTGTTTCGTGTGTTTTATTTGTTTAACATTTCACTATGCACTATGTTACAGAGGTCATTTACATTTATATTAGCTAGTACAGTGCAGAGTAAAGCTGGGGGTTGAAGCTGCTCTCTTTTGTGCTTTTACCAGGAGTTATAACATTATACTTTGCCGTAAGTCCCAGTCCTCAAAGGACCAGGGCTGGAGATTGTACTGGATGTGCTTTTTAAATTGTTATAAGCCATGATTTGAGATGTATTTCACAGGAATTACTGCAGCAAGAACGACCTGGACCAATGGAGGAGAAGTCTTACAAGAAGAAGTTGCAGGGCAGCAGTGACCTGACCCGAGCTGGCTTTGGGGCACAGGAACTCCCTCCAGCCTCTCCTGTCCTGAGTGACCACCAGAACAGATGGAGCCCGAAGTCATGGACTAAATCAATTCAACGGACATGCTTTTACCCTTTGGATTCCCTCCCCTGCCTCTGTGGTGGGGAGTGAGCTGCGTGGGGCTTGGTTGGTGGCTGGGGTTAAACCACGACAGGGTGAAAGTGAAAAAGGTTTTACTCAGTCCTAGCAAGATCCCAAAGTACGTGGCAATGCCCTGCCCTTGGCACACCCTTCTGATTTAGCTGGGGCTGATATTTCCCAAGCTGGGGAATCCCTTGGCGATGGCACTCTGCTTTCTCCACGTGGTCAAAGCAGTGTCCCAGGTGGTGACAGTCCCACTGCTGGTGCCACCAGCCCTCAACCCCTCACTGGTACCCACCTATGGATGTACCCCATGGGGATGCCCACACAGGTGGCCTAGACCAAGGTTTTTCACAGGAAGAACAGCTCTGCAGGCAGAGATCCAAGCAGCAGTGTCTAAAATGTGGCGTTTTGCATCAGAGGAGGAATTACAGGGACTCTCAGTGCAAGGTAAAAGCTGCCCCAGCCCTGTGACACACAGGACAGCACCAGCATGACCTCAGCTGGTAATTTCAGATGGGGTTAACATTTTTCCCAGCCCACTCTTGCCCTGGCAGGTGCTGTGCCAGTTCAGGTGTCACCTGGACCTCTGAGCTGGCACAGAGGCGGCATTAAAGCCCAAAACTGTCACGAGCTCCAGAGAAAACACCTTGGCTCATCCACTGCCATGTGATTGTGTCACCCACACAGCCATTAAAATAATATTCAAGAGCTGGAGTGTATGGAGGCCCTGGCTAACAGCTAACATTGTAACTTTTAAGCTCATAAAATAAAGTCAGCTATTAATAAAGATTTATTAAAAGATAAGGATATATCTATGAAATCCACTGTATTACTTGACACAACTTGAAGCAGACAGCCAAAAAAACCCCCAAACCCAACTCGGTGCCTACATTTTAAAAGGAAAATATAAATATTTGTTACCATTTCAGAATATCATGAAGGAATGCAAAAATCTTTGAATGTTTAGATTTAGAAAGTGTGTGAAACGATGAGGCTCTGGAGACATTCCCAAATGCCTTTTTAGCCTGTTAGTGTCCCCTTCCCAGGTAGTTCCTTGAGTGCTGTTCTACATCTCCTTCAGAGAAATGATTTTGTAATGTCTTAGGTTGGTTTCTGAGCAGAAAAACTGAGCTCCCTTCAGCCCTAATAATTCCTGTTTCTTGGGTGAAATGTCTGTTGTTCTTTTTGAACATACTTACATTGGAGGAAAGTTTAAAATTGACTACTGGAATTAAAGCAGCTCAAAATGTGATCCCACACTCAACCCAATTTCAGTGTTTGTAACTTCCAACTGCTCTGATTTTTAGTGTGGGAAGCCACAGCCTTTGCGCATGGTGCACATTACACAATGGGTTACTGCTTGTAAATCAGTTGTGAATATTTTATCATCAAAAGCTGCCCAAATTGGGTCTTACCAATTTAAAATCTTGTGTCTTTATTACATTTTCTCTTGTATTTATAGTTTTTTGAGTCAGTGTAAGAATGAGGCTCTCTTAGTAGGTTCTTATGGTAATGGATGCAGTTATGACATGATCTATAAAATCCCCTGCTGCCACGGAATCCATCCTGGGTTTATCACTGATGGGGGCAAACCCGGAGCCAGAACCAGCTCCTGAGGTGGGGAAGAGGGTTTTACATGGAGATAGCAGCCCCTGGGCCTGGGGCACAGCCAGTGCCTGCCACAGGGCATGAAGGCAATCCTGGCCTCTTCTTGGTCCCCGAGGATGCTTTAGGAGACAACAAGTTTCCTCTGGAGCCCTTTTTCCAAGCCCTGTTGCCATCAACCTGCACACTCAGGGCTGAACGTGGATGAAGTTGAACTGCTGCTGAAAATTATTTCACTGACAATGCGCCCAGCACCGCTCCAGATATTGCTCCAGCCTGTCTGGCTTTTCAGCATTTCCTTGCTCTCCACAGATTTTCCACTCCTGCTAGAACCAGCTCCACAGGTTGTGGCAGTAGCTGCGAGGGGTTGTGTAAACAGCAGCGTTGCCAGGTCAGCTGCACCTCTGCTCAGCCGGTGACAGCGCTGGCGGCTGCTCCCTGCCATCTGTCATCCTGAGGGGGACAGATGTTGACAGCTGTTCTCATGCCAAATGCTACCTTTGCCATCCAGCTGCTGTGCTCATCCAGCCACAAAATTTATCTAAGTTAGCCCGGTGGCTTTGTATTTCAAAGGTAGAGACCCATTTTCCATGGTAAGGGGGTTGGATTTTTGTTTCTCCTGATACCTGGAATGACAACATTTCCAGAAGGTGCACTGGGCTGTTCTGTGGCATTTTAGGATTTTGTATTATTATTCTGTAGATAGCTAAGCTATGAAATACATCGATCTCTTTTTTTTTTTTTTTTTTAAATGACCGAGTGCAATTCTGATAAGAACGATGGAGACATGACTGCTCTGTCAATCCTGCTTTGTCTTGGGAAAAAAACCCCAGAACTGACTTATCCTTTGGATCATTTGGTAGGTTCATCACACCTTAGAAACCTTTACAAGTGTCTATAGTGTCATGGGGCATGTGCCTGACCGGGAATGACTTCACTTCTAGGAAAATACCTCTGCAGATGTTAAATAATGTCTTATGAACCCCTAACACAAGGATTAATTAAGTTTGGAAAGGATAGAGATAGAGCTGATTCAGTGTTAAAAAGAATGAAATAAATATTTGATGGCAATTAAGAGGCATAGCTTCCTTTTTACAGAGATTAATTGAGTTACAGTTTTGTTAAAAGCATCCTTCAGTTTTGTTAAAAGCAATAAGAACTCAATAGAAGTATCTCATGGTCCCGTTTTGAATTAATTATTAACCAGCAAGAGTAATCAAAATCATCAAATAAATTTGCCTCTCTCCATTAAAAGCATATCAGGGTAGTTTGCAGTGGCAAACCACAGCCAGATCTGACATTTCTAAGGGAAAAAAGAGTGGCCAAAACAAGGACAAAATAGAGCAGCTGTTTTTTTTTGTGGCTGGGAGTGAGCAGAGGAGAACGTGTGCTGGGGAGAACCCTGAGCTGTGCTGGGCACAAACCTGCCCCTTAGGGAAGAGCCCTGCAGGGTTCCCTCATGTAGTTGCAAGTTTATCTCTGGGTCCATACATTGTTTTACAGCTCTAGGGATTTTTTTTTTTTTTTTAAGGATACATTTTTTGGATAAAAAGCATCCCAAAATCTTAACAGCAAACGGTTCCCTTGCTGGGAGTTAAACTGTTGTTTTTTGCTTTTGCACTTCTTTCCTTTGAGAAATCAGAAACCACATTTTCTGGAATTTCAGCGTTGCTTCTCCTGGGTGAAGGCTGGGAGCAGGTTGTGGAGGTGGCTCCTTGATCTGTAGGAGTGGTGGTACCCACAGCAAGGGGAACCCCCCTGGTGCAGTGCCTGTCTGCTGGGGAAGCATCCTCCTCCTGTGGGGTTCTGGAGCCATCCAAGCAATTCCTGAGTCCTGTGCCCTTAATTTGAGTTGTTTAAATGAAGAGACTCCTGTGAGTGCCATAAAATTGCAGTTTGAGAAATCAAGGACCAGTGGGCCGTGATCAGAAGCCAGTTTAGTCCACAAAATGCAACAGCTGCGATAAGGAAGAACAAAGGACAAAAGGAAAAAAAGGCAGAAATCATGGCTAGCAGTTCTATGAGTAACCCACTCACTCCTCTGCAATGATTAAACATTAAACTCCCACAAGCTAAGCAAACAAAAAAAAATATCCTCTGAATTCCCCGAAGGCTTTTGTCTTTGTAGCAAGGTTTGAACTTCAGGGCAAGTGCAGCTGCATCCTCCGCTGAGCTGCCTGTGCCCTGGAGGTGCTCTCTGGATGAGCTGTCTGTACAGGGCTGCCTGTATCAGGGTGTCTGTGGCCAAGCTGGCCTCAGGTTGGGGTGATGAGCACTCCGTGCATAAAGCTCCTACCCCGTCCCTACAGATGCAGCAGGGTGTCAGAGTCCCCCTGCTCCACCTCATCTGCGTGAGTTCAAGTCCAAGGAGGCGGAATTGCACCTCTTTATTTTCCCTGCAAAGGAATAATCTGTGTCTGCCCCTCCTTAGCTGTTATAACCCCGGCAGCTTGTCCTCCTTTAGCTTCATTTTATTCACCAGGCAGATCCCAGGCACATGCAGACTGCCCGTAGCCCGAAATTTGCCTTTTGCTACTTATCGCCTCTCCGCAACTTTAATTATTCCAACTAACTTCAAAAAGCAGAAGGAGATTTTAAAATCATCCCAGATTACAAAGCAGGGAACTCAATTTACTTTTGCAGAGCCGCCTTGCCAAAACAAAGACCGCAAAAGGAGTTCTCTCCTCGGTGGACTCAACCACCGCTTTATCAAAGAAAGGAACGGAGCAGGCAGCTTCCCACACGGCTCCCTGGGACCCAGCTTCCCTCGGGAATGCAGCACAAGCATGCACAGGCATGCCAGGGCAAGCAGCATGCAAACAAATCTTCCTTTGCAGGGTCCCACAATGCTCTTGCTTAACGCAAAGCTCGGCTTTCCACCTCCGCTTTGCTCGGTGTTTGCGTTGCTGGAGTTAAACGGGGTCAGCAGAAGTTGCTGAGGTTGGGATTCAGTTCTGGTTTTTTTTTTTCCTGTGGACAGCACAGGCGGGTAGGGGATGAATTCCCAGCAGGGAAAGCTCTGAGGTGGTGTTATCCGAGGGGCAGCTGGAGAAAAGGGATTAAAATCTCTAGTTGCTGACAATGAGACTTTCCCACTGGAGCATCTCCCCCACTATCTGAGCAGCAGTGAAACCCAGGAAGGTCTGGGGCCGTGGTGAGAGTCCGTAAAGGAGCTATGATACAATTCCAAGAGCTACAATATGATTTTGGGCATGTAAAGTAGGTAAACAGAGGTGCCCTGACTGCACACTTGTTCACAAACACACCAGCTTTGTGAAAACACCAAGATTCATCCAGACATACCAAAGGTCAGGTGTGCAAAAAGGATTCCTGTTTGCAAAATCTGAAAATATCCCTCTCCTGCAGATCGACTCTGAACACCATCACTTGGAAGGGAGTAAGGCGTCTGAAATCAAAATTAGAAGTATGTTATCCCAGATGATTATTTATTCAATAAATAAATTTTATTTATTGCTCTGGCCAAAACAGTGAGAATCTCAGTCCACGCCTGGCTGAAATAAATGGGGCTGTATCCTGATGGGGCTGTTCCTCAGCAGAACTAAAGGTAAGGCTGGGCAATTGCATCTGGTTGAGTTATCATGTCTAGTAAGTTAATTCAGCCGTGTGAAAGGCTGAAAGACTTAAAACACATGGGAGGGGATTTTTTTTTATGTTTGCAATAGGCTATGGGCCTGTTTGTAGCTGGGGAATATGGTACAGTGAATGAGAAGTGGCATATTAAGCTCAGCTGCTTGAACAAATGCATGTGTAAATAACAGTGGAGGATTAAGGACTTTTAGTTTTAAGGAGTACAGATATAGAACTCTGAGGGACTTAGAGAGTTGAACAGTGGAAAACTAAATGAAAATGGTAAAATAAGAGAGAAAAGGAGGAGAAAGGAGAAGTGAAAAAAAAAAAATAAAAAGAAAGGAAATTATGGAGCAGACATAAAAACAGAGGCAATCACCAGGAAGAAAACAAAAACAGAGACTGGGCTGTCCCCTTTCAGATGGTGATTGTGAAATGAAAAATCTTCTCTGGAACCTAAAGCGGTCACTTCAGTTCATCTCCTCTGGAGAAGCCTGTACAGCCGGCACGGCGTACCCAGAGATACGGAAAACGGTGAGTGTTGCTGCTGTGTAATCTGTTTTCTTTCATTTGATGAAGGTCATGACTTCGATATTTTCCACCAGACTGGCCCAATTTGGGTGTCGGGCTGTTTGTTTGTTTACAGATGGAGAAATGTTTCCGACATCTGTCTGCATTCTCCCAGCAGCTACCTCATGTTTCTTGCAACTTCCCAGCCTTGCCCACGGCCCGTTCTTGGAAGGTTAGTTTAGTTTGTGTTGGTTAAAACATCCTTTAGCTGAACTCACTTAACACAACACCACCCTGAGGACTGTCTTAGCCTTTATGTAATGTTTTGCTAATTTTAACAAACAGGCTGAATGGTAGGAGCCACTGGGGTTGCTGAAGAATCATGAAGAGATTACTGAGTCAGATATTTCTGGAAATGTCTAGATTTCTAGAAATACAGATGAAATCATACCAAGATCAGAGCACAGCTGTGCAGAGAAGAGGCAACTCATTTTTCACCTCCATTGTCAAGCCGAAATTAGTCCAACACTGGTTGGAGAAGTGATATGATTGCTTGGTTTTACAGCAGCTTGAGCAGAGAGCTGTGAAATGGGCACAAGCTGGTCCTGGAGCTGGGGATTAACGAGTCCCCTGAGCCCTTGGAGCAGCTCCTGCCTCATCCCTGAGTGCATCACACAGCAGGGCCAACCTGCGTCTCATCTCCTGGGACATCCCTTAGGGTTACCTGGTTCAGGAAACCAAATTAGTTTGGGAAATACACAGAAACCACAAAGTCAATGCCTCAAGTGGAAATCTTGTGAAAAACCAAGCTGTTCTCTGAGCAGCCGAGTAACCACGCTTACAGAGTTGTGTCTGGCCCTTATTCCCATCCCCTGTGGGGCTCCCAGCTCCTTCCCATGTCCTCCTGGCCATCCCCTGGGGAGAGCCAGGGCTGGGGGTCAGCTGCCCAGTGGGCAGGACAGCAGCCAAGGACCACGTGTCCTCTCCACCAGTGTCCTGACACACGTCTCTCCTCCCCACCCCCGCTGATTTTTATCATTTGGGCAGGCATGTCACTGGGTTTCTTAGGCTCTTTCAGATTCGATTTTAATTAGCCAGCAGGCTCTGAATCCTGACAAAATGTACTTCAGCCTTAACTCTGTTTCAAAACTGACTTAAAAACTTAACTCTGCTTTAAAACTGTGTAAGAAGACATGAAAATCGACGTGTGTGAACTTGGGAGATTATTTCCTGTGCAGTTTATCAGCTAATGGCTATCCCTAAATGTTTTACACTTCCTACAGTATATCAGTGTTATAATTGTGCAACTAATTGAACAGGGCTTTCATTGAACTATCCCTAGGAACAGCTTACACTGAAACACTCAACCGGCCATTACCTAAAGCTTTTACAGAAACGATTACCATAAATTTCCTTTCAAAATTGTGATTTAGTGCAAGCATACTGCCATTTTTTTTAGCAAGCAAAAAAAAATAAACTTTATGCTGTAGAAATGTGCACATGGTCACTGGCAGACTGGCTCCTGACCTCAGAATTACTATGAAGCATGTATTTTAACTATTGAGAAACTAGAGAGTAAATGTATTTACAGGAATGAAAGGCTGACCGGAATGATAAATGAATCAGGCTTAATCAGAAACAAACAGTGACCTATTCATAGCTGCTGCAAAAAGGCAAGAATTTTGCAGATGTTGTTGGGTCAAGTCATATAAAAAGACAGTTTATAACGAGCAGAATGTGTGTGCTAAAGTCAAGGGAAGTCTTCACAGACACATGTTTTTCCCATAGCTACATGACTTTATTCCCCAGTGGCGTGGTTTCATTTTGATACATGTTCCTTTTCATCTCTGACCAGGGCACCATCCCCATGGTGGAGGGATTGCTGGAGAGCGCAGTGAGAACTTGGAGAGACATGAGAAACTGAAGTTTTAGACTTAATTCCCTTGAGACAGATACCTCCAATCCATATTAGCGGGAGCGATGCCCAGTGCCGAGCAAAACCTGTGCCGGGAACCTGCGCCGTGGGCAGCATGGGGGTGGTGCTGCACTGCCCAGATTTTGGGCAAGGTCAAACCTTACTCTGACGTATCCATCAGTGCCCCTGGGGTGCTCACAAGTGTGTGGGAAACACTTTCTTGGACGGCAGCTCCAGCTCCCATGGGCAAGACTTCGCCTGGCTGCAAGTGAAGTTTTGAGAGCCTTGTGTTTAGAGCCCAGCAGGACTAAGGAGCTCATCGAGAGCTGGAGCCCATTTTTCTCCCATCTCAAGTGGTGGGAGAGTCAGGCAAAGGGCTGCAATTGAGCTGCCAGAGGAGCTGGGGAAGAGCCAAGATGAGCTTTTAAAGGGCTCGTGAGTTGACACTGATTCGCCTTTGAAAACCCGGAGCATCTGCACTGAAGCCCAGAAAACCAGAACCCGTTCACTGGCCTGGAGCCCAACACATGCTCCATTAAACCACATTTCATTTCTTCTAAATAAATAATCAGCCTCCTTTATGGAACCATAATATATCTGAGGTAGTGTCTCTGCTGCTATTAAAGTAGAAGAAGAGGGGAAGGAGATTGATAGCCAACGTTTCATGTGATGAAAGGCAGAATTAATCACAACCCAAGTGCAGGATGGCACTGCTGCATCAGTTCCGGCCTGAGCCTGCCTCTCTGTGTATCACCTTGTTGCACAACATTTCATAAAACACAGAAATTTTGAAATAGGGTCATCCTAGAAAGAACTGTTTATACCTAAATCGTGGATCTGGTGGCATTAAGCAAGATCTCTTGCTTTGAATCGGGCTGTGTTTTGTCCCCTCTGGAGCTGCACGGGTGGCTGCAGAAGTCAGACCTGCAGGGTCCAGAGGCTGCCAAGAGCTGTGCACTGAAACTTGAAATGTAGAAGTGGGGTGGTAGGAAGGGACATAGGCTGGAGGATTAGAAAGGGCACAGAGTAGTGTGTAAACTTGGAAGGATTTACAAAAACATTTTCACAACGGATCTAGAATAAGCTCATTCATGGTTCACGTAAAATTAGATCCCACTTGGAAAATATTATTCAATCAAACAGAAATTAGAAAATGTGTGGATCTGCAGGAAATTTGAGAGGTGAACACCCCCAAACTTTCTCTTCCTCTAGTCTACAGCAAGGTTTTGCCGTCTAAGGCCATGTCTTAATACAGTGGAAATTGCCAATTTTCAGCAAGGACCTGTGGGTAATGGAAACGAGCTGCTGATTGAATTTACCCTTCCAATGAGCGTGACAGGAGGAGAGGCTGCAGCTGCTTATTTTCACTCTGTGACAAACATGATTAATGGGCTGAATGGACCAGTCCTGGTCCTGCTTCGCCACCTCCACCAGGTGCTAAAATCACTTCATCAAGGGAGGAAACACCAGGACTGACTCAAGGAAGAAGAAGAGCGTGTGTGGCATGGCTTGGAAGAGGTGCTAGTCATGTTTCACCACTTACACCCAGACCCGAACCAGGATCCATATTGGAGGAATCAATCTGATTTTTAGTAATTTAAGATTCTCAGATGACTTCTGGCTAAGCGTTTGGTTTGGAGAAATATCTGCAATTTCACGGCTGTGAACTTTTAGCCAAAAAGACAGTTTCTTTTTAAATGAGGAAGGGGTAGCTCTAAGCACTTTGTTTTCCTGCTGTGAAGCAGACAGTTTTTATCTCTACCTGAAATCTAAGCTTTGCAGACAAAGGTGAAAAGAGACGTGTTTGACTCCTGTGTAACTATTCAAAAGTCCCGACACAGATGCACAGAGGTGAACCACAGACATCGTCTCTTAAATAACTTTTTGCAAAAGCTGTGCAGGCGATTCACAGGTCTTCACAGGAACCTGGTATTTTGCTGAGAAGCATAATCTTTTCTAATACTGTTAATTTTAATAAGCCCTTTCTTGTCTGGTGGTTAAACCACAGGTCTACAAGTCACAACACAGGCGTGTCGTTCCTGCTCTTCCTTGGCCTTGCGTCTCAGCTCCAGCGAGACACAATTGCATTGTTACGTTTTGTTGAACTTTGGGCCCTAAAACTACAAGATATTTACCCATCCATATTGCTTCACTGAAATAACATTTGCAGAGCACTTTGGGTTGTCAGAGGAGACACATTATTTATTGGTGTAATTTCTGATTTCGGCTACGCCCACGCAACCTGCTCGTTCGTGTGGAACGGCGTCATTTCTCTGACTTCCTTTCTGTGCACAGGCTCAGTGTTATCTATGTTAGGAAGTGTGATTAAGGAAAGAATTATGCTTCTTTTTAAAGGTTTTTTTTTAGATAGATCAACTTAACATGTGCTTTTCCCTTCACAGAAGTAATGTTACTTTTTTTTGCTCTAAGATGAAAACCCTGCAACACTGAGCTACGATCCTGAGACAACAATGAGCACTTTCTGTGATGACTTGAGTCCACGTGCCACCAACATTTTCTTTGAGGTGCTAAGCCTCTCCTTTCAACACCAACGTCAGTAAAATTCAAGGGAACTCCAACAGTTCAGAACTGAAGCTTGGCTGGAACAATTCTTGCGGAGGCTGTACACCCTCGGGCATCACTTATAGGAAGGACTGGCATTGACGTACGAATATTTTATTTACAGAATCTGTGCTAATGAACTCTCTAGCTAACTGTGACCCTTGAAACTCTCTGCAGCTCCCAGAAAGTGCAAAGTGAGTTAATGGTCATGTGTGGACGTGAAGATCAGCGGGTAAATGCTGAAGAAATCTAGCAAAACCCCATGTCAGCAGCCTGTTGAATCAGCTCTTTAAACAAGCTGCTGGATGTTGATGCAGGGTTTTGAAGTCTTATGTGCTGACAGGCCCTTGTATTTGCCTACTGATGGCAAAGGCATATTTGTCATCAACTGCACGGCAATAATTGGAGACAGCATTTTTGTCACAGACTCAGTAGGTGTTGCAGCAAGCCTGGTGTGTTGCCTCTGTGTCTGCCACCACATTTTAAAATCCATGGACTATGCCTGTTTGTTGGTTTTTTTTTTTCCTAATATGTCATATCAGAGTCCAAGCTGTTTTATGAGCAGTAAGCATTTACTCACCACAAACACCACATCAGCATCCAGACATAGCAGGAATAGCTGCGGTGGAGCTCATCCTTTCCCAAATGCCTGTTGCAGGAGGGCAGCGTCACTCCGGATTTTGGGTGAGCTGGTCAGCACCCATCTGTGCGTCTGATTCTCTGAAGAGATAACTAATAAAATTCAGGGAAAACCCTGTAATGTGTGTGGGAAAACCAACGGCCAAATATTGCTTGTGTCAGCCGGTAATTGCAATTCAGGTTGGGAGACTGCAGCCCCTGGTTATGTGCAGCCTTTTTCAGGTATAAACAGAGATAGAGTCCTCTGAGATTTTCAGGAGGAGTGAAAATACTGAGTCTCGTGTCAAGGTTTGCACAACGCATTTGATTTCCCCCCCATTTTTGCTGTTAGTTCAAATGGATGGGATGCTCTTGAGTTTTGACCCAGAATCACGGAGTTCTGTGAAATTGCATGAAGCAGGTTAAAGCAGGACTTGTTTCTGTGAAAAGTAAAGAGATTCCATGGCAGGGACAGCCATCTCTGCAGCAGCAGTGGAAAACGGGCTGGAGAGGACCAGGCAAACACTTTCTCTGATGCCCCAAATGAGAGATGCCCGCTCCAAAGCTGGACCTCTCACCGGTGGTTCCAGTGCTCACAACCCTCCCAGGCTTGGCCCTGCAAATGCAAATTATTAAATGTTTGGGTGAGAGGGAAGATCAATTTTGCTTCGACATCTCCTCCACAGTGCCTTGGTGTTCAGTTCTGAGGGCACCTTCCGAGCTGCTCTTGGGCCAGCCCAGCCCTGGAAGCACAACTTTTGTCTCAGTGGGAGCTGAGGCTGAGCCTGGTGAAGTACCAACAGTTCTGGAAACCCCCAAGCAGCAGCAGACAGGCAGCACAACCTGTGTGCTGCAAAAAAACCCCTATTCACCCCCACCCCCAATATTATTAATCAGCCCACGGTTTGCTCAGACAGGAAATTGTTACTGACCACTTTAATTTTACTAAACAAATGAAACCACCCCATTACTCATTCAAATCTAATAAACCGCAGCACACAGAGGAGGAAGTGAGCACTTCAAAATGGCTCGGAGAAAAGTTCTCACTTTGTTTTGCCATTTAATTAAAGCCAGGCTCTTTACAGGAAAGGGCATAATTAAATGGCAGCGTGTGTACTATGATAACCTTCTTCACTGGCATCTCAACGTGCAGCTTGCTACTGAGGGCAGACAGACTCTTTGTGCTGCTCTTTGCGCTCCCAGTGCCTTACGTGCTCCTCAGGAAGAAAATACATCGGGTACCAGAAAGCTCTCCTCTTCATACCCCGCTGGATGATCCAGGGCTTCATTAGGAAGGTGCCAATGAAATAAATTTCCTTGTTGCTTAATGTCTGCAGATGTTCAGAAAGCAACTTCCTGAAGATGGGCCCTGCGAATCACCTGGCAGCCGTCGATTTTATCAATGCCTCGGCATTTCCCGATCATCAGGTCTTTAAAATATAAACAAAATAGTCCAGCTTTAATATTTGCAGTCCTAGCACTAGTTCAATATGTGATGTGATTTGTGTGCATATGTAAATATTGTCTTTGCAGTCAGAAGGCAGACAAAGCATGAATGTACTTGTACCACAGAGAGGGATTGCTGTAATTGTTTGCCTTTCTTCTCAACACCAAATTACTGCTCTAAATGAAGGGAATTTCACAAACAGGCAGAAATGCCATTTTTGCTATGGGAATTCTACTTACTCCAGCTGCATGATGAAGTTTCACCTGAAAGAAGAGCTCATAGATGGGAATTATTCCTTTGTGGTGTTTTGGCTCCTAAAAGGTGATTAAAGAAGAAAAACACAGATATTCTCAATAAAGGGCAAATATCACAAAGAAACTTAACACCCAACGTGTTTTTGTAGCACTGCAAAGGCCGTGAAGGCGTTTTCAAGCACACACGAGTTTGTTCCTGTCTGTACAACACCCACTCTTTGGGACTGTTGGCGTTTGGCACCTTCACACTCAGGGGATGGACAGTGTTTGCTGGAAGGTCCTTGCCAATTTCTTTGGTGTCTCACCTGGTTTGCCCTAGACAATCCTTAATCCAATGCAAACAGCAGCAAAGTCAACAGGAGGATGTATTAAAGAAGCCTGCATACTTAATAAATCCCCTGTTAGTCACCATCAGAATGAACTGGTGCGTGATAAATCCTTTTTGTTGCCATGCTCCAGTCCCATGCATGGACCATGTTATCCACGTGAAACCCTCTTCTCTCCCCCATCACAGATGTGCTGCAAAACAGGATTCAATCTGCTCTCCTTCCCATTCTTCAAAATGTTCTTCCTACCACTCTCATTAGTCTTACTTAATTTGTTTTGCTCTATGGAAGGAATTACAGATTTGCCATCCTAGAGAACAGCTGATATTTTTACAGGAAAAGAAGTACGTGATTCATAATTTTCCAGAAATCTGCACATTACATATGAAGCACCTTCTGAGAAACAGGATAAATCTTGAAACTTGTTCTGTGTTGTTCCTGTTTGTCTGCTTTATGTACCTGTTCAAACGCCACACCAAATCTCACAGGCAGCAAGGAAAAATATCTGTGGCCTCTCGTGCCATCATCATTCAGCTGAAAGGAAAGTAGTTGCACCTTGAGAAGAAAATTATTTTAAGCAGTGCCATTTTGCAATGGCATTTTCCAGTGGCGCAGAGGACTGTGGAAGACCCAGGGAGGTGGAATGTTGGGAGCTGTAGGACAGATATTTTTTCTAAACCAGAACATGCAAAAGAAATTCATATTATAATTCTGATTCAATTTCAGTCATCACTTTCTGCTTGTCTTGTTAGTTTGGGGTTTTTTTTCCCTTTCCTTTTTAAAAGCAGCATCCTCAGTTTATCCATGGGGACCATCATGAGGGGAAATGCTGTGATGAAACCAGACTGTCACAAGAAGGGTCCTGAGGAAGGCTGGCAAGAAATGCTATGGAAAGGTGCCATGGTCAAGGGGACATTCAGCTCCATCTTTCTTCTCATCATTTTGAGAGGCGAACTTGCACATGTTGTACAGAGCAGAAAAAACCCCGAGATACTGGAAAAAATATTAATAATTCAATTCAGTGAGCATTTTATGTCAGTGAACACAGTCTCAGGAGGAATAGCTGGATGTTTTGAATAATGTACTCCTCAGAAATCTTCAGAAAGTCCAAAAATTATTTATGAAGTGCATGTGAGGACAACAGTGGTCTATCCACTAAGCTAAAAATGTCTTTCTTTCTGTCCTCTACTTTTTAGCATCACTCACGGGTACCTTATATCCCACAAGGTGTACCACAAAAATTATTTTGTATGTGCAACAGGGAAGCAAAAGCTTTGCAGTGCAGAGGTTGTTTCTCACACCCTTCTGGCCTCAGTCAGAGCAGGACTTCAAGGCACTTTTTAAGGATGTGATACCCTACCTGGAGTGCTGCATCCAGCTCTGGGTCCTCCCCACAGGAAGGCCATGGACGTGTTGGATCAGGTCCGGAGGAGACTGCAGAGGTGATCAGAGGGATGGAGCAGCTCTGCTGTGAGGAAAGGCTGAGAGAATTGGGATTGTTCAGCCTGGAGAGGAGAAAACTCCAGGGAGACCTTAGAGCCTAAAGTGCCTAAAGGGGCTCCAAGAGAGCTGGAGAGGGACTTGGGACAAGGGCATTGAGGGACAGGACACAGGGAATGGCTTCCCACTGCCAGAGGGCAGGGTTGGATGGGATATTGGGAAGGAATTGTTCCCTGTGAGGGTGGGGAGGCCCTGGCACAGGGTGCCCAGAGCAGCTGTGGCTGTTCCTGGATCCCTGGAAGTGTCCAAGCCCAGGCTGGACAGGGTTTGGAGCAACCTGGGATAGTGGAAGGTGTCCCTGCCCATGGCAGGGTCCCTACTAAGAAGGTCCCCTACTAAGGTCCCTTCCAACCCAAACCATTCTGTGATTCTATGATTACAAAAAGCAGCAATCTGAGATTCAAGGAACAGCCTCCCACATTTTCTATTTCTCTTCTGGGAGTCATCCCTTCAGCTCTCTGCAGGCTGAGGCACTCAGGAAGAATTCATTCTTCAAGCCCTTCCAGCTCCAGGATCTCTCCATGAGCCCCCCATCCAGCCCAATGCCACTCTGAGCCCCGTGTTCCTACCCCCAGCACTGTTATTTAGTGGTATTTCCTGCCCTGGAAATGCACATTCCTATTGCCTCCTCTGGAAGAATAACCCTGGAGTGAGTGAATAGCAGCCTTGAAAGGGAGATTCCTCTGCAGGGCCGTTTGACTCGGCTCGCCACAGCCCTGGAAGTCCCCGGCGCTCGGTGCCACCGAGGCGGCTCCTCGCCAGCTTTTCCCTACAGATCGCACCCAGCTGTGCTTCCAGCGAAGCGGGACAGGGTCAGCCCTCCTCTCCAGGGCTAGTTTCCTCCCATGCAGGCTTTTGTGACATCCGTGGGCTGCAGGGCTGAACTGGAGGAGGCTTTAGAATGATGAGTTTCCTGCGAGAATTCCCAGCGGCACAGGTAGCCACTTGCCAGGAAAAAACCCCTCGTTATACAAGTGCTGATGTTCCTCTTTCTCCCCCAGCATCTTCCCAGAAGTTATAATAAGTGATGGTATAGCTTTGTTAAACCAAAAAAAAACCCAAAACAACAAGCCCCAAATTTCAGAGCGTTTTTAGAACCCGTTCCAATGTACCTCATCCTTCATGTTTGCTCCAACAACTGTTTAAACAGTTTATGTTTGCTTAGGCAACTAGATTTATATCCCGGATCAGAAAATAAACCTGTAACTGTGTGCTTGCCTACAGATACTTCTACCTGATTATTGCAAAACACAGCAAGCAGGACAAAATGGCATGTGCACAAAGAAAACTTGTGTCTTTAAGGAAAAAGAACAGGAATTATAGCTGTGGTTTGATGTATGGAAGCAGACACACAGGCAGTCGTGGCTGCTTAGCTCCAGGATTAAGGTTTAGAAGTTTCTCTCTAACCAAAATGATGTCCAAGCAAAAAAGTTAGGGTGGATGATAAAATATGAATCCAGAAAGTCTGTGGGTTAGATTTCACTGAGCTTTGGCTGGAGCTGCTGGATTGAGGAGCTCTGTCTCCTCTGGCTTAGACATTACATAGCAAAGCTTGTAATTTTTCATCTCCTCTGGAATGCAATTTTGCAACAAATACCGATTCTAACTACTAGGTGCAAAGGAATTTTTTAAAAATAAACTTCTACCTTGTCCACCTGCGTTCAGAGTAGGTCAGAGTGTGGAAGGAAGGTGCTCCCTTAACCAGGAGAGAGGTACTGAGGGGGAGCTGGGCTGCACACAGACCTGGCACTGGCACTGGCACTGGCACATCAAATCCTTCCATCTGAAAATAGGGGCTGGTAAGGTTTAAATCACAAACACACAATAAAACCTACTTGAAATGAGTCCATGTAAACGAAGGGATTGAAAAACAGCTCTGTATCTCTGTCCTATTTCCCTTTCCAGGAAGGAACATCTCTTGGGTAATCTAAAAACAAAACAAAGTAGCAGAAAACTTTACTTAACCTCCAGCTGATTTCCTATCTGGACTAAATTTAGCCGGTTGGATTTTGTTTGGTGGATGTGCCTCGCAACACAGTAAATTCAGAGGGATGTTGCCATTTGCCTAAAGCAACTGTTGTAGTGCTCTGGTTAAAACCGGCTGATTTAATTCCGCATCGCAGCATTAATTTTTAACACGAAATGTCACTTTCTGTTTGAACATGGCAGCACAGGAGTCTGGTGAAGCTGATGGCTGGATTTTGCTCCCTGGAAAAGCCCAGCCACCCACAGAGCAAACAGCTGCTGGGAACCAGCTTCCAGTGACTCCTACCTCTCGGAGAGCAGGCGAGGGAGAGCACTGGAGGATAAAAACATTGTCATGAAAGCTTCTCCACGCGTATTTTGAAACAGACAGTCCTTAATTGAAGGAAGATCAAGTCAGGGACCAGCCCAGAACACTTAGATTATTTTTCCATGAGTCAAGGGTTATACTCAAAACAAAAATTAGCCTACAAATACCAAGGCCAGGCTGGTGCACTGAGCATTTCCCAGCATAGGTCACTGCTGCCAGCCTCCTGCTACAGAGGAAAAACCATCTGACAAACTGCTTGGAAAGTTTTTAAAACTATTCACTCTGTCTGTCTTTGCCTTTCTATAACCCTTCAGTTTTAGGGCCTGCAATTATTCGCACTGCCGTCAGCTCGAGGTGTAGACAATGCGGAAGGAGCATAAAAGGATAACAATTTAGACAATTTTTACATTTAGAAACTCTCTAAAACTGACAGCAAGTGTTTCTGCCATGTGCAGGGGTTTGGGGAAGCTGGAGAGCAGAACGAGGTGCTTCTCTTGCCTAACTGAGAATTGCATCGTCTTTGTGGTGAGAACCCGTCCAGGGTAAGGAGACACCAGGTTACCAAACTGTCACAGAAACTATGACTAAGAAGTGTCTGCTGCTCACCTCAATCCAGAGGTACTGGAGGAAGAAGAGGAAGGGAAGAAATAATCTTGAAGCAAGTGAATTTAAAAAAAAAAATCACAAGAACATGTACAAATAAAAAACAACACCTTTATTAAAGTAGTGCTTGAAGTTAATGTTCGAGCAGACGCCGTCTTTGATCCCATCAAAGTGAAATGATTGAAAGGGAATGACAAACGCACTGACAGACTGGCTGGAAAAGGTGATTTCAGGATACTTCCCTGCATCACATTCCCCAAGATCCCCCAGAGCCCCGTCCCAGCCCCTGCCCAGCCTCAGCCCCATGCATGCAGAGCTTCAGTGGCTGATTGGTTTTCCAGCCTGGCATCCAAGGTCCCTATTTTGTTACAAGCCAGAATCTGCATGCTTGAAATGACATAAAAAAAACTTTGTGTGCTCATAAATGCAGTGGCAGAGGCTGCAGCCGTGTTTTCCTGTTGTGCTGGCAGGAGCAGCACCTGGCACAGCACTTGGGATGGGGCATCTTGCTCTTGACAGATCTGTCTTTTTTCCTTTTTTCTTTTCTTTTTTTTTTTCCTTGTTTGTGGGCAGAAAATAAAATTAAATTGCATAAACCACTCTTGTTAAATTGGACCCTTATTTTCTTCACGAACTAAAATGTTCATTTGAGATTTTACTACCCACAATAATGAGCTGGATGTAAATGAAAAGAAAGCTGCCTTACATGTAATTTAGCCTTCTGTAATCATTAGCACTCTCTCCTAAGCCCATACTTGATTCACTTTGACATTTTTTGTGGGATTTACAAACCCATTTAGCCTCTTTTGGACAAATGAGACTGCACCACGTTCAAGCCAGGACTGAAGATGATTTAAGATTGTTTCCACTCTTACAGCAGCAGCTTCTCCTTCTGTCTCTAGCATTAACAAATAAACACAATTACAGGCAGGGCAAGAACAGAAAGTTGCTTACTAGCACGAGACAAAGCAGTAAACTTTTAGGAAGACAAAAGGAACAATTTCTTTTGCAGTAATGGTTGTATTTTTCATCTGGTGACACAGCTCTGGCAGAGATCTGGGGAAGCTGATTCAGGGCTGGTTTGCAGAGTTCAGTGCAGTTGGTGTCAACTGCTTTTTTTAAAAAAAAGCTATGAATAGTGAATAATACATAACCAAGCTTTTCTTGAGTAATTATTAGTAGGAAACACACCATTTATGATAAAGCAGACCCTCAGCTGGCAGAACGTGGTAGGGATCACCATACCACTGAAGCTGGCCCTCCGTGGGGTTTAGTTGGCACTCAGCAGGAAAGGAAATGTATTTTCCCTGCTTTTTCCCCAAATAGTTGAGAGTGGAGCAAATCACCGCCCGCAGAAGGCGGGAGAAAAAAATCTATTTCTGATGCAACTTCCCATGTTTTCAATCAGCATTTTCCATAAGCTGCCTATTGGTGATGCATTTAAAAGGGATGTAAATCCTCTGATTGCAAAGAGTACACATCTATTAAAAATGCACAAATTAATAAATATAAAAATATATGTGAAAATATATTCTGTATATATATATTTATGGGTTGGCTGAACAGGGCCACTGCCGCAGCTTCTGGATGAAATGGAAGAGAAAGATTAATTATTTGCTTTCTCAAGTAGCTGTGCATTTGTGGGCCCTGGAAGCACAGGTACTATTTTGCAAAGGGCTCATTGCAAATGAGAAATGAGCTCCAACTGCATCATACCTCCTCCCCCACGCTGTGAAAGGTCACAGTCGGCTGAGCTCCATTGTAGCTCCCCTCAGAAAGTGGGGAAGGAATTCAGGAGTTGTTTTTTCCCACCGAAAATGAAAAAGAAAAAGAGAGAAAAAAGAACAATTGTACACCATTTCCATTTTCTGAAGAGGAAATGGTGATTTGTCTCAGCCATTCTGTTGCCTGGGAATTCAGCAGCCTTTGGTATTAAAGGAGTTAAACAGAAGGTTTGCCTTAAATCTTGAGGAAAACATGTTGTTTGGATTGCTTCTTTCCATGGTAAATAAGCATGAATTCTTCCTAGCACCTTCTCTGCTTGAAGTGCACCCTGCCTCTGGCTTGGCTGGTTTTTACTGAATCCCACCTCAGGTCTCACACAAATAATGTGCCCCACCTGAAAGATGCACCCACGCTGGAAAATCTCAGCTTAGGGAAAACAAGTAAGAAATGCACTGCAATGCTCTGAAATTCCGGCTCCTGAGCAGACACGAATTCCAAGGCACAAATTGGTTGTGCTCTGTGGGCTGCCTCATCCAGCGGGTCATGGTGGAAAGGCAGATGAGAATCCAGCAAACGGATTTTTCACTTTTAAATCATCACAGCAGCAGGGGTGCCACTGGAAAAGCCCCAGATCCTGTTTGGTTGTGCGCCAGCCCCTCCAAAACACACTGCAAAATTTCCCTCATGTCCAAACACAAACCCGTTCTGTCTCCTCAGCGTGAAATTCTGTATCACAGCTGTGCTTTGGGTGAGTCTTTCCCATATTTTTTATTTTTTCCTACGTGGCACCTGCCCGTTTCCCTCCCTGCAGAGGATGGACCTTGTCTGGGCGTGACTCAGGCTGATTAGGGAAAGAGCCTGGGTTGCCTGTGACACTTGGATGGTTTGAGCTAATCAATTCCTCACACAGGCACCAGTAATTAATGGGCTGCTTTCTGGAGACCTCTGATTCAGAGCTCCAGAGCTGTCAATAACTTATTCTAATCAGGTCAGCTGAGGTTGCATGGCAAATAAACAAAATGCTGCCTGCCTCTAAATCCTCTGGAAGAACCCCAAGTCAAGGCAGCATCTGAGCAGGAGAGGGGGACACTTCTGATGTTCTTTTCCCTCTGTCCTTCTTCCCCAAGGGGGTAATTCAGAGGAGCTGAATCTTCACACGCAAATCCATATAAAAGCACATTATTAATAAATTATGTTCACCGAGTAAGAGTGAGATGAGAACCATCACAAACCTGAGGGTGACATTTAGTATCACAACTTTGAAAAGCTGTTTTCAACAGCACGTTGCAAGATGCAGTCGCCAACAAGAAGACAGAACATGCAGACACCTCATTTTTGCTTGCTTTTCCACTCTGCATCAGCGATGTGATGACAGAAATGGCTCTTATAACTATTTATTTAAGGCTTTATTATAATGCTCATGCCAGAGGGCCCTGGATTAAGATGAATTGGGAGTTTTCATCATGTCATTTCATTGTTTTTGTGGACCCGACTTGGCGTTTGCTTGTGGGCAAATGCTGTCTTTACAAAGAAAACTGTGTGAAAAGTCTGTACTTTTCACTGCATTAACAATGGACAAAACCCCAGCTCACAGGAGCAATATATATCTACTGTTCTACGCATTGTTCATGTCCTGAAAAGGAAGAGGAACGGGGCTGGGCTCCTCCAGAAATGAGACAGAAATGCCATTGAGGTCTCATTTCCTGCGCAGGGGCTTGCGAGAGCTCCAGCGGCTGGGTTAGAGTTGTGTCGTGGTTTGTAAGAGCTGCTGCATCCTCCTGAAATCACTCAGCCAAGACGAAAAAGGCGAAGAATAAGTCTGCTTCTAATCAGTGTGAGAGCCCCAGCACAGCACCCTGAGCTGGGGACAGTCCCTTTGAGCGGGGAGCAGAGATCCCCTCATCTCCACCCGGCGAAGAGCGGGGGTGAAGCCTCAGGACACCTCAGCATCCAGAACAGCCTCAACGTGCCTGGACATTCAGAGACCATCCCTGACGTGTCCAGTGATGGTCAACAGGCCCCTGGCCACGAGCAGCACAGCAGATGCCCAGCTGGGCTTCAAACCCGCTGAAGTAATTGTTTAAAGTAGTCACAGCCAAGCAGAAATTGGAAAGTGTTAGAGCTGTTTTAGGTGCTGGTTGTACACACTGCCACTAGCACTCATTAATCAGACTCCAAAAATGATGGATGGCTTCAAATGTCGTTGCTTGTACGTGAAAGTTTAGGGGCTCTGGTTGTTTAACGCTGGCTTTGTGCCGTTTGAGGTATTTTAGGGTGGTACACACCAATCCAGCTGCTTCCAGGGTGTGGGGTTTCCAAACCCATTCTTCCTCCCAACTAAAAATCGTGGATTTGTGGGAAAAAAATTGCAGTTTGGCAACACTATGCATCTATTGGGTGGCTTTTACGGGACAAGAAATCATTGGTGACTTCTCCTTTCCCCCGCGTGCTTGCATGGAGCATGGAGAGGCAGCTTCATCTCTTCGTGGCTGAAAGAATATCAGTGAAATAGGAAACAGCAGCTACACTGGAAAAACCCTCTCCATTTCCAGAAGCTGCCCTGGGAGAACAACATGGATAATGTTCATTTCAACCAAAAGAAAACATTCTGAACAATATTTTAGTTTATATTTTTTTTCTTAAATATGTTGCGGCCTTTTCTGGGAAATTAATTTCCTCATCTCATCTTCCTCCTCCTTTCCTTTCACCTGAAGTGATGGGCACCATAAAAGATATTTCTTGATCACAGATGTGTTCCATTTCCTGCAGCTGAAATTGAAATCGTTGCTTTCTTCATAAATATCTGCCAGGGATGGAGATGCACAACTAAAAACTTTCTGCATCTGTTTTGGTTTGAAACAAATAAACCAGAAGGATTTGAGGAGGTAGCCAGCATTTTCTAATTTGTTTCTACTGGCAAAAGTGCTGCAGTGAGGTTACATCCAAACAAATTTGGTGGCAGCATCTGCTCTATAATGACCTAAATGTCTAAATCTAAGTTTAGAAAGTGACTTGCAGCAGGTTCGAGCAAGACTTTCAGAGCTTTGTTTTCACCCCTTTAAGCGTAGAGCTGATCCACGGGGTTTGTGTAGCTGCTGATTTTGGGGCCCGTGGAGGGATCCTGAGCCCAGCAGAGCTGCTGTGCTGGGACCAAGACCTCCCCCTGTTCAGAGGAGCACATCAGTGCTGTTTGTGGTGGGCCACGAAGGGTTGGGCACAGCGAGGACGGCCCTGGAGGGAGAGAGGATCTGTTCCAGTACCCCACCTGACAGCACCGCATTAAAATGGGCAAACGTGGGTGTTTTGCAAACCTTCAGCTGTTGTATGGTCCAGATCCTGTCTCTGGGCAGTCTGTGGTTGGGCTTTAGTGCACAGGACTGCTCTGTTTTTATATATATATATGTGATTTTTGCATCCGGGCGATACAGATGTTGAAAAAATGCTTTATTATGCTGTATCATACACACATAAAAATTATAAATGTGTAAACAATACCAAGCTTCCAAGCTTTATGAGAAAATATACTCTTTAGGAGTATTTTAAATATTTAAAATGTCATTCTGGAATAAAATTCGTCACATTAATAATCCTAATAAGATGTAAAATCGATGTCCAGGATTATTACTGTATGTGATATAAAGACACAATTAAAGAGCATGTTAATGCCTTGTGTCTCATGTAGCTTTGGCCTTTTAGGTGTTTTCTTGTATGATTTTCTTTTCTCTTAAAGTTAGTGGTAAAAACACATCTCAGGTCAAAATAGTAAATAGTGAATCACCCATAAATTCAGCTCATTTCCTATCTCTCACTGAAAAAATGTTGATTCCAGGCATGGGAGCAGAACTTTGAGCCAAACAGTAATTTCTTTATGGTGTGGATGACTCATAGGAAAGAATGCCTCACGGGGATAGCAGGAGAAAAAACTAAAGAAGAAAAAAAAAAAGTAAACTTTCTTTAAAGAAACAGGCAATCAAGTAAAGGGCAAAAGGTCAGAAAAAGCCCTCAGCTGTTTTTGTGGTGCTCCTGTGATCCTCTCAGTGCCCTCCAGCTGCTCTGCCCTGAAATGCCATCGTTCTTCCCCAGGAGCTCCAAGGCAGGGGACAGCCCTGGAGAGGAAAGGGCTGAGACCCACGGGGCAGCACAGGGCCAGGCTGAGCCCGTCCCTGCTTAAAGAGCCCCAAATCAGGATCAGGAACTCAGGGCCAGGCTGAGCCCGTCCCTGCTTAAAGAGCCCCAAATCAGGATCAGGAACTCAGGGCCGGGCTGAGCCCGTCCCTGCTTAAAGAGCCCCAAATCAGGATCAGGAACTCAGGGCCGGGATGAGCCCGTCCCTGCTTAAAGAGCCCCAAATCAGGATCAGGAACTCAGGGCTGGGCTGAGCCCACCCCTGGTTAAGGAGCCCCAAATCAGGATCAGGAACTCAGGGCCGGGATGAGCCCGTCCCTGCTTAAAGAGCCCCAAATCAGGATCAGGAACTCAGGGCCAGGCTGAGCCCACCCCTGGTTAAAGAACCCCAAGTCAGGATCAGGAACTCGTTTCACACCATCTTGCGAGACACTGGGAACAGGAGTTTTCTTCCCAACACTGCTCCTGCTGTGAAGTCCTGGGAGCTGATCCTGCAGGTTCTGTGGCAGTGATCCCTGGTGGGAGGATGACGCAGAGCCAGCAGGTACCTCTGTTTTGGGGGGTTTTAATGTTTTTAATGTTCAATCCCTCTTTAGTAACTCAGCTTACGTGGTTTTTTTTGCTTATCACTCTTTCCTTATTCACAAATGTGAATAAAAGCAGTTTAACCTCCTCCATAAGTCGCTTTGTGATCTCTTGATGGGCCTTTAATTATTACAAATATTCCTTGCCCTCCTTGGGAAGTGTCTCCTCCCTCAGGCAGATTTATCCAGTGGGGCGAATCGATATTCATCAAGCACATTTCATGAAGGCTGATTGAGAAATGAAACAGAATTTCAGCTCAGCTTTCGGCAGCAATATCTCATCTGATTGCCATTCCTTTTTTTTTTTTTCCACAGTGATAATGAATGATTAATTTCAGCAAGCATTGCTATCTACATTTACATAATTATTTATGTGCAATTAAAACATCTTGCCTGCTGTTCCAGAGTCAATACCACGTGGCCAGGAATACAAAACAAGATAATGATGCAACATTAAAATGTAGGGTAGCTCGCTCCTGTGGGGTAACCCTGTGCTTCTTTAATGTTACGTGTTTAAAGCCATGCTCAGGACCAATTAATTTCAGTCTGTGAAGAATAAGAAAATTATTTGTGTTATCTCAGTACAGATCATTACCCTCTCCCACGCATTTTAGGAGCTTTCAAAAAAACGTGATTCAGGTTCCAGCAAGATATAATTTGAAGCCTGAGGCAAATTTCCTCTTCAGCGCCTTTCCTTCATAGGGATGCTACAGCAAAGGGACTGACATTTATATACTGTGATTGCTATAAGAAATAAACCAGATTTCTCTGGTTTTCCATGAACACTTAAAATATGGAATAGAAAAGTGCCCTTTGGAAGAATTATTTAAGAGTTAATTCTTGGCTGTTTAGGAAAATGCATTACAAAATTGAAGTTTCTATTTAAAAAAAAAAAAGCTTGAATTGGAGTAATGAATTAACTTCTTTCCACTCCATTTCCCTTCCTCACCTGCTGAAATATAGTAGAACTGTTTCAGGAGTTGGATTTATCCCTAGGAGTTGTTTCCAGAAGGTGAAATTCACCGAGTGTAAGTAATCTTCAGGAAAAAAAAGAGTTGTTAACAACAGATTGGCGTAAATTATTTATTCCTGATCACCAGGCCAGGGAGAGCTCGGCCCTGTGACACTGTTTCCAACCACAGCACACTGGGAAGCGCTAGGTGGGGAGTCAGAGCTTCCACAAACGTTTGGGAAATAATGAGACTGTAAATCCGGAGCGACCTTTGCCGTTCAGGTGGAACGGAGATCAAAGGGCAGATTTCCCTCTGCCTGCTTCCAGGGCCAGGGCTGAACCATCTGAGCTGCACTTGGTGCTGGGCACGACGCTCTCCAGCCCCGAGCAGCTTCTCACAGGCCACGGGTGAGAGCCAAGCGCTTTCCCTGGCTTTGGGCCGTCCTGTTTTTATTTGGATTTGGGGTGCTGATGCCTGCCAGAAGGCGCAGAAGGAGCGGGATAACAAACCTTTCACTTCAGAGAGCACTGCAGCCGTGTCACTTGCACCACCCTTGGTGCCGCCAGCAGCTCTGGCAACTCACTGCCCCCTCTCCTGCACTGGAGCTTGCAGAGAGTCCAGAAGCCTGTTTATCAAAATGATAAATGCAATATATCCATGCTGGGCCTTCCTCGCTAGAAACATACCGGCCTTCCTCACTTACTCTGTTTTCTTTCAACATAAGAAGTAATTTCTGTTTTGTACAGATCTGCCTGGTTAACAGGGAGGAGAGGAGTGGCAGATTTACTCATGAGAAGGCGAGCAGCTGGAGTAGGGATACCTGCACCACGACTTTCCATAGGGTGTGAGGATTTTGGATCAGCCAGGGACCACCAGCAGCTGGAGGATGAGTGCAGGATGAGGGTGACCCATTTTGGCACGGGTAGGATACAGGGAATTGCGGAACAGAGGTTCTGAGACAAGCTCGGGCTGCAGGAGGTGAAACACCAGGAGCCCTGTGCTCCATATCCAGCACAAACTGGAAAGGCAGAGCCCAGGATCCCACCTGAACCTGAACAGGTTTTCCAAGCGAGCGGCTCCAAGCCAGAGGATGGGAAATGTCCCTGGCTGTCCATAGGGAAAAGCCCTGCCAGGGACAAATCTGTGTCGAGGAGGCCGCTCAGAAGGTGAGCACGTGGTGGAGGGATCCAGTGCCACGGGTGTTTGTGATGACAGCTGGTGTGAAGGAAAATGTCCTGGTTTTCCAGTGGAAAAGGTGACGTCAGGCCGGGCTGCGTCAGAAGTCGGGAAGGCAACTTTGTAGTGCAGGAGCCCAACAGGAACAGCTGTGATTTTCTGGTTTTGCTCGACACTTGACATGGAAATGGGAAAACTCGGTTTGGGAAGGACAAGACAATCAGTGTAACTGGTAACTTACACCTCGAGAGTCCGAAAGAAACGGCAACCCCTGCCGAGGGAGGATCGGGAGGCACGGGTTGTGGGTGACGGTGCAGATGTGTCCTGCTGAATTAAACTTCTGTACTGGGTTTGCCTGTGGTTACAGCAACCCACACTTGGTGCCTCTGGCGGAGCAGGGGACGGTGGGACACCCCCAAACATAGCAAAACAACACGGCAAGGAGAGATGGGACGAGTGAAGGAGCCACCTCTGCCTCAGCATCAGCCCTCACTGAGGCACCACCGAGAGATCAGTGAGCATCTCTACTTCAGTTCTGTTAAAGTTTTGCAGCCTACTCTTTCATTTCAAGTTAATTAACAGTAATGAGAATATTACATGGATTAAGGGGCGACTCTTGTTTAACAGAGCATCAGCTTTGTTTGTCTATCAGGACTATCCTCATTTTACTGACTTTCAGATCCTCATTAGATATTAAAACCAGGAACCTGCAGGGGAAAAGCCCTTCATCACATTTCTACCAAGTCAGTGTTTGTGCTGAGTAGGCTATGGCACCCTCTAATTATTGCTAACTTTCATTAAATTTGAGGTTTCTTTCTAATTAAAACATAATTAACTGGATGGGATTGGAGAGAAACTACGCTTAATATCAAAAAACTGCAGTGCAGCTGAAGGTGGAAGAGCTTAGAAACAAAAGCGGGGAGGTGAGACTGTCAATATTTTGAACCTCCTGACAAATCCCCAGACTGTTTCATTTTAAAAAGGCAGCAACAACAAACCTTCCAGAAAATTTGCTTTCATGTTTTCGTGCCCATCGTCATTTCTTTGCTGTTTGTTTGTTTTAAAGTGCTCTGCTCCACTGGTGGCCATGGTATGCTGGGTTACAACACAGTGTTTCCAGACACGGAAGAATGTTTATATATCTGTGGGGAAACATTTAGCTATCTTTTAAAAATAAGCTATTTATGTATCTGGGTGTAAAAGACTGATGTTCAGTTCAGAGCCTCAATCCCATCAGCCTTCCCTCTGCTCTGGGTCACTGTGGTCATATTTACAGGGCAGATCTGGAGTTATTTTTTATGGTTGTCCCTGTAGCTGGAAGACACGCTCATGAACTTCAGAGCCTTCATAACAAGTAATCTCTTAACGATGCCAATATCACGTAGAATATTTGCAGGAGTTTGAAATAGATCTGGATAAAATAGCTAAACAAAAAGACGGTTTAATTTTTTTTTTAGGTGACTTTATTACAATCTGTATTCAGTGTAAGAATTCTTACTTAGAGCACAATGAATTACATTGGTCTTATATATTGGTTGTTTTTTTTTTTGGCCTTTCATCAGTGTATTTGCCTGATTCTGCTTTATGCATTGGCATAAAGAGGAAGCCATTCAGTGTAAGTGAAACACTGGAGCATAACTAGTCCAGACACCATCCTGGTGTCTCTGCAGGAAGCAGGAATTCCAAAAAGGAGCAGGATAAAGCTCACAATTCTGTGGTCATCCCGGGGGAAAGGCTGGTGTGTGCTCACAGCCCTGCTCCTGAGCTTCCCGACTGCATCCCCAGAGAAACGCTGTCCTGCCTGTCCCGGGGCAGGGAGCTGTGCTGGGAATGGGGTCTGGCAGATCCAGGGTGTGCACACAGGGACATCCGGCAAGGGAGCAGCTTTTCACCTCTGCAGAGAGTGACGAGACAAGGGGGAATAGCTCTAAACTGAAAGAGAAGAGGTTTAGATCAGATGTTGGGAAGGAATTGTTCCCTGTGAGGGTGGGGAGGCCCTGGCACAGGGTGCCCAGAGAAGCTGTGGCTGTCCCTGGATCCCTGGCAGTGTCCAAGGCCAGGTTTGTCTTGGAGGAACCTGGGACAGTGGAAGGTGTCCCTGCCCATGGCAGAGGGGTGGAACAAGACGATCTTTAAGGTCCCTTCCGACCCAAACCATTCTCTGATTCTATGAATAAAAGCCAACCTGCAGGCACACGGTTTGGGAAACAAATCTTTTGATTCAACTTTTATGAGAGTGCTTGTGGGGTGACCCAAATACAGCACAAAATTTGTGATGTTACTATCATTGTTAATGTTATTACCATCCTCCTAAAAAGCGTGAAGCCCTACAAACGTATTTT
Source organism: Cnemophilus loriae (assembly GCA_013397755.1). Lineage (NCBI taxonomy): Eukaryota > Metazoa > Chordata > Aves > Passeriformes > Corvidae > Cnemophilus > Cnemophilus loriae. The sequence continues at coordinate 465,387 of VZTF01004761.1, read as the reverse complement.
AGGATTTGTTTTTATTTTGTGTAGAAATGCAACGTACGCGGGGATCTATCCCCCGAATTCAGCCCAGGTTTGAACTGGAGACTTCTTCAGGTGCCCGGCTCCTCTCGGGCTGGCGATGGCTGCGGCGCTTCCTCAGCCCAAGCTCGCTTTTGCGGGACTCGCAGGAACGGCCAGTGCCGATGGATGCAGCAGGAAGCACTTTTTGGAGGACGCCAGAATAATGTCACATCTAAAGAAGGGGAACCTGCCACCCGGTCCGACCTGGGCATGGAGCACGCGGGGCTCTGAGGATCGGGAGATTCCCGGATCGGGGGAGCTGAGGAACACGGGTGGGATCGAGCCGCCTTTGAAATGGGCTGTTTGCTGCTTAAACACAGAGAGGAGCTGTTCGTAAATGCCGGGTACCATCTGCTGGCGGGCGGGAGCAGTGCGGGACGGGGGNGGGCTGGGAGCATCATCTGGGACTGGAACAGGGATAGGGATGGAACAGGGACAAGGATGGAGTGGGGACAGGGATGGAGCGGGGACAGGGATGGAACAGGGACAAGGATGGAGCGGGGACAGGGATGGAGCGGGGACAGGGATGATGCAGGGACAGGGGCTGGGAGCATCATCTGGGTCTCAGAGCATTGCCCACTGCCAGTGGGAGCTTAACAAACAGAATCCTGGTGTCAGGCTGCATTCATCACATCATTCGTGCCCGTGAAATTCGAACTCCACAGAGAGTAAATTACTTGACTGAAAAATTCTGCAAGAGAGCTGCAGGACTTTTTACAAGGGCATGGAGTGACAGGACAAGGAGAAAGGCTTTAAAGTGACATGGGGCAGGGTTAGATGGAATACTGGGGAGGAACTGTTCCCTGTGAGGGTGGGGAGGCCCTGGCACAGGGTGTCCAGAGAAGCTGTGGCTGCCCCTGGATCCCTGGGAGTGTCCAAGGCCAGGCTGGACGGGGCTTGGAGCAGCCTGGGACAGTGGGAGGTGTCCCTGGGGTCGGAACGAGATGAGTCTTAGGTCCCTTCCAACCCAAACCATTCTATGATTCTATGATCCCTTAAACTGACCTAAATCAATGGGCAAATTAATCAGCATCTCAGTTTTGTGTAGGTGCCAGAGTTCACTGATTTCAAGCCCGGTTTTTATCAACTAACAGAGATGTACAGAGCGGCTTTATACAAGTCAGTGCATGCAGATGTTTTTCCCAAGAGCTCTGGAGTGTCCATCAGCAGTTTGGAAGTTCCTGAACCAGTCCCCAGTTGAGCCACTTTGAGACCTCCTACCCCAGGGAATGTCCCCAGGCCTCAGAGCTGTCTCTGCCTCTGGCCAGCAGCTACAGACACAGCTTGGCAAATTCCAGATTTGTTGACACCGGTGATGCAGAGAAAACCAAAATTTTTAAAGCATACAGGAAGAAATATCTCAATTTCGTAATCAAAAGTCAAAAGAAGTGAGTGTAAAAGGCCTTTCTAACAGTTAAACTGGAGTGGGATGAGGACTCTGGCTGCTAACAGCTGTTTGCCAGCAGAACATTCTCTGGCATTTTCTTTGAGGAAAGCTCAAAAGATCTTTTCACATTAACAGCCCCCAGAATGGGTGTTAAGTTTCCTATTATTGTAAGAACAGCCTGGGAATCTCGGTGCCCTGCGTGGGAGCCAGATGCCCGGCCAAGCACAGGCAGCAGCTGGGGAACAGTTGAGAAGTGCCCAAGGACTGTTGCCAGTTGGAAGAAAGAAAAAATTCCCAAGGAAAAAGGAGTTTTCAGAAGGAATTTGAAGTTGAGTTGGGGTGACAGGAACACAAATAAGCGATTATTTTAGTATATGGAGGGGTAAAAAACATGTTTTAGTGGTTCTGAAGAGACCAGAATGACCAGGGATACCAAGAGAGGAGCTGGGGAGAGGGAAGAGCCGCAGTGCTCCAGAACAGGACAGCTGCTAATGCCCCCCATAATCCCTGGGAAAACAGGAGTGAGGTCTGGATGGATCCCAAATCCTCAGAGGAAAGGGTCTTTAATTTTTGTATAACCTCATTTCTAAAAAATCCATTTCATTTTGATATCATCAGTACTTATTTCCTCAATTTCATTTTCTTCAGTAAGAAAAGGCAGCACACTCCAGGTCTGCAGCCTGTTGGGTGGTGTCAGTTTGGAGAACATCAGGCAGCTGTGAAGGAACTTAATGAGCCAAAAAGAAGTGACTCTGATCATCCTAATCAGTCAGTTCTCTATTGCTGTTTGATATCTTGCTCCATCAAAGCAACAAATCACGAATGCACAAATTAAATGCAATTTAAGGACACTTAAATATTAACAGAAGGGACTGCAGATTAAATTGTAGTGGCTTTGAATCTTAATTTTCAACATTACTGTCAATCACTGTCATTGCTGTCATTATTTTGGATGCTCAAAAACAAGTTTTTCAAACAAGAAAGATGAATAAATTGTATACAAATACAGGTGTATATTCCTGATCTGGCTGCTGCTTGACAAGAGGTTCTTGTACTCCAATAATTCAGGAAAAACTAAAATTTTAAATATTTCTGCATTGCTTCTAGTTTTAACAGCCAACCAAGAGGACTTCTTTTTCATGCCTGTGGCCAATATTTGTTTTCATGTGCTGCAGCGAGAGAGACAATAATAATAATAATAATTATAGAGGCAATAATAATAGAGACAATAATATTTTGCTGTTCTCTCACTCTGGAGATTCTGTGGGTGAGGCTCTCCTGAGGAAAGGAAAGGAAAGGAAAGGAAAGGAAAGGAAAGGAAAGGAAAGGAAAGGAAAGGAAAGGAAAGGAAAGGAAAGGAAAGGAGAATCAAGGGCACTGCTGTGAGTAATCAGCAGTACAGAGGCTGCCTCTGGGGACAGCAATGCCTACAGAGGGTCATGTGTGTGATGGGGACCAAATTCGCAGCCTCCTGGCTGTATTTCAGTTGCAGGAGCTGTGACAACTCAAATATCAGATGAATAGTGATCACACTCACTGGGATTTATGTGGTTATGTTGAAAAGCACCTCCCCACTCCTGTGACAGACTCCTTCCTCGACGGCCCCACTGTTCCTCAGCCCAGCAAGGAGTTCTGCAGATGCTCTCATGATAAGCCAGGCAAAAATAGGCTCATTCTCAAACTAATTCAGGCATTAAGATAAGCTGAAAGTCTAAAGCTTTATCTGAATCTGCTCACGGGATTCAGAGTGCACAGGAGCAGTTTCCACTGATACCTGCACACTGTAGATCAGCTCATCCCCCGCCTTGTGCTTGACATAATTACCTTAAATCAAATGACTGACAAAATGCAGATTCTCCTTCTACTGCTGCCACTTATTATCAGTTTTAAGTTGTAATTACAGTCGGTTTTTTTTTTTTTAATTCAAGCATTTTTTAAATTCAAAAGCTCCCCAGCTTTCAGAAACAAGATATTTCATGCCTACGGTTCAGGGAATGAGATGCTGAGAGGAGCAGACACTACGGCAGGGGTTCGTTTTCCTGCCTGTGATGTAGTTCTGTACACTGCTCTCGTTCCTGGGATAGCTTAAACCTCACAGCAGAGCTGGACTTTATCATGGTGTATATAGAATTATCTGCTTCAGCTGTCTGGAGAGAACAGCTTGGATGCAGAATTGGAGGCATTGCTGAGGAGCTGGTCCAGCCAAAGGCATTTCAGGGATGCTGAGCAGCAAATGGATGGCCTGCACAGCTCGTGCTGCCTGCCAGCCCCAGCACGGTGGAGGGTAAGTGAAAACTGGGTATTGCTGCCATAAACGTCCCTCTGTGGCAGCTCTGTGTGTGTGTGTGCTGTTCCCTGGCCACCAGTGAGATCATCTGACTTCTCAAGGGTTAACGCCTGGCTTTGTGCATGCTGCTGGTCCGAAAAGCAATTAAAAAGCTGAGAGATTGCACAGCACGTTCCCAGGAGCCTCTGCTGATCAAGATAGCCCCAGCTGAGAGAAGCAATTCTAGTTCAAGTGGGCGTGTTTGAGCTATAAAAAAATGCTACAAAACAAACAGCTCTTCCCGAGAACTCCGTGGATTCACCCGAGCTGGCGTGGCTGAAAGCTGTTTGCATTTTGCCCTGTCTGGAGGCCCTGACCGCGATCTGTGAGAGCTGCAGGTTCTGAATCACCCCCTCCTTCCTGGGGATGCTCACCTGGAGAGGAGAAGGCTCTAGGGAGACCTCAGAGCCCCTTCCAGTGCCTAAAGGGGCTCCAGGAGAGCTGGAGAGGGACTTGGGACAAGGGATGGAGTGACAGGACAAGGGGAATGGGTTCCCACTGGCAGAGGTCAGGGTTAGATGGGATATTGGGAAGGAATTGTTCCCTGGGAGGGTGGGGAGGTGCTGGCACAGGGTGCCCAGAGAAGCTGTGGCTGCCCCTGGATCCCTGGCAGTGTCCCAGGCCAGGCTGGACCGGGCTTGGAGCAACCTGGGATAGTGGAAGGTGAAATTATGCAGCAAAGAAATGAAGGTGGTTTTTCTGCAGAAAAAATAAAGAACGAGAGCTCTGATGCTCAATGAAAACTCCTAAAATGAGCCCCTGATTTGGCACTGCAGCCTCTTCAGGCTTTTCATACAGAACTAGGGGAGTCTAATCTGATTTAAAATGCATCCAAATTCCCAGCAGCAGCCAGCAGGGGAGCGGGACAAAGCTGCCATCCAGACAGGCGGCCCTGGGAGGGGACCTGGAGCTGGGACAGGCTGGGACACCTGAGGGGAGGAGTCTGTCTGCAGGCACCTCGCTCCAGCCAGGGCAACCTTCCAGTGGCACCAACATCACCAAACATTTTCCCACTTCCAGCCGCTGGCTCCAGTCCCATCTCCTCTGCCTGACTGGGGCTCGTGGCCACCTTGACCTCTGTTTCCCAGGTATGGAAATAACATGAATGAAAATGCTTCTGTAGGTGCTGGGCAAATCTAGAGCAAAAGCGTTTAAGACAAGAAAAAAAATTTAGAAAGAGAACTATTTTGAGCCTGTGACTGACTTTATTTCTTGGGACCAGTGCAGCCCACAGGCCATCTGTCTCCTGGAGAACGGGTCTCTGAGACTGGGCACAGTCAGATCCTCGAGCACACCATGACTTAGAAATCAGCTCCAAGATGGGCAGGAGTGTTTTATTCGCTGGCTCAGGACACCCATCCACGGGCAGTAATCCCCTCTTCATCCTCCTGATGAGAGCCAGCTGAAGGAGAGGTCACCAGGATTTGCCCCGAATAGCCTGGGTTCACAGTGCAGGCTGGAGCCAAGGTTTGGATAAGCATAAAAAGCTTTGGATAAGCCACGTTAAAGCAAAGGTCAGATGAGATCACTCGACTGCTGATCGTCCATGAGCAAAGCATTGTTTCCACTTTCCACAAGGGACACTGACTTTTGAGGAGATGGGTTTTCCAGGGACTGCGTCTCTCTGATGTTAACAGGAGGTGTCAAATCAAAGTAGTTTTTTTTTTCTCCCGTGCTTGTCATCATCCTCAGAACAGTCCCATCGAGGCCAGCTCTGAAAAACTTCCTGGCTTGCAGAGTCCCTCATATATCACAGCTGAAATTAGCAACAACTGATGAAACTCTGCAAACCCCTCCTCATTTAAAGAGCACCAGACATGCATGTGCTGGCATTCTGGAGAAAAATCTACTAAATCTAGAAAAAATGGGCTGGATTGTGTTGGGGAGATGCTTTAGGAGAAGGTGAATGAACCAAACCAACCCAGGGACAAACCTCTCCTTCTCATCTACTGCTCAAACACCACCAATGCCAAGCAGCCTGGTAGATCCCTCCTCCTCATACCCCTGATTACAGGAATGCTGATAAACCTCTGCCAGTGAGCCCCAGGCACAGCCCTGCTCGGATGAATTCCTCACGAACATTTTTTCCAGGCCCAGTTCACTGCCCCACTCACGGATTTGCTGCATCTCAGTGACTGATTTGCTCTTTCCAGAGTCCTAATCACTGAAACAGAATATTTAACAAAACCAGACGTGTTTATCCAATACGAGGAGTCATAGTTGGCTGGGAGAATGTGGAAACAAGTGATGGAGACTGCCAAGAACTCATGAGCACTGTTAATGGTACAGTGCAAAAGAGATGTCCAAAAAGACAGCTCCAAAAAGTGAAGCTTAACCCTTTGAAGGACTAAATGAGGTGAGGGCAGGGCTTGTCCCTTGCTGCTCTTCCCCATCCATGCCCAGCTCTCACGGATGCAGTGCATCAGAAGTGAGACTCAAAAAATCACTGAGGCCACCGGAGACAGCAGAGGTGCTCATTTCCCTTCTGCGGCAGCAGATTTCTTCAAAAGTGTGTCCTGACCCCCAGCTCTGCAGCCCCAACTGTGATTTGGATGGATCCTGTGTTACACTCAGTTCCTGGGTCCCTGGCAGGCACCGGTGTGCCAGGAACTTTCCTCTGGAGATGGTTCATGTGAGCTCTGGCCATCGAGTCTTCAAATGCTCAGCTCAGAAGTAAAATAGAGCAAAACTTACCCTGCTGATAAAGGCTGGCTATCACCAGAGTGTGAAGAGGAAATTCAGAGATTACCCTCCTATTAGGAATATCATTCCAATGACACATACGGATAAGAACTCGAATTTAATAAACACACACTTGAAGAGATTTTATTTTCATTGGAAAGCCCTCCAAAAATTGTAAAAGGGGTTAAAAACAAGTTGCTGAAAGGAGATGAACATCCTCGGGGTCTCAAGAATATGTCGCAAAAGCTCTCTGAAGGATGGGAGGGCACAGGAGGAAACCCACAAATCAGAGGTTTCTTTAGGGAAAATCAGGCTCTGACCCAGCTGAAGAGATACCAGCCAGTCCCTCTGGGCTCCAGATCTGCAGACACTGATCTTCTTCCACTGAAAATCAGCAACTGAGGGTGACTGGCATTGCTTAAAACAAGACATTGAATGTCTCCAATGAAGGCAGTAGCAATCAGTGATTTGGACACCAGCCTTACTTTTTTGGCTGCGTCTCTGCCAGTGTTCAAATACCTTCCCCCCCTTCAGCATTTAAAGGAAAAAATTAAAACCATTTTGGTGAAGATGAAAGGCAGGAAGTCCTCAGAGAAGGGAAATAACTTCAAGAGAGAAATTCCTCTTCACTTGTCAAGCATTATCTGGTACTTGCAAGTCTTTTGGGCCTGCAGCTAAAAGGGTTGTTTTTGAAAGAAATATTGCCTGTGGGGCTAAGTCTGGCTGCTATAAAAGGTGTAAGGAGCCTTAGGAAAAGTGTGCTCCTTAAGAGATTACTAGTGCTAAGCGTGGAAGAAAGGAGGGTTGGGTGGCTAAAAAAAAGGGCAGGGTTTGATGGGAAATTAGGAAGAAATTCCTCCCTGGGAGGGTGGGGAGGCCCTGGCACAGGGTGCCCAGAGAAGCTGTGGCTGCCCCTGGATCCCTGGCAGTGTCCAAGGCCAGGCTGGACAGGGCTTGGAGCAGCCTGGGACAGTGGAAGGTGTCCCTGCCCATGGCAGGGGGGGGATGAGATGGGCTTTAAGGGCCCTTCCAGCCCAAACCATCCTGTGATTCTATGATAAAATGCTCAGCCCCATCCTCCCACTCTCATTCCTCTGCTTTAGTTTTGTTCCAGAAAAGTGCATCCATCACCTGTCTCCCTTGGAAACCCGTCCCTATGGCAACATGCAGGAATATCTCCATGCAGACATGTCACAGCTTTGACAGCCCCTTCTTTTTGTGACACTTCTTATGGCACCGTCCCGAGGTTGTCGGGGAGATGATGGGAGCTCGCCTGTGTCGAGGCACCACTTGGAAGATTTTCCACTGAGAACTTGTTTTTGCAGTCTTTCCTGGCTCTTGAACTCTCAGTCTGTGTATCACGACTGTAATTTCATCTGAAATGTGTTGCAAAATCCATGTATTTGCCTTTATCAGCAAAAACCCGTAACCTCAAACGAGATGTTTTTGACAGGACCTACTTTCCACGAAGCCACCCTGCCAAGCACCACGAGCTGCTTCTGTGGTTCTTTCCAAACTCAACCCCACACTGGCTTTTTACTTGTGTTTTTTTTTTTTTCTCAGATGAAGAAGAAGTTCCTGTACCTACGACACCAACACGGCGAATTTCTCCCTACACTTTCTGTGGGATTAACACTGTTATCACTTTCCCCCACTCTGTTGTGAGTAAATATGCCCCATCTGAGCATGTCACAAATTTACCAGTTAAAAATACCCCGTGCACTGCTGGATGTGGGTGATAAGAGGGAGTGTTTGTGTATGCAGGGTGATAACCTTGGGCTCCAGGAATTGCAGTCAGGAATTCTGATTTCAGAAGAATAAAACTCCTCCCCAAGGGCATGTCACCAGCCACAGCCAACAGCTCCGGGCTGTGTCCTAAACATCTGTAGGTCCAGAAAGGTCAAGACCCTTTGGAGTGAAGCTCACAATGAAATCTGTCACAGTTGGGCTTTCTTTGCACACAAAGACACGGTAACACAGGCTGCAAGCATGTTTTTTGTTGAATCCCGACTGGATAGAGATGCATGACTAAAATTTCACATGAGGAAAAAAGGTTAAAAAATAAACTGTGATTTGTGACACCAAGATGGACTTAAAACTTCCATTAAATTGCACAACCAGTATTGAGCTGATATTCTCTGATCTAGATTTTAAAGCCCACAAGAATTGCTTATTCCTCACTAAGAACAAGGGATAACTCAGCACCTTGCACTCACTGTGGAGAAGTCAGGTGTGGATGAACACTGACACAAATTAAGTGGTACATTCTCACTCTCACAGAGAGCTCGAGGCACTCTGCTCAGCTGTGCCCTCCTGGCAGGTCCCAGAGGCTCTTGCTGCCCTTGAGAAGACCAGGAAAATAAAGGAATGCTCTGTACTGCCCAAAACAAGAGGACAGAAAGGAAAAATGGAAATTATCATTTGGGGATATAGTTACAACTGAGAGTTTCTCTCACTTAGAAATCAGGAAATTAGAAATCTTTGGAGATCCTTCCTTGGAGGTGAGAGGGCAGAGTTACACTCAAACCCAGCACTCACCCAGCTGAGCCACTACCAAATGCAGCTGATACAAGAGATGGAAAAGAAGTCCTGTCATTTTGAGCTGCAGCAGAAGGCATTTCAGTGTCAGTCTCTCTGCTGCTGACATCAAGGAAGGGAGAAAGAGCATGTGGCTACACCAGGAATTACACCTCAGAAAAACCAAATTTCTATTGTACCTGTGACTGGGAATAACTCTGCACAGTCACGGCAATAAAAACTTTCAAGTATTTTCTGCATTTTTAATGGAGTTTAAAAAATATTCCTTCTAATTTGTTTTTTTTTTCCTCCGCGTTTGTCTTCCTGTCAACGCTTATGCCAAGAACCATCGTGAAAACACTCTGAAAACACCAATCCCCAAAAGCAGTTTATCCTTCCTAGATATCCACACGCAGGCACACTTCAGGGTCACAATTAGGCAGGAAAAATGTCTTTTTTTTTTTGCTGTAAAAAGCAAAGCAGGGCCCGTGATGTGCTGGGAGGCAGGATCGGACGGAGGCGGTGGGGGCTGCCTGAAGATCCCAGTCCTGGCTGCCGTCAGGAACGACAGATGGTGTTTGTCAAGAGGATAGAGATTTACCTTCTTATTTTACCGTGGAAATATAGCAGCAAGAACACCACCAACATCCACTATTTTATCCAACAGATTTAAGAAATACAACCCACATTAAAAAAAACCCAACAAAGCCCAACAGGATTCCTGCAGGAAAGCAGAGCGCCAGATGCAGCTGGAAATCCCAATTAAAACAAGCAGTTGTGTTTATCAAGAGACAATGTCAGCCATTGCGTGTAATTTATTTTCTCATTAAGGAAATGCACTGAGCATATACAGAGATTACATTCAATACAGATTTATCAGTACAGAACCATACGAAGATAAAGATACAATCAATACCTGCTTCCTGTAGCAGCAGAGCTTGAAGGAACTGCTTCAAGCTGAGAATGAAATGAAAAATACTCACACCAATTTAAGTGATTTTTATACAGATGAGACGCTGGAGTCCAAATTAACATTCTCAGCCGAGATCTGCTGCATTGTTGCAATCTTTATAGTCAACAGCTTTATCAGACCTGTGCCTAGAGACTAAAAATAGGCCAGAACCGCCTTGTCTGAGCCCATCTGAACAAAACCCCAGGAGAATCCAGCCAGTCTGAAGCCACAATATACACGAGACGATGGCAGCATCCGCACTGGGAAAAGAGCACAGTGAAACAAGGAGACAGTTCGGCCCCTGTGACAGGCAACAGCTACAAGGCAGGCGAGGGTTACACTCTGCAGGGAGGGTTCACTGGTTTACCTTGAAGCAGCTCTCTAGAGTTTGCAGCCTTAATCAAATTTTGGTCGGTGTGAAGAATTCTACTACACACTGCCTGGAACTGATTTTTCAAAGAATTATACTGAAAAAGGTCACAACGCAAAGCTGCTGGAAAAACTACTTTGCCACATATTTTGTGAGTTCCATAAATTCAATGACCTAACCTTTTTCCTACTAGGCAGCTAAAACTAGAACTGGACAGATCACCTCTACTTCAGTTACACCAGCTGGACTTCAGGTCAATCCTGTGCATGGTGTGCGCCAGGGGTTGGACCAGATCATCACAGCTGGACATTAAAATCTACAAGTATCACTCATCTGCTTGCCTGGTGCTTCGAGTTTTGGATCAAAGGAGGTAGTGATGCACAATGCCTTCTACTATGTGACCCTTTCTGGATCATTTACTTGGTAAAACTGCAATTAATGGGTTTATTAAAAATATTGATTTAGTCCCTTACGCCTCTAAAGACCTCCAAGTAATTTCACTCACTTTGCAAAATGAAAAGGATACAGAAACCACCTCAACTCAATCACTTCACTGAAGGGGGAGATACATATAGATATATACACTCTTACTCTCAAAGACTGAAATTTAGGACAGTGGAGAATTATCTACATAATTGAAACCTCAAGAAGAATTATAAACTGAAGTAATAATTTGCCTACAAGACAGGGATTAATCACTTGTTTTTAAAACCAGCAGAGGAGATAGACTGAGTCAGTCTTTGGATGGAGTTTACCAGTTCCAAAACAACTTCCAAACTCTTCTCTTTTCTTCTTCTTCTGATGGTGGGGTAAGATTCTCAAAGGATCAGAAAAGAGAAGACTGGAAGGTATTTTTTTCCAGGAAATACACACAAGCATAGAACCACAGAATGGTTTGGGTTGGAAGGAACCTTAAAGCCCATCCAGTTCCAGCTCCCCTGCCAGGGGCAGGGACACCTTCCACTGTCCCAGGTTGCTCCAAACCCACTCAGTCTGGCCTTGGACGCTGACAGGGATATAATATAATATACAATACGATATACCTCCATGCATTATTCTCTTAATGACCTTCTCTTACCAGTTTGCATTAATACTAAATCACCTGTATTTCGACTTTCCTGGCTTTGTCCAATATGCCGATGCTCTCTGAAAGATTAACTCGCTTGCTAGAATTTTCAGTCACTTTCTGCTTGAAAATTTTAGCTTGCTTTTGAATGTCTGCCAAGAGTAAACAGCATTTGACAGACACGTGCCCTTTACCTTACTACCAGGCTACCTGCAGCAAAGATTTCTCCTTATCTAAATTGCAGGAAAATGTTATGTATTCTCACAATCAACCCCTCAGGATAAACAACAGGGCAGCATTTCTTACACAGAGATCAAGACCTATTTAGCAGATGAAACAATTTTTATCTAAACATCTGTCAGGTCTTCCTACAGCTTTTTGCCTAGTGAGATATATGCTACACGGAGCAACGTGATTAGAACTATTATCATCCCTTGCTAAGAAGGCAGAGTTGTTGCTTCAGGATACTCTTTTTTTTCCTTTTACCCCCTCATGTCAGCTTCATCAAGGGGTGCCAGAGCAGCGTGAAGATGAGGAGGCAGAAGTAGCTGCTGGAGCTGGTGACCCTGGGAGCCGGGCTCTTGGCGTTGCAGTTGTTGGAGTAGCAGCAGTGGACGCTCACCCCGGGCGCCCTCGACCCGTCCCTCCTCGCCCGCTCGCAGAAGGACCTGAACGAGCAGGACTTCATGATGCCACCTGGAACAGAGCCACAGTGAGCCCAGAGGGGCTGCAAATGGTCACCTGCTCCCACCTGCACCCCCCAGCACCAGCTTGACCTCCCAGCACTGAGCAGCAACCTTGGGTTTGGCTATCTTCACAAATAAATGGATACGACCACAACACATGGCAGCACCCAACAAGCTCCCACTTGAATAACTCAGATTTATCTTAGAGGCAACTGGTGCAGTTTAAATATCTTTGGATGTGTGCAAGTGCAGGGGCTCATTAGCTTCTTTTCCATCCTAATTTCCAGGTAAGTCACTTAAGTAAGAAGTGGGCAATACTTTAAGTGCTTCTTTCCAGCTTTCCCACATTGTGGGTGCAGCTCATCGTGGCACACCCACAGATCATTCCCAGTGGGACTTTGTGTCAACAAAACTAGGAATGAGATTTATTAATGGGGTTTACTTCAAGAGGAGACATTTACTTTTAGTTTTCCCCTTAACTTACTATGCACTCTTTCCAACACTGATTATTTATTTCTTTTGTGACAAATGTAACAGGTCTGACCCATTTGTGACACTTACTTGCTTGTCCCCTAATGACTGCACAGGCATCTGCATGGCCTGGACACTGCTGACTTCCTTGTCTGTTGCAGTCGTCATCACTAGAACCTACACAGGTGTAACACTGCAGTGCTTCACCTGGGTGAAGGGAGAAGAGACCACTTAGAGTTTACAAGAAGTATTGAAAAATATCAATCTTTCTAATATTGTTTCGAGCACACATAAAAAAAACGCAAAAAAGTTTTAGAAAATCCAAATATTCTGCAAATCTTATCAAAGTTTATTTTTTTTAGAAATGGTTCAGATAGATTGAAAAAATAGTAACAAAAAAAAAAAATCAACCACAGATTATTTAGTTGTTATACTCTGCACTTAAAATGATACAAGAAACATTTGATATTCTGTAACTGCAGCCATATCTTGTAACATTTTCAGAGCAGAGCCCACAAGTTTTTTCCCCCTCCATCACGATCTCTGGTCCACAGTACCATGAAAAAGCACATTCCATACACATAAAATCTTACAATGATACGATTTTCCTTTTCTCCTGAAGTATCAATTCAGCTGGAAAGCACGACAGTGTATCTTGAGCTTTGCTCTTGTTTAAACATTACAACCATAACTCAATCCTCTTTCTCTCCCTTGGTTCAATCTACACGCTATTTTCAAAGGCAAGCATGAGTTTGAAATACAGTTAAAATACCACACTTGAAGCCTGCAGAGCAGAAATCCCACCTTGCTGTCAGTGGGGACATTTGAATCTGTTAGCACACATATTTATCCTTACAGAGGTGCAGTTCTGTGCTGCTAACAACACACACAAAACGACCTGAAACCAACCCAGGACAGGAGCCCAGAACAGCAAAGAGGCTCAGCCACGCCTGAGGTAGGAAATGCAGATGAAGTAAAAAAGGGAAGAAAAAGGAGTTGACTTACTTTTGAGGACAAAAAGGGAGCTGACAAGAAGCAGGCTGAAGACTGTCCACATCGTGGAGATCCAAGAGATGCACCATTAGCCAAAGAAAGCAGTTTGTTTGCTATTAGAGCCTTAATGCTTCTCCTCCATCCCTAATCCTGGGCAGGGGATAACTTACAGGATAAAGAGGTGTGCGAGAGCGCTACTTACTGAGCTTATTCCGGGTGCACCTCTAATCACACCAACCTCATCTCCACCAGCCCTGCAGGCAAATCCTTCCAGGAGCAGCGAGGAGGAAATATATTCACCTTTCAGTGCCAGACATGCTTAAAAACCAGCCCGTCACCACATGCCACAGCCTCAGACTCCTCCACCAGCCTCATCACATTTGCCCATGGGATTTGCTGGATCAGGGTCAGAGCATTAAATATTTTGGAGGATTAAGCCTATGCTTGAGACTTGAGTGGTCCAAATCCAACACACACATATATATATATATTTAGAGAGACAGTAAGATATAGACCTAGATATGTGCACATAAGCAGCAGACTCTTGTGACCCACAAAGTGACCCATGAAGTGCTTTCTGTGAAGGAATTAATTCCCAAGAGCATCTGGTGCTGAAACAAGCAAGTGAAGGACACAAAACAGAGCCATACTTATCTTCAACTTTCAACGAAAAAATTTATTTACAATAGAGAATTTCATTTGTGACATGCATTTTCCTTTTTTTTTTTTTTTTTAGATTTTATTTTACAAATCAGCAAATGCAGATAAAGTTTACATTCCTTAAGGCAAGAGTCCCCATGCAATTAATACATGTTTATATTAAATCCAAAAGACATCCAACATGGGAACTCATGTACAAAGGGAAGGCTAGGATCAGCAATTTGTAATTTCTTAGAGAACTTGACAATCTCCCTGATACAGGAACTTTGAGATCAACTTGCTATGAATTATACTATGAAAATGCAAACAATAGCAAGAAATTCTGATAGTCATCTTAGTACTGCATACAATTAAATCAACTTTATTTAGAAAGAAAATACAGTAGTGCATACGAAAAAGTGAAAATATAACCTGTCCACATAAATGTATGGACATCAGTGTGCCAATGGTCATATTGCACTCAATATCGAAGTCCAGAAATTTGGTTAAAAGTTAGCTTTTCCCCATTTTGGCAATCAGTTCGTCACAAATCTTTGTTAATTCTTCTATCTCTTTATTCTGGAAAATAAAATATGAAGTATTATGAGAAGGATTGCTGCATTAAGATGAGGGTTTTTTAATTTTAGTATTATCTAACTACTGGGAGAAGTGTGGGAAAATTAAGTTTTCTCCAATGCTGAGAACAGGGTATCTATACATATAGATCCACGTGCATATATAGTACAACTGAGTGTTCATATTCATAGCACAGCTATGCATATGTTTGAATGCACATACATGCATTCAAACAAATGCTTCCCTTTTTCCAAATACAGCTCCTCCAATTTTAATAAATCAAATTTAGCACCAAAGCAGACAGCTTCACAGCAGTCATTCCCAGCACACCACAATAATACACAGTGGAATTTTGTTTCTAGGCTGCAATTTCCTATTTTTTTCATTATTTTCACCCTGCCTTGCAGAGCTGCAAGCGAGGACGAGCTGTTCCATGCCAAAGTGAGCTCCCTTGGCTGAGCTAGAGAACACAGAGATATAAATAGGCATTTCCTACAGACACTTTGGAATTAGCACTGGAATTACAGCCAGCGCTAAAAAGGGAAACAGAACCTGAGAGAAGAACTGAAGCAAGGTCTGAAGCCTGAGAACTGAAGCAAACCAAGGCCTGGGCTGCAGAGGTGCACCCCGAGCTCTGGCCAAGGCTGAGCCAGCCCCAAACACTTGGGCCCAGCTCAAACCTGGGTCCAGCTGCCTCAAGAGCCTGGCGCACACGGGGAGTTTTGCCTTAAAATTTGGGGAGTGCTGCTGTGCCCAGGGCCAGGGAGCTGCAGGACAATCCTCAGGCAGAGCTTGGCTCTGGGGAGAGTAGGCTCTGATTTACCTTTTGTTCCAGTGTTCTCTCCAAGGCATCCACTTTGAGCTGCTCCTTCCGAAGGCTGGCCTGGTACGCTGCCTGCTCCTGCTGGGCCTTGCCTCTCACTTGTGCAATTTCAGCGTTGGCTCTGCAAGAAACACAGGGTTTGGTGACACCAGGTTCTCTACAGGAAAGGGCAGAGGGTGCCCAAGGGTGGACAGCACCTTAACAAATGTGGGGAGAGGGCAGGGCTGCCTTCTGCACATCTTGGGTATATTCTGACACTTGCCCCTAGAGACTTTTCACAACTCCCTCTCTCGCTCAGCAGGGGCTGCAGAGTCTTTCCTTAATGTCTGTGTTGCTCCCTTCACGCTTCTCTCAGGTATTTGTGCTGGGGTCACAAATATGACTCAGGTAGAAGTGTTTTATGGCAGTTTCCAAACCTGATCTCCAGTTCAGGGGACTGTACTCTGAGTCCTGAATGTGATTCCTAGAAAGGCTTCATTGGTCATTACATGGAAATCTAGGAAAAAGAAACTGGCTAATGGCTTCTTTCTTAATCTTCCCATGAAAATATGTTAAAGAAACATGAAAAAATTTGATAAATACAGAAATTTAAGGTGTTCTGTATGCTTAGGAGCTGGAAGAAACACCAGCACATTGCAGATATTCTCATTATTGCATTTCTTTCCACTCTCCATCACAGAGCAACCTGAGCTTTGCATATTGCAGGAGCAGTTTGGGATGTGAGGTCCAGCCACAGGAATCCTCCTGCAGCATGAACTCCTGAAAATTTATGTGTACAATCCACGCACCAGCCCTGGAAATGCTCAAGGCCAGGATGGACAGGGCTTGGAGTAACCCGGGATAGTGGAAGGTGTCCCTGCCCATGGCAGGGGGTGGAACAAAGTGGTCTCTAAGACCCCTTCCAACCCAAACCATTCTGTAAATCCACGACTCAATTACCTGTCCAGTTTTTCCTCAGCGTGAATTTTGAGTGCCTGATACCTCTGCTCTTCCTTCTTTACTCGTGATAAATATTCCTGCGCGCATTTCTTCAACACTTCTTCATTCTTAAAAGAGAAGATGACATCAAATTTAATCCAAGAGGTTAAGCTGCAGGACAGTTTGTGGGAGTCACACACAGCTGTTTGAAGGGCTGCAGTCCAACACTGACACCCCCACAGAGGCCACCTGAAGGGGAATATTACACAATGCAAAAAGCTTTACAATTTTTCTGTTTGCATTTGATAGCTGGCTGCAACCCTTCACTTGAGAATTATGGTCTGTCATGCAGAACATCAGAATTAGCTGGAAACACAGGTCCTGCCTTCTGTTCAGCAGCACTGGTACACAGAGCCTGCTCAGCTCTGCTCTTTAAAGGAGATGTTAACACGACTCACCTTCCGAAATCCCTCCAGGACTTCTTTCATTTTCTCGTATCTCCTGAAAAGATCCGCCAGGGATTTCTCCACCGAGTTCAGATCGGCCAAAGCTTGCTCCTTCTCCACTATGAGCTGCTGAACAGTGTGGTGGGAAACAGACTTCTCTCTCTGTTCATCCTCTGAAAGAAGAGAGCGGGAGGGAAAAGAGAGGTTTTCAGCAGGGTAACAGTAGCAAGAACACTGATTTCGCTATCATCTTCAGTTGCTACTATACTCTGCTCTATTTGTGTTAAGCTTACAGGATCCAAAAAAGTCAGATTTATATAAAGCCTGTTTTGGAAAACAGTTGCTAAATACAGTGATATTTCAGTATTTTGATGTTGGGGGAAAATGTGAATGTATCTCTGTACTGATGATTTCTTCACTCTGAACTCGGCTGTTCCCATGAAAAGGCAGGTGTTGGATTTCCCTTGTTTGCCTGAAGATGCACTAGCTGAAAGAAAGGACATTTATGCACATTCCTAGCACTGGCCACAAATTATTTGCCATTGCTGATAAATGCTTGTCATCTCCTGGCATCTTCTAATCCTGCACAAACAAGGCACTTTGTTCAGTAGAATTCAACTCCAATTCTTCCCTTGGAAAAGCAGTGTTTTGCCAGCTCTCAGGATTACTGTAGCAAGTGGCAGAAGGGAAATCTAACAGCAGACAGACTTCCTAAGTGTAAAAAAACTGCAAAAAACATCTGCCAAGCTCCTCCTGTGTGTAGTTAAATCGGAGCCAGGGATGGTGGGAAGAACATAACAGGAATACAAATCCATATGGAGGAGAAATTTTCAAGGGAATTGACCCCATAATAAGTTGGAATATCCACATAACACTGGAAGAAAAGGTCTGGCATTGTCTTCCAAAATGCTGTTTTGTTTCCTTCACATCCTAAACTATGATTCTCGTGTCCATGTTTTAAGGGCTACTTTGAATGATACTGAAAGGAAAACCCACCCACAGAATACAGCAGTTCTACATTACCATTTTCCTGGGTTTATGATAGAAACTAAAGTAAGAAGTTCCCCTGTGCAAAAAGCACGGGGCATTTCACAATGTACAGCTTTTCATTCGGGCCTTTATGTCTGGAAATATAAAGAACTTAAACAAGTTTGGGTTTTTTATTTGAATAGAAGTTTTCATCTGAATTATTTATAGGGCTGGTCAGCTCCAAAATGTCAAAGCTGATACTGTCAATTCCCTAACTGGCATTAATCTCCTCCTTTTGCATATTCCATCCAAAAAATACACATTTTTGCTGGCCTGACCAAGGCCAGAGCAGGGATGATGCCATGCTGTGCATCAGCTCTCTGCTCCTCTGCTCACCCTGACAGCATGTGGCTGGGGCAGAGCCTAACCTGAGCTTACTTTGCTCTGTGTTATACAGAAGATCAAAAGAACCAGAGAAGCTCTCTGGACCTGTCTGTAACACCTTTATTTTATTTGTGAACAAACACCTTTGACACAGCAGAGAAGCCCAGAGCGCTGTAATACCACATCACTTGGACATATTTAACACTTCATTAAAAATAAACATTCTTTTCTATTTTGCTTTCTTGGAGACACCCTGTAATCCTCTGAAATGTCAAAATTAATGTGTTCTCAATTAAAATAAAAAACAATTTGTTGTCTTTCGTTTATTTTTCTGAACCTGAAAAGCTGTCTCCTTGTGTTCCAGCATTAGATTTGTTTAATCGTGCTGGAGATTACACCCTGCCTACATAATTCCAAACCCCTTCTTGGCAGGATCCTGTTCTCTGGCAACACTTCTGCAACTCCAGGCAGGGCAAGAGATCCCTTCACACGATCATCCAAAATATTTTAATCTATTTACTGTCACATCTCTACTTTTTGTGAGACTGCTGTCTGAGGTAATTTAGCAACTTCCTTATTTGTTCCTAGGGCAATCAGGAAGTTAATAATTAATGTCACACTCCCTCACAACTACTGAGCTCCTCCTCTTCCTCCCAGTGCATCGTGGGCCCTCGTCTTTCCTCAGCTGGATCAGCTCCTCCAACACTCAATCCCCAGCACCATTTAAACTCACTCATGGGAAACTGGGGCAAGTGCTATAGAATCATAGAATCACGGAATAGTTTGGGCTAGAAGGGACCTTAAAGCTCATCCAGTTCCATCCCCCTGTCACAGGCAGGGACACCTTCCCCTAGAGCAGGTTGCTCCAAGCCCCATCCAAGTGATGCTCCCAAACAAAACTGGTTAAATAGTACAAAAACCAGACTAGAGTTTTATGTGATATTTTCATAAAATCATAGAATGGTTTGGGTTGGAAGGGACCTTCTATTTTCTTAGACTATGATTTAGTTTCATTAAAATGTGCTGGTTATAGTCTGCCAGTCAAATCTTAGATAAGCGGTTACACATACTTAATTCTAAATATATTTACGAGGTTATGTGATTAAAATATTTTAATTAAATGACTTCCACGTCTGCAACACACCCTGCCCAGGGCTCACCAACAATAACAGCAGTATGCTCAGGACTAGCACTATCCAAATTGACAGAATCAGAGCAGCACCACGGCAGATCCGCTTTCAGGCTCAGCTCGCTGCTACTCACATGACTTAATGGGAATGCAGCAAACAGAGAACAAAAGCAAAAGAAACTAAAGATGTAAAATGCTGGTGTGAAAGTTGGTGAAAAGCTTTACTTACCAGGCTTGCCTGTTTTGTTTTTGCAAGCAAATAGCAAGAAGCAACGAAAACGGAAGCAAAATAGAAAAATCGGGAATTGTTAGGAAAGCAGCAAATAAGTAATGCAACAACCTGTAATGCACAAAGCGTAACATCTGTTTGTTTTTCACAAGGAGAATTTCAGAACGTATTCAAATGTAAAGTATAAGGATACATTTTTAACAGGAAAAAAAAAACCAAACCCAAACCGACATTAGAAACCTGTCAGTGAAAAGGAACTGGGATGGGGATTTTGGCCGTGACCCAGGCGTGTGGAGGGTGGGGTGCAGGGAACACTGGGCTCACCCAGGCTCCGCTCTGTGGGCGTCAGAGCAAACACGGGCACCAGGCACAAAGCAGCAGCACAAGCAGCAGGCTGGCCTGGAAAGCCTGGTCTTTCTTCTCCCCCACTCCTCAGCGTAAACTAAAATGTGTTAGGGGCTGAGGCAAGGGTAAGAAAAAAAAAAGGAAAAAAGAAGATAAAGCACCAATAAAAAAATACGGCAAGTGACACCAACAGGGATCTCCACACTGACAGCTTGCAAGCTCTGGCTGCACAGAGTGTGGCATGAAGAAATCACAGCAGCTAAGGTGGCTAATACTGGGTTCCATCCATGTATGACAGCAAATACTAAACCTTTCACAGCCCTTGAAATCAAAGGCAATCGCTGTTTGCAATGCACATTTTTCAGTGCCTTTAGAGGCAAACATAAGCAGTCATATATTCTTAATATGAGATATTTTCAGTATTCATTATACACACACATGCCAACCTACAAAAAGCTCAGTGGGACCTATCAACCTCATCGAATATTCATCAAAGGGATTGGTGAAATTAGTTTACGTGCAGTGCCCTTCTAACAGGGCTGTATAAATAGTTCAGAAGGGTTAAACGACCAACAGAAACAGCACAGGCATTTCTTTTGTTAAGATGCACACTCTGCTTTAGCACTGAGGCATTCCTGTGGTAACAGGTCACTGAAGTACATGCAAACAGCAAACACACACGTTTTGCTCCACACGTGGCATTCGGATGAGCGAATTCCGTTATCGGAACGGACAGCAATTTACAAGAAATGGCATGAGAAAGTGGGACATTTAGATCAAAAATTTACATTAAATGCAGGGAGAAGCCTCACATTTAACGTATTACCATGTTGCAGGATTTGCATACTGCTCTAATTAACACAGAAAGGATGTTTTCTGTGTCGCTGTTGTTGGTTCAGTTCCTTTGCAAATGGACAGGAAATTAAATTACTTATAGCCACAGCCATTAAAAACTCACCATAGAGCATCTGAGAGGCTCTGATACTCTGAACATGAAGTTTAAAGGTCTATTTACTCAGTGATCAATGGCCCAATACTTTATTTCACCTTCATTTCTTTGCAACACGAGGAAGTGGCAATGGTGGAATGTACCGTGTACACCAAGGCTGTGCCTCTGCCTCAGGACTCCTATTCTGTATCTTATTGCTGCATTGCAGTCTCAAAATTTGATTTTTTTTCTTTTTTTAAGTCTGTTTCTCAAAAATAGAATTTGAATCTGTTAACTGTATGCATAGCTTGGGGAAAAAAGGACAGGTCCTTTGTGTGTCCATAGCATTGTCCAGATTCAGGGTGGAAGCCACACCAGGGTAAGTTTGGTGTAAATCAAAATTAAGTAAGCTCTTTGCACACTCTGGTCACTCCTACTTTAACACCTGCATGATGACAATGACAGACACCACGTCAGAAGGCAGCACGTTGGCTCAGTTCTGCATACAAAAGGCAATGGAGGCATAGCACCAGAGAGAATGAAGCCTGGCATATTATTAGTGTTTATTATTCATTATTATATCTATTTCATTAATTACTTTATTATTGTTGTCGTTCTTATAAAATTTATTTATTTGTAGGTCCATTTTATCCTTCACTTGAAAGGAGGCTGGGATGTCTCCCAATGGCCAAGAAGTCCAGGAAGGCAGCAGAAGCACCAGACATTGGTGCTCTTCCCAGGAATTTTGGCCTTGGAGATGCCAAAATCCCACTCAGCCATTTGCCTTTCTGGGAAACAGCTCGAGCTGAAGCAGTACAAGGCAGCACAAGCTACTGGTGCTTTCTACAGCCAGACTAATAAAAAGAGCTTTAGAAATCTTACAGGAGGCTTTAAAATCACATCCCAGAGGCCAGACCTCCCGCGCCGAGGAACCACACGAGCCCTGCAGCCTTTGGGTTTGAAGTGCTACTGAGCGTAGAGTTTTTTATTTGTGGGACATGCTGTTAGCAAAGGTGTTAATTCTAAATATTGACAGGCAAAACTTGACATAATTTAGACTTAAAAGTAGACCCTGTGCCAGTAAGTAACTGGGGGGGTCGATTGGCCACTCGTAACCTCCCAGCTGGGATTGGAGTTAATCTCGGTTTTGGTCTGATCGATGCACTTAGCACAGATAATCCCTGTTGTTGTGAAGAGCTAAGTTTGGTATCTGCCATTAAACAGCTGCAAGCTGATGCCTAAGGGGTTTTTAGGTCACTGAAAGTCTCTCCTGGAGAAACCCATGAATCTGAGCCTGTTTGCTATGGGCCAGTTTGCTCAGCTGCAGAAGGGAAAGCCCTGAGCTTTCTGTGTTACCTGAACTGCCCGCGGGCTGCTGGCTGTCAAACGAGGCCCTGACTTTTCCTTTTCTGGTGTCCTCAGATGCATTCACAATTCCCTGCAGCATCAGCAGATGCAGCCAGCATCAAAATGAAGCCCACAGACCTCAACCAGTGAGCATCTTCCACAGTAGGAAAACCTACCTATCATCTGAGCAATCGTCTTCTCATATTCCGAAACTATTTTTCTGTAAGAGGGGAAAAAAAAAAGAAAAACTTTTGGCAAACAACATCATTGCTCATGCATACTTAGCAAAAGCACTATCAGTAACTGAACTGTGGTGTTTTAAAGAGACACAGAACCCCACCACACTTTTATATGCTATTGCCCAAATAACAAATAAAATTGACAATTTTAACACTGCACCTGATTTTTAATTCTCCACGAAAATCAATGAAGATGTGGGAAGGAAAAAGAGATTGCTTTGAAACATCACACATCATGATTATAAACACAATTACACTGGTCTAACTCAAGAATTACAAAGAGCCTGATTTTCCCATTATTTTCTCCCCTCTTCTCCATATTCGTGTTGGTTTATTTTTAATATAAACTTTAAGTAAACTTATAACTGGTAGCAAGTAAACCTAAAAGGAATGGTGTTGGCTGTCACCCAAAACGTATCTCATCTTCTAAATAAATCTTCTCATGACTAAATGATTCACTATCACTTAAAAGAACAAGATCAAAATATTCAATTGTGTACCACAAAATCCTTCATGTCCCATTTCCCAAATCTGTTTTTGAAGCAGAGGTGGCAAAATGTTACTCTTAAGACTGTTTTATTTCGTTTACTCACGGTAGGCTTTGAATTTCCTTCTTGAAAAGAGGTTAGCCAAAATAAGCAGATTAAATGTGATTTAGAAAGATGATCCATCCCTTCCCAGAGCCAAATAAAGCTAATGAAATGAGACTAGCTTGATCTGTGCTTTGATTCATGAGCCACGCAGGACCGTCTACAAAAAACAAAATTACCCCACACTTCATCTGAAGTGGATATCCAAAACAGCCCACTGGAGTTTGAATACACCTCTTTTGAAACTCGCTTTCACTTGCTACATTTTTAGAGCTCTGCTGCAGTTGGTGAGGTTACAGAAAGGATGTGGGAAAATCCTGAGGCAAAAACCAGTAAGGAAAGGAGAAACTTGCAGAGCTCCCAAAAAACTACCGCAGTAACTCCAGAACTGCCTCAAATCTGAATCACAGGCAAAGCCCAGAGCCCTGGGAAGGCCACCTAAGGTCAGCAGCATCTCCCCTGCCCTGGTCCTGCAGAGCACTCAGAGAGCAGGGGCTCTACCCCTGAGCACTGGGGTTTTTCCTTTCAACCATAAATGACACTTTGGAGAGCAAAGATAACAGCAAGGATTTTCCCCTAAAAGGAAGGGTTTGGTTTCATGTCCAAAGCAGATTACCTCAAAAGCCTGCTGTGAGCAATGAGGATTTTAAAGCTTTGTCATATCCTCGTGACACGAGGCACCTTTAGGAAGTTTTATCATCCAAGAAAATGAAGCCGAGGACTCAGAGTACTCGGGGTAAGGAACACAACATCACAACACTGCAGCACTTCCCAGGGCACAATTTGCTCCAGATTCATGTCAAAGGCCTCTTTCAGTCAAGCAGCCTAAATAATGGTCATTACAGCTGGGGAACCAAAGGATGCTGCCACATCATTCCTCTTTGGGAGGGCACATCTTAACCCCAGGCTGACACATTACACAGCCTTGAATGCTGCTATTTCAGACATTCGGTCTATTCACTGGATGTCCATTTGTAAGTCACAAAAACACCAGAATCCAGATCTCAGAGGTCATCTGCTTGATTCCCCTTTACAGAGTCAGACCTCCAAATAACCATGATTAAATATTTCTTGCCTGCCTCTGGTCAGACTCTTGGATTATGGTCCAGCCCACTGTGGTTTAGCTCTTTGATAGCTACTGCATTATTAAACCTTCTCATTTTGGCTTCTGTTCTCTGGAGTGGAATTTCCTCCAGACTGATGTTTTCCTGGAAATTCAGACGAATTCAGGATATTCCAGCTACAGTATGCAGGACATGGATACAGCAGCATTGCTTTTCCTTCTCTGGGAAGTGATGCTTTTGTGCTTGCAACTCTAAATAATCCCTTCACTCCCTGCTTATCATTATGTATCTCATTGCTGCATCTCTAATTTACCACACATGGACTGCTTGAACATTTAAACTTCCAAGAGAAATCTTTCTTTGTGCACATACGAGTATTTATCATTTTGTGACAATATTAGCCAGATTTTTTCTTTTCATCCACGCGTTCCAGGCATGTGCCTTTGGGAAATTTGGCTTGGTTATTGTGGCTTTTTTTTCAAATCAGACTTTAAGGAGGGTGGTGACAAACACAAGCAAATTACTGTGAGGAAGATGAAGGTGCAGCTCCACAGTGTGCCAGCTGCTCTGTGTCACCCCTGGCTCTCCTTCCACGAGGGAGAAGGCTGGCAGTGCCCACTGGCAGCCAGCAGACACGTGCACCCTGACACAGAACAGACCAAGCACCACACTTGAGCGTGAGCTGCACTCTGAGACATTCCTTACAATCCCTCATTTTGTTCCCTCCTTATTTTGCTCTCTCGGTTTGACTGCTCGCAGCCACTCCGTTCTGTTTCTCCTCATTAAGCATCTCAGGGCTATGCCAGGGCTTTGTTCCCCTTCCCAACAGAGCACAAGGGAGGTGAGAGAACTCAGCTGGGCACTGGGAGGTGGCAGAAAAGAAATAAAGAGGCTGCCCTTGCCTTTTGCAGATGCTTCTCTTAAGATGCTTTGGCTCAGAGCCCTGTGCTGCCGCCATTCCAATCTGCCATGTGCAATTCCTGGCATCCATGCCAGCATTTGTGGAGCTCTGCACTGCAGTTCCCTTCTAGTCTCCCTCCCAAAGTACAGTTTTCCTGGATATAAGCAGCAATTGCTTATGTAGGTCATCACTAGATAAAGAGTCTAGCTTTAAATCACTGAGACTCTTCATTTTGGGAAGAAGCTGGTGCTAGAATAGGAGGGATTTTAAAGAAAATTCGGTCTCAGAAGTGACTGTATAAATTATTACTGAAAGGAGGGATGCTAAAATAATCTGCCAGTTTCCTTTTATTTATGAGTTAAGAGGGGGGACCACTTTTTCTGGTTTTTGAAGGTAGAAAATAATAAGCTTTAAAGACTCCATGAAGTATTTTATATATTCTCTTTTGCAATTGATGACTTTCTCAGACTCAGATCAATGAGCAGGCCAAGCTCATTGCTTTGTTCTTCTTATGGTCCTACCAACTGTAAAAAAAAAAGAAAAGCTGAACCTTTCAACTGACTGAATGGGAGGCATCAGTGCTTCTTTGAGCAGCACTGCTCACATCATCCACTACAGGGATTTTGTTGTCATCCTTGCAAGTGGTAGGACCTGGGCTAGAAAGGAAGGTCAAACCACGTTCCAGTGTACAGATATTTAATGTAATAGAGGCATGTTTGCAAGAGAAGTAAAATAGAACAGATACAACCAGAACAAACTGAAAAGCTCAGGGTCCTTCTGTCAGCTCTCAAATGGAACAAGAGAGCAAAAGTCAAGAGAACTATTGCTTAACTAAAATCAACTTTAGTGTGTGTAGCAATTAAAAAATCATCTTAGTTCAAAGAAAAGGGTGTAGAATCTCCTTAAAAGCCAACATTCAGAGGCCAGAATGGTTCCTTTACAAGGAATGCTTTTCCACTGACACTGGTTTGATTTCTACTGTTAAACAACTGTTTACAATGATGCCCTGGAGGGAGCCTGTAATACTCATAACTATCTGCAAACTTGCACATTCTTTCCTCCATTCTTTCATTTTTCCAAGCAAAACTACTTGTGGAGGGTGAATTTAACACTGCCATGTGCACCTCCCTGCCAGCTCTGCAGGCACCTCATCCGGACTGCAACAGGAACCTCACTGCCCAATCCTCGTGAGAATCCACACACAAACCAGAGGAAATCCTTCCCTGACATTAACCTGGAGTAAAAACTCCCTAACCTCAGTATTCTGAGGGCGTGAATGACATTAGCAACACAGAAATTCTCCAGGATTACCCTGAACAGGGGTGCCCAATCATACAGAGAAAAGACAAAGTATCAAGTATCAATGTATCAATGCAAAGCTTGAAGTTTGAAAAAATAAAGCACATTCAGCTAAGCAGAACAGTCGTATGAGCACAGTACTCTGTGTACTACCCACAGGCTGAGATGAGACTCTCTGACACAATGATCAAGCTAATAACCCACCTCATTTCCATCACTTCCCTTCTGCTTTCTTCATATTTCTCTTTCCACTCAGATACTTCCCTTTCCTTGGCCACAATCTGAAACAATAAAACAAAGGGAAAAAACGCCACTGGATTATACCCATTTTTAAATTGCTGTTACTAGCCAGACTAGTATGATAGCTTTGGAAAACACGTAATTTTATTCCTATTTCAAGCATCTTACCGTTGTTATATAATTATATAGCAATGTCAAGATGCACAGAGTACACCTGAAGTTTAATATGGGAACAGACCGCTGGTCTGAAACTGTTACTGTGCCTAAGCCGAGACCTGGGTAAGTTTCAGACCAGCGGTCTGTTCCCATAGTTTAAAAACATAAAGATTTATTTTTATATCATATCTGCTTTTCACTTCTGTAAAACAAATAAAACTTGCAGTGTAGCACCTTTCCTTCAGCGCGGCTGAGGACGGGTCCAAGAACAGAACACGTGTTCACGACATAAAGAGTGTGGGAGAAAACAGGCAAGAAGGGGACAACAAGGAGCAGGTCTTTCCTTCCCCAAACTCTGGAGACAGTTACCTCTGCTCTGGCGAGCCGCAGTGCAGAGTCCAAGTCCTGCTGGGGGTAGAGCAGAGCCGTGGTGCTCTCCGCGTCCGAGGCGCCGATGCGGGAGTACAGCGCGCTTTTGGAGATGGAAACATCTGCTGGGATAGCAGGTTCTCTCTGTGTGTTTGTTTTTTTTTAAATACAAAGAAACGA
This sequence comes from Cnemophilus loriae, assembly GCA_013397755.1. Taxonomy (NCBI): domain Eukaryota; kingdom Metazoa; phylum Chordata; class Aves; order Passeriformes; family Corvidae; genus Cnemophilus; species Cnemophilus loriae. The sequence goes on along the minus strand of VZTF01004761.1, from coordinate 438,109 downwards.
ACCATTAAATGGGTGTTTAGCTCACGGGTTTTCGGGGTGTGGTGCTAGGACTAGAGTTCTGTGCACCTCTAAATTACGACAGCGGTAACACTGACAAGGAGCTCTGAATTCAGCAATCATAAAATATACATTTAAGATCCATAAGAAGCACCAGGAGAGTCGTATTACCTTTATGGAGAAAAAATAAAGACAGAACTTTGCCATCAATATTTTAAGGTCTTATCTTAGAAAATGTACTGCTTTTCACCACAACATCCACAAGAAACGCACAGCAGCAGAAGGAATCAGATTTGAAGGCAGAAAGCTTGTTAAGGGGAATTCTGTTTCCATAAAAATAAATCACAAAACCAGAAGCAAGAGGACAGCTCACTTTCTTAGGTTTGGCCTGTCAATACATGGTACCTATCATAAAGAATACCACATGAAAAGTGTGAATATGCAGGTGGCACTGCTGCCCCACTGGTGTCCAGCATGCGATTAGTCAGTTAAATGAGGCTTTTTTTGCAGCTGTCCATTTTGCTCATGTCAGCAGCCCAGATTAAAAAAGGGAGAGCAGCATGTGAAACGAGGAGAGCAAAGAACAGGTACGTGACACTGAGATGCAGGAGATGTCTCACAAAGAACTCTTGATGCAAACAAGCTACAGCACATTAAAACTGAGGAGATTATAAAGGATAGTTTATAGGATCCCAGAACGGTTTGGGTTGAAAGGGACCTTAAAGCCCATCCAGTTCCACCCCCTGCCATGGCAGGGACACCTTCCACTGTCCCAGGTTGCTTCAAGCCCCGTCCAGCCTGGCCTTGAACACTTCCAGGGATCCAGGGGCAGACACAGCTTCTCTGGGCACTGCCAAGTCCCCACCACCAAGCCCACATGGAGGGCTGGACCATGAATGGGGAGGAAAATGAGCATTGATCAATGCCTTTTTCCATCCACTGATGGAAATAGATATTCACATCCTGTTCTCCTGGTGTAGTATTTCCTTGCTGCTGAAAAGGGGATAAAGTATTTTTCCCATTTACTTGTTAACTTTGTGCATAAAACAATGTATTCTGTTCCTTCGAGTTCACTAATGCTAAGACCTAAGTCTTCATCTGCAGTAATTAAGAGTAGTAATCAAGAGTATTTCTATTATTTTTTTACATAAAAGAGAAAAAAATTTTCTTCTATTTTATTGCAAAAGAGGGTGGTGTGGTTTTGTTTTAGTTGTTTTGTTTGGATTTTTTGAAACAAAATAGCAGAGTCACACTCTACTGATTGAAGCACAGGAATGTGAAATGGAGTAGATAATGCCTGGATCAAGGTTCAGCCCTCATTAATTTCAACATCACATATTCTTGTCTCAACACTGGTAAAGGAAATTTTGCCAGATGCTATTCCATAAACCATTCACTTCCTCACAGTTCTTCTCACACTTCCTAGAATCACAGAAAGAATCCAAACCCACTGTTAATTTTGTTGTAATCCCTTGTGAGTTCCCCTATCACACCTGACTGAAAAAGCTGAATTGAAAATCGTACACAATGCACACAGGACCAGATGTTCTGGATATCACATCTGTACAGTACATGAAGAAACACTAACAACATTAAAAGACTAGGCAAGAAAATTTAATTAGAGCAAGAATAACCTAAACAGCACTTACAGAAAACCTCACTGCATCTTCATTTACAGGAGACTCTCACTAATCTGCTTTGTACTTTTTGTTTTAAACCTGAGAGTCAATGGACTCTTACTTCTACGATTTATGGAGCAAGCCATCCCTTCCCTGTTTTGCTGCCTTTAAGATAAACACCCAAAATAATGATCAATTCCAGCAGAATTAGGAGGTACAATCTCAAAAGCCATGGACTTTCCTACCAGAAGAAAAAGCATTCCAAGATCTATCAAAACTGCAAAGCCTGTGCTCTTAAAAGTATCTCCCAATGTACAACAGCTAAATAGGAGAAAATACACCTGAGATATAAGCTCAGACACCTCTGTAAATGCATAAATAGGAAAAAATAGAAAGATACATATTTTAAAAATATATATTTTTATATAATATATTTTATAATATATATTTTATATAAATATAAAAAATGTACTTTAGTCCCTTCTCAGTCACAAGGCAAGAATAACTGAGAGATAAAACAGAGCCATTAGATCATCAAAGCTGTCCTCCAAAGAAAGGCCACCCCTCAGATCGATCTGTTGAACTTCATCTGTCACATTTCAAAAGCCTCCCGCAGCTTAATTTGCTGGATCTCATAAAGAGATTGCTGGAAAATATTCATTGTGCCAAGAAGAAACACAAATTTCCTCAAGCTCATATAAAAACATGTCAAAGTAACTGCTGGGAGGATGACAATTTTTAAAGAAAAAGACATTTAAAGCATTTAGTACATACTTATAGGTATTCTTCTATAGTGCACCTCATCAATACAGTTACGTTTTCTCTAGTTCTCTTTGCATTTGAGTAAATTGTACCAAACAATAGCAATAATGACATGCAAAACTGCTTAAAATTTCCAAAAATGACTATAAAAACTCTTGGAATTGAACCACTGAGCAGAAATGCTTGTGGTAGTGGTCCAACCAGTACTGCCCTCTGGAAACACCCTGCACAAGTCACAACTGGGCTCTCTGGCAGGAGTAACCAGTAAAAGTCATCTTGGTTTTACTTCAAAAAGCCAATTTTACACTAACTGATGTGTAAAAAAAAAACCAAACCAAACTCAGTAACTGTTATCTGCTGTCTGCAAAATACTCCTGCCCCAAGAAAATAACAGCACCTGACCGGCAGGATGATGGTATTACCCAAAATAACCCAATAATAATGCTCCAACACCTAATTGCTGAGAAGGTAAGCAGTTAATTGGGGTAATAATCAGCGCAGGGATTTGTAAGTCACTAAACCTCGCACAGAAAGATTAGAGTCTTCAGGGGAATTACTACAAAATGTAGGTCACTGCAATCTTAGTGTAAATATCTGAGAGCTCAACACACTTCTCCTCTCCCCAGCACCTTTCACAGAAACCAGATATCTGACCAGAAGGGAAACAAATGCACATCTATTAACCAGCTGCAGCTATCTCACTTCCAGGAGGTCACAGTGGAAGAAAATGGAGAAATGGAGTGAAAATGAAAACTAGTTTTTATCAGAGCAGTTAGAGGAATGTGTGTTTAGCCCTGCTGAAAATGAGGCTGCCCTTTCCAAGCACTGAAATGCGGCCTGGGTGTGCATGGAATGATGGACTCTCTAACTAATTGACGTGTGAGCAGACAGGTCAAGGCAAGCAAAGTGAGACCTACTTGTGCTTGCAAATACATGGAAAGGCAAGGAAAACCCAAGCAGAAGTTTTCTGCCTGTAAAGCTTTGCTAAAACCAGTGGCATTGCTGTTTGAAGGAAATATTCCTCTTCCACTACCATGAGAAGCCCACAGAGCTGTGATGCACTAATCCCATTTTTGCCCATGCCTTTCCTTCCAGTCCTTTTTCTTGGATCCTACTTCAACACCCAACTCTCTATCACCTCAGCATCCAAAGGGCGTTGACACAAACCCTACTCAAGCTGCACCTATTAAAAAATTACCTCACAATATCCAAACAGAGACTGTTCAATAGAAAAGTGTTCATTCACCTCAACGCTGGAAGACAGGAATATCTGGCAATGTAAAAGCAGGTGACTGGTCCCTGCTGTTGTTGAAGTCTGTGACAAGAAATTTGGGAGTGGCCAAATAACTTTCTTCTGCCTGAGAACAACAAACTGCACAACCTTACTTTCACTCCTAGTCCTAGCACAAAATACTTAAATTTAATCCTTATTTTAGGTGACCTAATTTGTCATAACAAGTGCTTCTGTCTTTATTTATCATCCTATTCTTGTCACCCATCTAGTAATGGTTTAGCAAATGTTAAATGTAATCATACAGCATTCAGAAAAGAACGGAGGCCAGCCATCTAGAAGGGAATTCTGCCAGAAGCATCCAAATTTAAGTCACTGCAGTCATCTGCTGGTTTCTGTTCTACTTAATCCAGGCCATCAGCCACTGTAGGTCACAAGGGGTGTCATCATAGGCTAATTTAACTCCAGCAACCTCCCACTGAAATAGCAAAGCTATGCAAGGACAAAAGTCCTTCCCAGCCTAACATGACACCCAGGATATTGGTCTACAAGCATTGATGTGCCTGGACCAACATGGGGCTTTGCCATCATCAGACTGCTGCCAATTCTCTGTCAGATGGGGGAGTTTTGCCTGTTTTTCTCTCCTCACCTCTGTTAATAATTTTTTTCTATCTTTGTTACACATATTAATGACATTTTCTAAAAAGTCACATGAAATCCGTTCCCATCTCTAAGTTCTAAAGAGTTCAACACTTGTTTTAGATAAAAGAGGATGTTGTCACGATGTTAAGCAATATCTTTAAAATTTAACTGCATGTTCCATAACATTTCTGCAGCTCAGAATCTCCCCTGGGAAATTCACAAGTATTCACAAACACACCAAAGCACTCTCTTCAGTCTGAAATAGTACAATTTTTGAGTTTCTGAACTGTTGGCTGGTTGCAAAAATGCAGATTGTAAATTGAAGGTTTTTTTTATAACCCATGAAGAGCACCTATGTAATATTATGTGTTTCATCTCAGGTGTTTCCTGGTGCTGGAGGGCCTGAATCCTGCATGTTCCAGCAAAGTGCTGGGAAGACAAGGAGTTTGAGAGAGAATAAGGAGGTAGAGAGGCTCTAGAGAGGATCCAACCTCATTCTCTTCCAACACCTGACACTCAGGGCAGCAGAGCAAGGGGACACAGTCACACATAGGAAAATTATTTCTGCTTTTCCTCCTTTGTTCTTTATGTTCCTCATTAGAAGTTTCAGCTTGCTTAGTCCTTCTAATGAAGCCAACAGCATCTTTTACTTAATTAAATACAAGACTGTAGCCACGTACTCTTAAAATCTTAAAATACTCTTAAATCTGTGATGAACGTGCTCACCTTAGTAAATGTATGTGCACAACAGAAACAAGGTGACTCGTGGGCTATTTAAAGTATGTGAAATAAATCAAATACGACCACTGTTTTTTCAGAAGAGTACAGTAAACCTTAAAAAAAATCTTCACTTTATGAAATAGTGACTTAGTAACTGATCCAGAAAGCACCAAGAAATTCTACCCTGTAACCAGCCCAAGTGCTGTTGTGATGCAATGCACTCCAGATGATTCAGGACTGGGCAAAAGACTTTCTGCTGACTTATTAATGCACAGTGCAAGAGGAGGAAGGTCACTGGAGAAGGAGATGTCAGCAGCACATTCTCCTCGTTTGGAATGAAATGGCTCACAGCAGCAGGACACTGCCATCACCTCAGCATCCCTTTCAGCTTTCCCAAGAAAGCCACTAACATTTATGGAATGACTTTTTCGGCTGTCCAAACACAGTGAGTTCCGCGTGCATCCCTACAGCAGTGCAAAGCATCACTCTGAGGCACAACTAGCCAGCATGCCCTGCAAGTAGCAATGAAAAAAGTTAGATTTAGATCTTTAGGAATAAAGACACATTGTGTTGAGAGGCCTTTTTTCCTTGGGAGCTCTGTAGCCCTTCCAACCCTGCTGCAGTCCCTTTCTTCAGATGCCTGAGGGCAAGGTCGACTGAATTCCTCACTTCCAAACTTTGAGGGTCAAAGGTGTCTGACTTCAAGCTGAAAATACCAGCAAAATGTCCCTATGGCCAAAGCAGGCCTGGTATTCTTCACCATCAAATATTTGAAGACAAATCTTGCTGCAGAGAAATGAGAAATGACCACCTGGACCACTGCAGAATCCATCTCCTGCGGAAGGAACGCTGCTGCTTCTTGCCTGTTGTTAATGGGGGTGTGAGTGGGGTGACAGCGTTTCTGTGTCAGCTCTGCTGCCAGCATGCTCCTGGTGTCCCCCCGGGGAGCCCCAGGACAAGCAGCACTCGGCTCCCCAGGCTGTGCACACTCACACACACAGGGCAGGCACAAACCAGGTACCTTGGAGCGCAAAGAGGAGAGGGCAATCTGCCTGGCTAACTTCAGCGCTTCTATCCTCATGGCAGCAAACTCTAACTCCTCCTGTCAAAGGGTTTGGTGGGGAGTCCCCCACAGGGAAAAGAGTGTAGTAAGAACAGAGAAAAAAGGCTTGACATACTCAAAAACGGGTTGTTAGATTTTAACATGTAATTTGGACAGTTACTGGGTGACAAACACACCCCAAATTGCTCTCATGATGAGGACAGTGATACGAAACTCCAGGGCTTGGTTAGTTTTGAGGTAGCTGTACAGACAAATAATTTTTATTAGGTGATCATTATGAACAATACTTCATGTAAAAGAAATGTTTTCTGAAGCTAAAGCTGTTTTATCACAGACTCCTTTCATTTCCATTTTGCGTGAATTTATGCCATATGCTGGTCTCAATTCAACCTTTGGTGTCTTAAAATTTCACTGTAATTATTCCAGAAAATATGTCCTGACATACAGAACTGGTCTGCAGATCAATTTGCTTTTCCTAGAAGAAACCACGCCAAATTCTGCATTAGAGAGATTACTAGAAAAACAAAGCCTGATTTTCATTTCAGCAGAATTAGGTCTTGAATCTCAAAAAATGAATCTACACATACAGACTTACTAAGGCCAGGTGTCAAGACAACTCTCCACACATCAAGTCCTGTGTTCAAGCTTAAAAAAATCTGCTTTGAAAAGACTTCTGGAAAATACACACATTAAAGGTAAAAGGATAGGTGTTGATGAAATTTAAGGTTATGTATTATAAGAATTACATGAGTTAAATGAAAATAGCTTTGTTCCTTAAGTCTTTGAAAGGGCAGAGTTACTCTGGAAAGAATCAAATAATTGTTTTAATTCTTTTCCATATCCCCTCCAAGCCTCCCTCCAACCCTTTCAGATGAGGCAAAGCATTCCTCTGCCTGTGTAAGGACAAACAGAAAGAAAAGTGACATTTCTATTTCTGCTACAAACCTGAAGTTTCTGAGCAAATACTGGGGGGTTCTTTTCTGCTAAGTCAGGATCTAGATATTCAGGCTGATCACATATTGAGGCTTTCTTAGATATCCTATTGAGAAGAGCATCAGCAGAGACAAAGGAGTCTTCAGGAGATGTCTGAAGGGTAAAGAGGAGACTGAATAAGCAACAGAGATTTTGCCCAAGTTGTTCAGGCCAAAAGCAAAATGTAAAATTTCTGCAGGAAAATGATTCCCAAACTCTTATCATACAGCACTTACTATTTCAATAGCCTCTGGAGTTGTTCCTAGAGTCATGGGCTCTAGGTCTTTCTGCTTGGCCTTGTCAGGGGACTGTAAGTGTGCCTCTTGGCTGGCAGCTAGGACTCGGGAAGCTGCGTGTGGTATTTTCATGCCAGAAGACTGCTGGGCTTCAGGCTCTTCAAAACTTGACCTGGAAGAAGATTGTGTACACGTTTTCAGGGTGGAGCACAAGGCCTTCACAATTCTGCTTCTGGTAACAGCTGAGCAAGTCCTCTTCATCACTTTCACATGTATGTATACATATAAATATATACACACATATTGTTTCATCTCTATTTTACATCATTATATCTCGTAACACTTTGCTATATCCTTTCAAAACAATGCACCGGAGACATCAAAATAAAACCAGTTCCATCAGAAATGTCATGTTCCTTCAGTATTCCTCATTTGCCTTTTCACCCCTTTCTCATTGTGACCTAACTCTCTCCCAAAATACAACTCTTACTAACAAGAACAGACGTCCTTGATGTGCAAAATTATTGGAAGTAAACACAACTCCCACATCCTGGTCTTATGAACAAGAGCCCTTGTTCAGAAAATGTATCCAGGAAAAGCCAAGTGAAAAACTGCAATTAACAGATTTCCAGATTAACACGAAAATTACCTCAGTATCTGAGGAAAAAGCTTTAAGTAGGGGGCCACTGTCCAGTAAAACAGTTGCCACTGTGACTATTTAGTTAGAATGTGAAGGAGAAGTGTATGTCCTTATTCCACCATGAAACTTGTGTATCTTTGCCCTCTGTTCTCTATCATATGTGTACACAGATGGGAATCTATTTTTAAACAAATAACTTGGCAGCACAGAGGCAGAGAGAGGAAGAAGTGCCTGTGTACGTGCTGAGGGTAACCCACTCCCCCAGCACCCTCCTCCATTGCTCGCAGTGCCCTACCCCGAGCAGGGAGTTGTGGAGTCAGACAGTCTGATGGGAGGTGATTTCACTGGGCTCTCCTGCTGTGCATCGAACATTAGGTACAAGGACTGCTTCTTCGGGGTGCTATCATCCTGCTGGCGACAGGGAAAGAGAAACTCATTAAGCAATTCAACCATTCTCCATTAAAGCTAATTCAGGTCACTGAAGCCTTTAGTGAGCAAATGAGTTGACAGAAAACTAATAATACAGGGCTGTAATGCTGATACTGAGATGAACCCTTTCAGGAAGAAACCACTAAAGAACAAAACCTAAACAGTTCACTCTTTGTAGTGGCTCTTCTTCTCCCAGTTTGAGGTTAATCAGATTTCTCTGGTCCTGTCAGGCAGGAGGCATCCCTTGGCTGAGGGTGCTACTAAAATATCCATTGGAAATTCTCATTTGTTTAAGTACCTGGCATACATGCCTGATTTTCCTAACTTCCCCAGTGGATATCCCCTCATTGGATCCAGTCAAGCTATCGAATCCATGGATTAAAAAGAAGGTGAAACAAGTGATAAGGTATACTGCTGCATTCCATACTTCACACTAATTCTGTTTCTCTCCTGATTCCCTTCAGCTTCTTCCAAGTTTTACTCCTGGTTTCTTAAATAGTTCAGCAGTTGGTGTAGACAGCTCTGCACTCTGCACTGCTGGAAGTACTGACTGGCTCTGAATCTCCTGAAAGAACCCCTACGATGCTAGCTTAGAAATAAAATCATAAAATGGAACAAGCTTTACAGGACACAGGACAACAAAGCACAGGCAATTTACCCCAGTTACGCCAATTTCAAGGAACTGGTTTTGCAAATCCGCTGCAGGCACATTATAATTAATTTAAAGGGTGGTGAGGCTGAGGGCATTATCAGGATAGTATATTATGACAAGGGAATGCAAATGAATGGAATTGGAGGTAAGAACTTACAGGCACAGAGGAGCCTATTTTCTCCATATATTCTATTTCATATGAGTTGCCATATTCCAATTCTGCAACAGAAACAACAAAAAAAAGAGGTGTTAATACATGCCATGATATGATTTTTTTCAGAAGTAAATGAGATCTCTTCCCATTGACAAGGGCCACTCCCACTCTGCTCAATACTTTCCAATGACATATTAAAAACAGAAAATACAGAGAGAAAGTAAAACGTGCATTGATATTCATTGATTTTCAGCAATGAACCTATGACACATTTCAGACAAATCAGCTTGTCAGAAAAAAATTCAGCTTTTTAGTTTGCCCCATGGACCAGAATATTAAGAAAGTTTCAGAGTAATTTCAGCAGAGGTAACTTTAATCATGTTATCACGTTACCTTATCACAGAAACCACATTTTTTCAATAATTGGCAGTGCTGACACCAGTTTCCTTAAAAAAAAGATTTTAACAGCTGTTGAGAAATTAACTAATTTCTAACTGTTCATGTTTATCACACTCTTAATTCAGAACAACTACTGTGCTATCACTGAAGAAAACGATACCTAAAATACCTGAATGCTCATGGACCAGGGTGAGACACCAGCCCAGCTTACTGGGCTGTTCTCACATTTTACTCTTAGAGAAAGAGTCAAAGGCAGGAAGACTTACAAAAAACCCTAAGTCTAAAATTTAATAAAAATGCAAATCTTTACTGCTTCTCTACTTCTAATCTCCCAGTTACACTGGATGGAATAACCAGCATTTCTTCCCAATCCACGGTCACCCAGTAGCTGATACAGAAGCAGAGAGATCTAACACAGGAAAAGAGATCATACCTTCCTGCACTCAAGTAAAAGCAAATTTACTACAGTGACAACTTAATTTAAAAATTAAAAACATAATTAATTTGTCCAAATGCAGTACTTTGTTCTGTTTCCATGACTTAATTCAATAAACCACTTGCATAATTTGATTTCCACTATAAATAAATCCTAAGGAAATGCATACTAGCATTTGCATTATAATAAAATCATGTGCTAAAATCCTTCTAGATTTGGGCAGCTTTTGAAAAGTAAGGCTTGCATCAGGATGATGATAACCACCATTAAAATGTTTGATATTTAAAAACAAACAACCCTGAAGAGAATGTCTTGTCTGTTTTGTTGATTAAAAAAGTTTTAGAGGGTTCAATGTCATTTTGCAACACTTGATTTTTTTTTTGTAATAAAAAGCACTGCACAAGGATTGTAATTCCACAAGTTATCTCTTTTGTCAAACAACCACTGAAGAGGAAGAGCCACCAACTTTCAGTACCTGTTGGGGATATTCACAGTAAAACTTGTAAGGGAAGAGAAAGCTGCAATAGCAGGCTCCTCACATTTAAATTCCTAGCACCATATGTTTTGAATGGCAATAGGGAGCCAGGCGAGATGGATGACGTCCTGGTGTCAGATACCAGCAATATCCTTTCTCACTCACTTTTTTTCCCAGTGAAAGCAAAAACCCAAACTGGAAGGATGAATTCAAACCCCCTACGAGGAGCTGAACTGCAGGAGAAAGCCTGAAATCGCAGGTGACAGCAGCAAGCGTTTAGAAGCTGCCTTTCAGTATCCCATTTATCTCCAGACAGCCCAGCGAGGTGCATCAGGAGCGTTTATGGAGTAGCTTTATGCTCCAGAGAGCAATCCCTGAGTGTCCAGGCACGCTCAGGGGCAGCAGACGTTCCGGCACTGTCCTCTGCTGGCACAGCCACAGGGATCCTCCACCTGCCTGCAGCACTGCCAGCAGCTCTGCAATCCCAATCTAAACCGACTGCTGGGACAACACAGATTTAACTTTACTGCTGAGAAAAAAAAAAAAGGCAGGACACAGATGGAAATAGTCCAAGTAGAAACAAAAGGGATAACGCGGCTGGCTAAACGCAGTTTGTTTCGTCCCACTGCTCCCAGGAGTCTCCAGCATAATTCCTCTCTCTCCTCTCCTCTCAGACATCATCTCCCCTCCAAAATTTCAGGCTCTGATAATCTCTATACATTGAAAATTAGAAAAGCCCAGGATATCCCACGAAGCAAGATAATTATCTTTTACAAACACGTACAGCAGACTTACTAAGTGATGTCCTCCAACTCCTCCTACAAATAGCTGCAAGATTACATCAGAATTTTCTGCTAATAATTACAGCTTATTTCAGGTCTGTGCAACAGGAAAATGGCAGCAGCTATAGGCAGTGCCTGAAACAGATGAGGGCTGGATGCACCGGCTGACTCAGGAGCTGGGCTGTATCCATACAAAAGCAGTGTTAGGTTACAGGCTAACACTTACACGGGTGTCTGAGAGAGGTAAAAATATCTGCACTGAGAAACAGACCTCAAATTACTCAGGAATTTCTCAAAGCTGCAGGAGCAAGACTGTCAAGGGGAAAAAAATTATTATTTTTAAAAGATGTGAAAAGCGGAAGCATTGTTGATTATGATGAGCATGTAATCTGAAACCCCGACTGTACCATGCAGCGCACATGAGACAAGACAATTACCATTTAATTAGGAGCTTTGCTCACTTTCTTCTACCCACTTTGAAAGCTAAAATGATTGCTTCAGAGTGGCTCTCACTATTCTTTTGTTCCATTTCCTTCTATATAGTTTCCATTTTCCCAGATTCAGGGGGGGCTTATTTTCTAAAAAGTGTTTCTTTAAGTTATTTTTTAAAATATAAATACAGGGAAGTCAATGTCTAAAATTTATAATTTGACAATAAAGCCAACTGAATTTATCCAGACTGAAATACTTATCTGTTCAGAAGACTCAACAGATTTCCAAAAAGGCCAGGGCATGCAAGCATATGCATATAAACAAAAGCACTGTGATTGTTGTTGCTTTTTGATATCAAGCACCTTGACCTAAAAGTTTAGCAATTCTTAATCAGGCATAAATTTAGACCCAGCCTAAAATGGCATACAGTAGATTTAATGGTAGACTGGGACAGGGACTGAAAGGCTAGGGGAAAAAAATTAATTCTGATCAAGAAGAAAAAGTTTAAGCCACATTACACTCAAACATGCTTCCCCCACCCACAAAGCTGAACATCTGCCTTTGGAGCAGATGTTGCACAGCAGAATTCCCTCTGGTAGCCCCAAGGAAGGCCACACACAGATTTTCTTAATTCTGTCCCTTCCAAATTTCACAGACCTGGAATGAGAGTTCTCTAAACAGAAACTTCCAGCTTTAGCTCTCAACTGCTCATAGGAAGGTATGGCAGGAAAAACGTTAATAGCCTGATCTAGCTTTTCTAATCATATTTTATCTGGAAATGTGAACGAACTATCTCATGCAGGGGATATCCTGGACATTTTTATGCATGAAGATACTTGGAGCCCAGGAAGCTGGAGGAGAGATGGCATGTTAAGGGTATTAACGCAACACAGAAATTTTGAGCAGAATTTTAATGTGGGACCTTTTCCCATCCAGGTTAAGGAACAGGTCAGGCAGAATCACTAGTTCAGTGGGTCTGGAGCAGTATCAGATCCCACTCTCCCATGAAGGCACTGAGAGAACACAAAGAACCCAGAGAAGAACAATTAATCACACAAAGGAAGCAAAAGCCTTTCTCTGAAGGACCCTCCCATTTCCCTTTAAGCATCTTTTCTTTCCTGAAAACTCAAGGTTGGACTACTGGGGTCTTACATTCAGCTCCCCATAACTGCCACGTTCCCCAGAACTAGACAGAACCATTTTTAGGGTTCCCGAACAAGAGTCTGCATTCAGCAGAGCACAGGCCAACATCCTCGGCCGAACCAAACCCCCCCTCTCAGTAAACATCCCCCTGGCTGGAGCAGACAGTACCCTCTGTGGGGGAGCTGAACTTGGTCTCGTTGACGAAGGTGGACAGGTCAGAGGGCTGTGGGTAGTCCTGCTTGTCCGTGTTCAGGTCCACAGTCATGCAGGTCCACTTCTGACCCGTCACGGAGGACGCCAGTTTCTCCTCATCCGTGGCATGAACCACCGTGGAGATGACAGGAGGTGTTTCTGGAGTTGGCAGTGGAGTAGGATCCTGCAGCAAACAAGAGCCAATTAATTTCATTATCTTTCACTAACACATGGAACAGCTCAATCTCTGAATTCCTGTGCACCGCCAGAGCCATCTTATAATGCCGTAATCTTTGCTGCAGCCCTGTGTAAAATACTTAATGGAAAATACTAACTCTACCAGCAGCAAGTTTTCCCAGTGTAACTGAGCTCTTTGATGATAAACACTTGCATTGCAAAGCTGCTTTGATAACAGGGAAGAAAGAAGATCCAGAGCTGTTGAAATCTGTTAGGCACTTGACACAAGTGGCACACATCACCCATCACTGAAGTCTCTGACTAACAAAACTGACTTTTTAGGCTTCCCTCACAGGAGCAAACCCTCGTAGGTCCACGAGGTCATGCACCCTTTCCCCTTTCTTCACGTCTACGCTGGCAAGCAGCACAAATAAAAGGGCAGGATGGATAACAGGAAGAGGAACAGCAGCGTGGAAGGAGCTGTGCCACATCAAAGCAGTCAGGCCTTTGTGGAAGAGCAGCTTTTGTTAAGTTCTCTTCCAAGAAAACCACCTGCCTGCAGTTTACAACACGGAATCAAACTATCCAAGCGCATGTTCCTGGTAGATCGGCCCACTTGGTTTATTTCTATTTCTCTTCCAGCCCACCAATTTGGTGCATTTAGTTTCTTACTTTCTAATCTAAAAACTCCAGGGTGGATAGTGATGTCTCGTTTTTCAGACAACTGACTGAAGATATTTATTCATATCCTTGCTCCATCTTAACACAGGGCTTTCCAAAGCACATTTGCTAATACTCTAACTGGAATTCCCAGAGAAAATACTAGATCTAATATATCTTGTATACACACTTTTAGAGGACAAAAGGTTAATGCTTTATGGTAATAGCCCAATGTGCTTTACTTGGACATATGCACACATTCTTTACAAAAATCTCCTCTATTATTAAAAGTACAAGTCTACAACAAAAATCTCTTCTGTTATTAAACATCCAATTCCACAGTTAAATTAAACAAATTTCCCTTTTTTTTTTACCCCTTCAAGAACACATATTACATGCATCAAAATAAGGCAGCACTTTACCTGAGAAGGAGGATCTGATAGTAGAGATCTCTTTGGTGATTTTTTCACCCTAAATGTATCACTGAAAATGAAGTTCAAACTGTTAATATGGTAATACCAGCAAGAATCGGGTCATTTCACACTTAGCAAGAGACAGGGACAGACAATGCAACCTCTGTAAGCCCTTCTGCATTAAAATCCCATCCGTTAGGCAGCAGCACCACACAGAAACATGCCCACGGGTACATATTCTTGTCATGCACTTGGAACAGGCCTCGATTCCCCAGAAGCTGAGAACAGCAGGATTGCCATATTTTTCAGGCTAACTCCTGACACCTTCACAGAGCAGCGTTACTGCTCGGCTGCAATTCAAATCCCTGCTCCACACAGGCAACCCCCGGCGCCCTGTGGGAATGATCTAGCTTCTGTCTGCTTCAGTTTCACATCCCAAAATTAGCTCTAACCCACACCTTTACCTGAGAATTAAAACTGTGATAAACTTAGGCTCCAATGACCCCACAAACCATGAAGAAAAAGCCTGGTCTGCTTTAGATGAACTACATAAAACTGTCTGAGGCAGATGCTGTTCCCCAGATGCCAGAACGAGCTGTGTCATTACAAATGGGCAAAACAGGCCTTTTTAAAAAGAAATACAACAAGAAATATGGCAATTCTGCTTCCAGTTCCTCTGACACCTTGCAGTGCACACTGGGAGCACGGACATCGTAGTCCCTCAAAATCCCACAGGTTTCAAGCAAAAGAAATGAAGAACATACATTATGATGGTGTATAATGATGAATGTTGCCTTTATGTTTATTCACAATTGGCTAAAAATAGTTTCTAACCAGGAATAAACTAACTACCTATCTGTTCGCTTGAGGCACATTGCCAGAGTTATTCAAAACCATTTCTGTTACTAGCTACAAGGGGGAGAAAAATACCACAGCAAACTCACTGATAAAGACTTGATGTCTGAACTGAGATGCAGTGGCAAAAATTACTGCCCACCAGCTCATCCCTGATCAATGATGGCAAGGTTGACACTAGAAATTCTAATGGTGGGTTTTCAATCGGCAGAGGGTAAATCAATACCACTTCTAGAGGGGAAAATAAATTGGGCAGCTGAATATTGGTGTGTTCAATCCCACAAATTATCCAGTTATGATAACGGAATTAATTAGGATAACTTTTTCCTTTAAGGACAAGCACTTTATGCAGTATTTACACAGGATTGACTGCACAATGTTGTTCAATTGCAGAATCAAAACTTTCATATTTTAGCTCAAGGATACAAAATCTCTATAGTTTTTAAATGAGGATCTTCTTTGATAGGCAACAGATAATGAGGCAACAGATTCCTAAAACTCATTCACAGTCAGGCATTTAACTTAAAACAGCTTTCATATGTGCAAGTGAAGTGAAATCATTAACATAAAAGCTTCATGCTGAATAATAATTGATCATGCTGCAAAATAAGTAAGTAAAATTAAAAAGCCCATAAATCAAAGAGGAAATTTGAATTGTTAGCTTAGAATTACTTACAACAAAGAACATACAGACATCACATCTTCTACCATCCTAAGACAAATAAGACAAAGAAAAGAGAGACAGACAGAAGGAACTGACAAAAAAGATTAACCTACAAATACTCTGTTAATGTTAATGTGTTCAGGCAATCTGATCATGCATATTTTCTACCTGTATAATCTTAACCTATACTTTTTATTGTGAAATACATCAGGAGAAAAAAAATACTCATCAAGTCCTTCAATGTTTTCTAGCTCAATGTTATACTTTTGACACGCTTTCATCTTACAAAACACATTTTTCAAAGCTGACACCTTCAAGTTAAGTTCCTTTCAACACACTAACTGTCCTTGCCTTCCCTGATGGAGGCCACCTGCTTGCTTTTCAAAACACAGTATTTGTTATTATATGAGATGCAAAACTGTTCTTGAATGGCAGCTAAGCTTAAGGAGAGGGCGCAGTTATTCCAGGTTTTGTCATGTTTGCTGATGTGTTGTGACAGCACAGAAAAAGCTACTTGACCGTTTCGAACCATTCATCCAGGTCAGGATAGAAAATGACACTTCTTTAAATCTCAGCTGTTTTGGTTCTCTCCAAAACCTAACCTGGTGTTCTGACAGAGCAAACTGGTTTCCCCCAAACCAGAACCAAACCTTGCCAAATAGCTTAGGCTAAGAGAAGTTTTCATTCACTCTTAAGCTTGGCAGCTTCTGCTCGTCTCTCCTCATGTGCAAGGCTCATGACAGGTGGCACCTTCCATTTCTAAACAGCCTCCAGCCATCCAAGAGCTTCCAGAGCAATGCCTACACAAGCAATGTCTCTACAAACCATCTACTTGTACTCATCACTGCGAGCAGGCACTGGGGAGGCGTCAGCTGCTCTTTGCTCAGCATCACCTGAGCAATGTGATTGTCTCCAAGCAGCTCAGCACTCAGGTAGGTGACCAGACAGCAACTTGTGTCGAGCTCACATCTCTTCTAAAAACCTCATCTTTTCACAGGGAGGTCAATGCTTAGACTGCTGCAGGCTTCATTCAAGAACAAAAATGGCTTATTTTTATTGATTTAACACGTTAGACTGAGCACGTGGCTCAGATTCAAAGTAGTACAAGCTTAGCAAAGGCTTAAACTCATGCCTGGCTTCTTCACCTCTAATTTAGAAATCACTGCCTTTCCACATGAGGAACTCATTTTCAAACTGGTCCAAAGGGTTTGATTCCTGCACCCCCCAAAGGTGCCAATAAAACCTCCTGCCACTGCCTCCCCTGGCATCCCTTAACAAGCCTTAAGGTAATTTTCTTCTAGAAAGTACCACAGCTGCAGGCTGCAATGTGTTATTAATATGCAGAGTCTCATCTTTGTAAAAAAAAAAAAACCAATTGCAAAAGTAGGTTACGGGGCTGCAGCGAGCAACACACAACACAACCCAGTGAAAGCAGTGCCAAGCACGGGCTGGGAACTCCTGCAGCCCTCCTGACCCAAGAACTTGTGAGCCCTGAGCTGGGGAAGCTTCACTTCCTCACCCTGATAAACACCAGCAGTGAACTTTGTCATCCTAGGACACGGTTTTCCTGTGATGGATTTTCCCAAGGACAAATGTGGCTTAGCAAACTCTTTGTAAACTCATTTCGCCCCTAAATTAATAACTTTGGAATTCCTTCCGATATTCAAAGCAGATGGGAGAACCCAAGAGGCCCACACTGGGGGTCTGTCAACTCCAGCTACTAGAAGACACAAGGAGACTCTGGCTGGCTGCAAAACCTTAAAGATCTGGTGATATTAAAATTCCCCTCTGCACGTCCCCACTAAGATTCTAATTGTTCCTCTCTTGCTGTCAGACTTTTAAATCTTCTTGGTTTGGATCGAACCAGTTTGGACTGCAGGCTTGCAAAATGTGTCATTTACCACTAAATTTCAGGTACACCTCAAAAGCAGCAACACCAGAAAAAAACCAGGCTCCTCTCTCAAAGAAAACAACTCAGTTACTTGTGGTCTAAACTATCAGTAAGTCAGAAATGCCTCTAGAAAGAAAATAATGGCACAAGCTTCCTCAAATCTGACAAGGGACTTGAATTAGAAGCTTAGAAAGCAGGAGGCTGTTCAGAAAAATCTGAATAATCTCCATCTCACTCTGTACAGGAGGTCAGCTTTTGTCAGCTTTACATTAACCATGTTATCTTCTTATCTTAAATTGGCATTTAAAATTTTTGCTCCCATTTTTGTTAGCTAGCTGAAACATTTAAACCATAAAGGAACATGAACTGAGATACTTTCTTCTAGATACACACAGGAGATCAATTTCAGATATACAGGATATAAACTTAGTGGTTACCAACTCAAAATAACCATATCTGAAGAGATAAAGCAACATGCAAATCAGTGACCAGCCACAGAGGTTTTTAACCAAATATCTGAAAACAGCAACATAGAAAGTTTATCCTGGAATTTGTCACTTGTGTCTAAAAGCTGGATATTTCCCTAACATGTAGCCAGTTTTGGAGATTTTAAACTTTCTGCACAATTGTAAGCTCTTTCATAAAAAGGAATTTTTTCACATTTTTTAGTTGTGTATGTAAAAAAAAATGTATTTCAATATTGCACTCTTCTGTTTCAGGTTATTTTCTTTTAAATACCGTAAGTCACAGGATAAAACCATCTTCCTGCTGTTTGCAATACGAGATTTGTCACTGCCTTGCTATTTCACATCCCACGCTCAAAAACAATGATTCATAAAATAGTTGTGCTGGTGTGCAGGCTCTGATCATCTTAAACAGCATCAACTTCCCAGGGTGAGGTCACAGAAAATTGGGTACATAACTGATTAAATTACAGTCTAACCAGGTTCCAAACTACACTGCGCCCAAAGACTTGAAAAATGCAGTTGCCTAATGTGGCTTGGTAGCTCTGGAAAGATCAAATTATTGAGGAAACAGGTTGAGGGAGAGCAGGAACATCCCCCCAGCGTGGCTCCAGTTGTGGCCACCAACACCCAAGATCACCTCTCTCTCTCTACTCAAATATAAACCCTGTGTAACTGTGCTAAGGGGGAGGAATGTGCTGCTTCTACTCTAGAAACGTCTCTGCCCTTTAACTTACGTTTTTAGTGGCGTCTTCTTCTTCTTGGCAGGTTTGTTCAGGCTGTCTCCTTCCGTCCCGTTCGTTTCGTTGGCACTGGCTGGTATCTCAAAGGAAGCTGGAGATTTGGAGGGCGAGCTGGCTATCTTAGAAGAAGACTTGAAAGGGTCAATGGAGTCCTCGCACACGTCCGGCTCGAAGCTGTACGTTTGCTGAGGCAGTTTGGGCGACTCCTGCATTTTTGTACTGGATGAGAAGGGGTTAAAATTGGGATCGTCCCACTTGTCGATATCAAAAGTGTAAGAGCCTTTCGTGATGGGGATTTCGTTTGGATCAGTGGGCGACTCGGTCGGGGTGGTGGGAGCATTGTCAAGCTTCTCCACCGGTTTTTTAGTCTTTGGCCTCCGTAGCGGCATTTTAGCACCAGGCTTTTTCCCTGCTTTTTTGGGAGGAGGAGTGCTCTCCTGCTGGTCTTCGCTCCCCCCTTTCTCCTCAGAATAATCGAACTCCAGCCTCACCGCAACGCCTTTGACGGGAGGGTCCTCCTGTCCCCCGGTGTCCGGCGGAGTCACCTCCACAGCCTCGGGGGCCGTTGTTAGAGGTAAGGTTTTCCTGCTGGCAGGGGGAGAGTTCTGCACTTTGCTGCCTCCGGAGCTAAATGCACTAATCCCTTCGAAACGGTCCGGATCCGAAGGGTCGGATCCTTCAGGCACAGGCGGGGCCTCCTCTTTCTCAGCAGAGATTTTGGAAGGTTCAGTACATTCGGGCTTTGCTGAGTCAGCCTTCACCTCAGGTGCTTTATCCTCACAAGCCGCATGGCCAGGCTCAGGCGGCTCTTGTGGGGTTTCCTTCACCAGTGGAGCATCCAGAGGTTTTTTGGCTGACTGCTTCTTTTTTAAGGAAGCTGGTCTGGGTTTTTTCGTTCTCTTGAGGGTACTGGAAGCGCTGCTGGAACCAGTACCGTACACATCTGCTGACGGTGCTAACGTCTCGCTGTTGCCAAGGTAAGATGCTCCATCAAAATCACTGGCCTGCAGGCTGAGAGATCGAGACAACGTGGATTTGGAAACCGGGACCGAATCCGTGGATTTTCTCCGGACATTTGCTTTGGGGTCACGATTCTTGGGCTCTGCAGAGCTCGGTCCTAAGGCATGGAGAGAATCGACCAGCTCAATGTTATCGAAGTCCAAGTTGTAGGTCCCACTGCTGGCTATGGGCTTGTCCTCGTCGAAGACAGTGGAGAAAGAACGGGAAGGGGGACGGAAAGGGCTCTCTTGAACTGGTTCACTGTGTGACACATCGGTTACGGGTTCAGCTTCTGAACACAGTCCTGTGGGAACAAACGGAAACTCAGTGCACTTCAAACACGGTTTTGGAACTGCTGCTTAGCAAGTTTTATTACAATCTAATATTAGTGCAAGTAAAAGAAAAAGGCATTAAAATAATACCAATTCACTAAGCAAACCGAAGTGACTTTTCCAGTACAGGAACTCGATTAGGGGAAGAAATAGATCTGTTCTCCTCAGAAGAGGACTCAAGGCAAGTTTCACAAAAAGACAAAGTATGTATTTGCAACAGCCTCTAAAGCATCTCTTCTAAACTATCACTTATAGGGATGGATATTACCATAATACACTAAATATTCCAAATACCAGAAAAACTGCACAGAAAGCACTTTTTTACTCCCATTTTCTACTACTATAAAAAGTTCACACAATTGTGTCAGAGCTCTTATGCCGTAAATCTCCTGTAAATGGACTGGTGCTTCAGTAATTACATGCTGACCTTAAGTTTTGTTTCCCATGTGCTATTTTTACCAATTTACCCAGAGGAAAATGGCTTCCTCTCCACAACCCATCAATTCTGCTCCTCTATCTGCCCCAAGCAGTCAATAATTACAAGTTTATAATAAGAGATGAATAACTGAGAACTTAATATGAAATAAATTATGATAAAGGTAAAAAAAAAAAAATCGTCATTTAGAGAACTCCACAAATATTTTCAGTAGAAAAATCTTCCTTAAAAAAGCTAGAAGCTCCCTACAGGTTATTTAAACCAGGTTTTTCCAAATGTAGTTCTAACGTGTTGATGAAAAGAAAAATTTGTAGAGAGATTTGTATGTTAAAACTCTTAATCCGAGCAGCTTTCCACTGCAATTAAAGGCTTTCTTATTGAATGGAATCCTAAAATGATTCACAGAATTCTCCTCACTTGGGATGTAACAACTCTATTGGACAAAGCAGAATAAGATAGAGCATAACAAAAAACCAGAAAACACAGAGGTAGGAAAGCATGAAGATGATGGTCCTCGCTGCCTTCCAGCTCATTAGGTTGATTATTCAAATGTTTTACAAATCCTGCATATGGTTTGCTCCTGCTGTGACTGTACTGCACTGATTCGAATGTACCACGGTCACCTCCGTCCCTGTGTGTCCCTGTGGGGTACCAGAGACCTGGGACAGCTCTCTCCAGCTCCCAGTTCAGGCGGGGCTGAGCCAGCTGCTCACAGCTCTCACTGAGGAGCAAAATGCCCCCGTGTTTCCTGATGAAGTAACACAGCCTTCTTCACGTTGTCATTTTTTTTTTTTAATTATGTAATTATAAAGAAGAACAATCAAACAGAAATGAATGCTTTGCTCAGCCCTAAATGGTTTCAGAGACATTTCTGCTCATCCTTCTCATTCCAATCCTGACATGTTTTGCAGAATAACTCTCATTTTGCCCCACTACATCCGTTAAGACTGTTCATAAAAGCAATACAGACAATCAATATTATTTTAGTGAGAAGCTATGAATGGATTAAAACAGGGAAAAAAAATTTCCTTTGTTTCAGAAGAAATTGTATGCCTGCACAGAGACTGCAAGAATTATTATTTATGGGTGTAGAGGACAGAAGAGGATTTAAGGGAATTGGACATATCTCCCAAAGTGGCACCATGTACTTCCAGAGACTGTCAAAGGGATGACAGCTGCACAGTTTCTCTTTTAAGACTGTGGAAGTTCACTAGGATACATCAATTAAAATAATATTCTAATGTGTTTTTCTGCTAAATGAATGCTAATAGCGTGGCAGTGCTTCAGAACAGTTTATTTTTCTCCTTAATCCCCACTGGTTTGGGCTTGGTTTCAGCCTGGCTGAGGGATCATTAATTAGGCTTCGTTTGGAGCTGGTGCTCACTTCACACACACATCACTTTGTGACACTGATGTGACTCCTGTTAAGGGCACTCAGAGAGTGCCATAAACCTCCAGCATCAGCCTAATCTGACCCTTTCACCCTGAAAGGAGAATGGAAGGCACTTCAGGGGAATACATCACAATAAACACTGGGATGTCAGCAGAGTACAAATGTAGGTCAGAGTGAAACGAAAGTGGGATCTGAACAAGGAATCATCTGCAGCTATGCACTGTTTTCATTGCAGCCTGCGTCAAAGCCCTCTACAGCATCGAGGCCCTCGTTCAAAGTAGTGTAAACATGCATTAAACCAAAGTAAAATAAAATAAAATAAAATAAAATAAAATAAAATAAAATAAAATAAAATAAAAATAAAATAAAATAAAATAAAATAAAATAAAATAAAATAAAATAAAATAAAATAAAATAAAATAAAATAAAATAAAATAAAATAAAATAAAATAAAATAAATAAAATAAAATAAACCACTGCCCTGCAGGACTTGGACTGTAAATAAGAGGCTGAGGTTTGGGACACATCATGCAAAGGGAGCGTGCAAGGCTTTGCAGCTACTCACAACAAACCAGCATTTAAATTCTGTGTGCTCCACACAGTGCAGGGCTTTAATCTTCTTTAACTGCTTATTTCATGACTTCCTCCTCATCAAATCCTTTTTACTCAAGAGGACAGATTTCAGCAGAGTGTTGCTCGATATTTTTATTGTTTCTTTATGAAACAAGATGTGAAACTGTCTCAGCAAGCACGGCTCTTGGCAGAAGTGAAATGCTGCTGTCAGCCTCTTCTGGCTTTACGACAGGACTGGCTCGCTCCTGGTAACAGCAGAATTGCTGGGGCAGGAGGTATAAATGGTACTCAAGGCTTTATTACTACAAAGAGACATGAAGACCACTCTTTCCTGACATTAACAGCCTATTTGGAGAGCAGTGACATTTGTCCTTTTACAACACAAAATTAGGCCAATCAGAATCACTACAGTATTTTATTAAAATGCAGTTTGATCACAAAGGAACATACTACGACGCCAGCTATGGGAATTAAGGTAGGAGAGAGAGACCAGCACAAGGTTTTAAATTAGGTTTACGCCTTTTATTGGCACTGAGTCACCCACAATTTGTACTGGTAAGAGCTGCCCGCAAGAAGATATTAAGTTTTATGAAGCACTCCAAGAACATGGAGGATAGCAGGGGAACTTACACTGCAGTAAAAAACCAGGCAAGCTCCTCAAAACCCCTCAATTTCATTCATTAAAAAAGAAGGTCCAAGTTCTGCTTCTTCTACCAGGAAATTCCTCTGATTTCAGTCAAATTTTGACTGGATCAACTATGAAAAACAATCCTAAACCCAAACCCAACACAATAAAACTCAGACTTCTTGTAGCCAGGTGATGAGACCTAAATATTAGAGCTACACGGCATATTTAACACTTGGCATTTTCACCTGGCACCTGTTATGGCACAGGCAGAAGTTGCTAAAAAGTCACAGAATCACAGAATATCCTGAGTTGAGAGGGACCCACAAAGATCACTGAAGTCCAGCTCCTGGCCCTGCCCCAAGGCAGGACAGCCCCAAGAATCCCACCCTGTGCCTGAGAGTGTTAATAAGATATTGTAAGACTGTGTGCATTAATAAACAAAACAATTTTCTGTTGCTCCTTTGCAGAAGTAGCCAAGGCAAGGGGCTACTTTGCTGAAGCATCTCTAAAACAGAGGAGACCCCAGTAAACTGAAAATAGGCCCTAACACTGCTGAGCTGGAAACAAAATGAAACACTATTCTGACAGGCTTAGCAATAACATTTAAACAGATATAATAAGCAAATACAGAAGAAATTAAATTCTGGTTCTGTTTTCTAGAGAAAAAGCAAACAAAGGCAAACCTCTGGAAAATGCATACAGCATGCATCCACTTATTATGTTATGAGGAAAGAATGCCAAAAGCATATAGGAATTGGAATTACCTAACACTAGGAATTTTGAAACATGGTTTATTTCAAGTTCCTGCTTGTTACGAAAATCCTTTGATGCCAGGAAATCAATTAGTACCACTTTTCCAAAAAGTTCTGTAAAAACACTTCTGTCATTTATTCTAAGAGAAAACTCTGTATACAGAAGTTTCTTTTCAAATTTTACGTGTCAGGATTCAAGGGCAAAATCACTGAAGAAGAATGCTTTCCATACCAAAAATTTAATTTGGTTTTTTCCAACCATAATGTCTCTACTGGAAAGCCTGACCTCAAATTTCCCTGGCACCAGAAGGACTCAAATATAGGTGCTCCATATACTAATTGTTGGGCTGTAATGCACAGAGAGGACTCCATCTCGCATCTCCCCTGTGAATACAATCTGAATTCAATAATCAACTGGGGGAAGGCAGTGGGGGTGACAGAAAATTCCTAGGCAGGAATTCCTGGCCAAAACCAGGGTATTTGGGAGAATGGGCTCGGGGGACATTCTGGTGCTCAGATGGATGAAACAAGGCACAAGAGGACACTGCTATGGGAAGCTGAGGAGACAAGCAGCAATTATTTAAAATAATGACAAAACATAATAAATGCAACCTCAAACTCTCCAATTTGCCTCGAGAGCGTAACCCACGCTTCCCAGAATTTATTTAGGGAGGAATGGAAGGGCTCATTGGTGGCACTTCCTGGGGCTCAGGAGTAGTTTCCACACTCGCTCTGTTGCTCCTCTTCCCCTCCAGACTTGCCCTCAGACTGACTCCCCTCCTCTGCTCTGCTGCTGATGGACCAGAGCCATGCAGCAGGTTTTACCCCACCAGGAGCTGGCACAAACCCAGCACGAGTCCAGCTTAGTTCACTTTCATCGTATTTATTAAACTACCATTGAAGTCAACCTAATTAAAAACTCTCCTCTTGGCTTTCCAGCAGTGGGGTCCAGCTGCTGTGCTAATGATATCATGCAACACAACTGCAGCCATCTGCATAAGTAATTATTGTCAGCTATGGATGAAATAATGCTTCAAACACTTACTGTGCTCCCTCCTTCCATCCAAACACACGCTCTGTCACCCATCCCATGTGAAGACAAAGCCATGTGGCTGCTGAACCAGGAACTCGGCAGGACAGTGCTGCCTCTCCCTGTGCCAGGCTCTCCAGCTGCCCATACCCCTCACTGCTCCTCTAGTGAAACCTGCTTTTTAGCTGTGAGGTGCCATCCAGGAACTCTGCCTCAACATCCCTGAGCCCTGAGGAAAGGACTCATTCCCTTTGTGTGCAGCCACAAGCATAACTCATGAAATAAATTAACTACAAGACACTCAAGTGGTTTATAAAGTACAAAATGTTTAACTTTTCTCATTTCTAAACACCTAAGCTACAGTCTTAGTATTATTTACTCCTCCTAAAGATTTCCAAAACAAATGAATGCTTTGTGTTGCCCTCCTACATTTGCATTTTTTCTGCATTACACATCTTCTTCCCCTCCAATAAATTCCCCTGCTGTAAAACTGTGTTTTGCATCCTTTTGGAACACTGAACAGATCTCTGTCACTCTGCTGTAACTTGCCTCCCATGGACAATCTGATTTGCAAATGAAGTGGTTTCCCCTCTGTCATCCAGTGGCCTTCAATAAAGTTCACACTGGCTATGAATAGATATATTCAGTTTCCATTTTTCTTCAGAAAGATCTGAAAGAAAGGAGGGGGAGAACTGGGATGGAAGGAGACAAGAATCACATGTGCCAGGGAAGCACATGTGTCATCAAGGGCTTGAAGATAATCTACTGCAGTAATTAAAAGCACACTCCAATCCTGTTCAGCATGTGTGTTCCTTTGTTCTCTGAGCACTTATTTTGTAATCACTGGATTGCCAAAGATTTTAAAAAAAGGGAAGAAGATGCAGAATGAGTAACTTTTGCTAAAATGACAAGGGAACTCTAACAGCAGAAAAAGCATCAGGATGCCTCAGTATTTAATTTTTATTTTGTGAAATCAGTTTGTTGAAAATCCTTGAAGCTTCTTATAAACTTGTATCACAAATCACAATCTTAAAGAGCACTGCTTAATGAATAACTCCCAGAAACGCTTTAGGTGGCTCGAGACCTTTGGTGGGATGCTACAACTCTTTCCAAACACAATACAAGTGAGCTTTAGACTGCTGGGAGAAATACTATCCGCATACAATTTAGCCAGGTGATCAAGATGACTTGACTTTCAGATGGGAAAAAAGACAGCATAATGGGGGATTCAGTCTCAAACTGTTGAGCTGTCATCCAACAGCCCAAACAAAGCTATTTTGGGCTAATAGCATGCTTTCTACTCCCTCGTATTCCATTACTCAGTCTGGTGAACAAAGAACACTTTTTTGGGGAAGAATTTCTTTGAGTTTTAAACACAATTCTCCCTTTTAAAAGATTTTATCTTCCCAGTACGTACCAATTTTCACATATGTATACCATACACACATTCATACATAGCCCCACGTTCTTCCTATAAAATCAGTATTTCTGTTGTTCTAATGGGCTTTTTGATCACCTCCTGTTTCAGGTAACACATCTGAAAATGGCATTTTGTTAATTGTCACAGTTAACAATGCTCACACAGGTACCATATTCTGCAACTCACATCTCTTTTTTCTACTCGTCTGACTCTGTAAAGATCCTGCAAAAAGAGGCTTGGTTCAAAAGGAAGAAAGTTTTTTTTCTAGAGAGCACCTCTTTTCTTTAGTACTTTTCAAATGTTACGGACAAATTCTCCATTACTTTACTCCAGGAAGCAACAGGGTTTTTCCTCTCTGCATGCGTAATTAACTAATATTCCAGAAGCCAATTTATTAGCATTAATTCCTCGCCTGTGCTTAGTGAAACAGTTCCCTGCATATTCACCTCCCTCAGTAATGTGTCCCACTCATTACCTGTGTCTTCCACGGGCAGCTGAGGTTTTATTTCTTGCTCTGCTACGTCTGCAACAACTGCTGCTGCTGCCGCTTCAGGGGGTGGCCGTGGAGGTGAAGGTGGTGCCTTGACAGGTGTAGTGGACTCCGGGGTCTCGAATGCTTCTTCAGAGTCAGAGCTCCTGGGGAAAATCAAAGCAGAGACTGGTGAGCACAGTGAGGATTCAAGTTCGCAGGTCAGGTTTGGGAACGCTGGGCTTCCTGAGCTGGCGGCACAGATCTCAGCTCTCAGGCTACCTCTGAGCTTCCCAAAGGAGATCTGACATTCCAGTCTGGTTTCCAGAGCAGGATGTCATAGCTGTGGTCCTCTCCCTGGACAAGTATTTATGTCATTTGTGTTACAGAAGTGAACAAGCACTTGGAAATAAATCCATCCTGCAAAGCCTGCTTCCCAGCGTGAGGGTGGCTCAGCCACACAGACCAACACCCCTGTGCTACTCCTTGGCATAAGTGTACCTAAATAAACTAAAAAATATAAATAAAAAGGATCTTCTCAAGAGAATTTCACAGCTTCACAAAAACCGCCCAAACATCTAAAACGGCACCAAATTTCTTTGTGTGTTCTTAAGGGTGAGAGAGCAGACATTGGAGGTGCAGCAAACTCTCGTGTATCCTCCTCCCATGGAAATACTACATTCTATTTCCAGCAGAATCTTACCAGAGCCCTTTTCAAACAGACTTCGTGACACACGGTAAGACAGCCTGTAAAATGCATGGAATCCTGGTATTACCAATAATCCTCGTGACACCACATGCTCAACAGGGACACAAAAAGACAGGGACCACAATGGGCTGGTGCCAGCCCATGAAGGAAACAGCAGCACCCAAAATGGAGCCATTCAAGTGCAACACAAGCTTGAGAGGCAGCAACTCTACAAAATGATGAGTAACATAAACATTAAGTGAATATCTAAACCATTCACGGACATACCACTTGAGAGGTGTACAGCCATAGGAAATTGTCCTTCTAGGTCTGGAAACTATAGATCATACTTGTTCTTTAAACTGAGCCCAAATTATAAACATTTCATCCTTTGTTTGGGAGCAAGGAATGCAGTAACAATGGTGTCATATTCAATATGCACCGGAGATATGTTCAATACACATTCAATAAGCATTTCTGTTGGTCAGATGCAGTTTTGGACTGTGGTCTGTATAAAAGTGAATTGAACACATCAGTTTGCTGAAGGACAGGACTGATTTGCCTCTTCCCAGTGATTCTCTGTTGCCATAAAATGAGAAGCCATTTCATCCCCCACAGGCACTCCACAAGCCACCCCAAATCAAGGACTCCTCTCCTTTTGCTCGAGTTAGAAGATAACTCTGAGCTGCCAGATTCTGTTTGGTTTCCTGAGACTCGTGATTATTTCAAGCAGCTCCATGTTAGGAGAAGTACAAATACAGGATTTGCATTCATTTGCCTAAATCTATCACAGCATAATGAGAGCTGGGGAAGAAGAGACCCCAGTGTCACCCCCGACACCTCAAAGAGCACAGAAGTCCCAATTTTCCCTCTCCCTCTTCTCTGCAGAATCCCAGTGGAAGTTCCCACCTCCTCCCACATCACCAGGATGCACACCATGAGCCTGTGCCAACCAACTCTTGGCTCATCACCTCTACTCCTGAAGCAAAAGGACTTCTACTAGGTGATAACTTTGGATGTTTGGAGATTTTCTTCCCCAAACTCACACAGCTCAAAACCACTGTGTCTGGCTTTCCATGATATCTGCTGCTGCAGCTCCTCAAAAAACCTTAGTGTCACTTCTTTAACCATACTCATTCCTCAGGCCACAGAACAGTCAAACTGGAACAGGCATCATTTTAAATTACATCCCTACAATGATACACCATGTTTTAAGTTCTACGTATTTTAAGCATAAAGAACAGCTGCAAACAAAGGACTTCTGTAAATAAAGCTTCACAATAGGTATTCAACAATAACAACAAAAAAGCTTTCTCCTCCCTCCATGGAGCTGGTTCAGGAAACTTTAAAGTTGAAGAATCAAAGAGAAACAGAGTTGTGTGATATTTTCCCAGTGTCATAAAAATAAACCCAGGAAGTTATCATCTAAACCAACAAAATGAGAAGTAATTCATATCTCTCAGGCTTTCACATAGTTCTTCATTGTGCTGCACTTAATTCATGTTTCACCTCTACAATTTGAACTCAAAGTCTAGCTCTGTAATATTCAAACAATAATGTTTAGACTTCTTTTTTCCAAACTGTCTGTACAGCACATGGAACACATAGAGTAACTGGAACGGAAAAAAAACCCTCTATTTTCATATCCTATTCAAAGAAGGATTTGTTAAACTGCCCTGATGGAGCAGTCCTGCGTCCTCTTTCAGTTAAATTATGGAAAGATTTGGTGCCTCTTTATCTCCATTTTAAAGCAGCTCCCTTGTTTACGTGGTCTCTTCCCTGGATGAGTTGGGCATAAGCATTTGAAGTAAATAGAAACACTTGTTCTTTTTTGTTCATTGCATGAGTTTCCACTCTGGAAAACCTCTTGAGTCTGTGGACAGACAGCTGAGGTGCCTGAGCTCCAAAAAAAGGTTTTGTTTTGCTAATATTTAATAATTCCCAAAAGATTCTGATGCAACACTCCTGATTTTCAGCTAGTACAATCAAGTAAGAACTGTCTTAACTGTAACTCAAATCCTATCAGCTTGTTATGAGAAGCAATTGTGCTCACAAAGAAAATTCTATTTAACAAAGAAACATGAAGGGAAGCTTAATACCAGAAAAACCTTCTTTGTCATGGCCTGGGATCTGGGCAAGGGCATAAATCCTGGAAGCACATTCCAGTACTATGCTCCAAAGTCAACATGCATCCTGGAAATATTAAATCCTGTATTCAGTTCCCCTTAGTGAAAATACAGATGATCTCTCTTATGTGGGTTATTTTTTTTCTGAGACTACAGTCCTACGTTCAAACTGTAAGAAAAGACTTTCCCAGAACAACAGGATTTCCTGTGAAAAGGAAATTACATATTTCAGGGAGTTCAATTCACAACGCCTTTTTTTCTGAGAAATTCAGGGAATACAGGGAACAAAAAGGAATAATGCTGCTGCTGTAGAGTCCTTGGTGCAAAACGAGATTGCCAAATTGTGATACACCCTGAGAATCGGCACCAATTCAAAGCTGCACAAGGAGCAGCCAGCACGGGGTCAGCTGTGGGCAGGTT
The DNA here is from genome assembly GCA_013397755.1 of Cnemophilus loriae. NCBI lineage: Eukaryota > Metazoa > Chordata > Aves > Passeriformes > Corvidae > Cnemophilus > Cnemophilus loriae. Next base: position 408,000 of record VZTF01004761.1, on the reverse strand, counting down.
CTCAGCAAAGGATGGGTCTTGTGCAATCTAGAACATGATTCTGAAGCTCCAGCCAAGGATGAAGCAAAGAGCAGAGTCTGAGCCTGCAGGACTCGTCTGTGGGGCAGTGGTGAAGTGGGAGCTACAGGAAGAACACACATTCATGCATCTGTTTAGCCACCCTGGGAAATTAGTGGGAGCTTCCATAACATGTCATACATATCTTTCCATCTGTATCCTTTGGATTTTGTACATAACGGCATAAAAAATACAGATTGTAGAAGTCACAGAACATTCTTTCAGTCTGTCTCTTCCATGTCCCTTCCTGGAAGACAGAGTAAACAGTAAATGTAACATGTACAGATGGGGTCCAGCAGCAGGGGAGAACAGGGAAATCCACAAATCAGACTAGACCAACCAAAGCTGGCAGCACTGCATCAACTTGTGGAGCCTGAGCACTCCCACTCTCATCTGGGAAGTCCGAGCTCCTGCCCAGCCCGTTACATAAATCTCTGGAGGAAATACTGAAGGCTGTCACCAGGGCTGACCTCTCTCCCTCACCTCTGGCCGTGTGGAAACTCAGCCTCATAACTTACATTACCTTTTTTTATAAACCACAGGCGCTTATAATTTAAATTCTCCCCGATTTCAGAATGAAAAATTGCCTTTTTGTCGGCGTAGCTGGAAAGCAGTCAGGAAGCAAGAATGAGATTTCTTCATTTCCCTGCCTCTCCTCGCTGCCTGCCCTGGTCAGGCAGACACAGCCCCTGAAGTGAGTGAGGTCACCCCGGTTGCCACCTGGAAACTCAATTCATTAAAAAGTAGCTTTCGACAGAGCTGTGGCCTTGGGCCGTGGCGGGAACGCTGCCATCTGCCTCGGGTTCCTCCAATATTTACACTGCAGCAGCACAGCCAGCACCACCGTGCTCCCTGGTTTCATTTCACAGCACGGGAAGAGAATATAAAAGAAACTTTAAAGCAGGACTTTGACATGAGGACTGAGCTCAGCAGCATCACCTCCTATGGAAGGGCTCAAGGGAGCAAAACTGTGCCAAGAGAGCTCCAAGGGCTTTTGTAGAGTGACTTCATTTAATGTTAACTCTATATAAAATTTCTATTTAGTGTATAGCCTACTTCAGGAAAAAAGACAAACAAACATGCTTGACAACTTTATGGAGTATTGATCTATATGATGTTGTGCAATATGAACAATCTGGAGAGGAAATGGGGGGTGATATTATGAATTTTTGAAGCCAGGAATTGGAGCTGCATTATTGAGAAGTTCTGCCTGTGCTGGAAGTGGGGAGAGGGAGATGGAGCCAAAGGAGCTGCTCTCCATCAGCCAGGGTTGTGGAATCACAAGTAACAACATGAAGACTGGCTTCAGGGGCATCTGCTCCACTAAAGCTAAGGTGAACAGCCTCTGTATGCCTCTATTTCAGTTTGTATGTTTTCTTCTGAACTTTGCACTTATGAAAAAGTATGTTTTATTTCCCTTATTGGTGGAATGTGTCCTGGATTAACTGAGGTCTCTCCTACCTGTCAGCACTCCATAAACTCAACCCTCTGTCTGCTACTCAAAAAACTCTGTTCACCAATTGTTTTGTCTCTATATTTTATTGACATGACAATTTCATTCTCATGGTGTATTTGGAAATAGGACATATTGGGAGGAAATAAACCAGGCAATCTTACAACACACACACACACCAACAAAACCAAACTGCTCCACTGCCACCCAAGAGTGCTCAGAGGATAATGCAATGAAAGCAAGGACTGCAAAGCTTTATTGGAGAGCTGTTGTTTGCAGATTGCCCTCGAACTGTAGTTTGAGGGACATTTGGAAGTGTACAGAGAAACTGAGGACTCAGAAGATGAGCAATTCCTCCCTGACCAGTTTTAACTGGTAATAACTCCCACAGTCTTTTCCTGAGGTACAGCTGGACTCCCTGAGGGGAAGGAGACAGAAATGGGTATTTTGCCTTTTTTTTTTTTTTTTCCATCTCATCTTTAGATCCACATGTTCTTTATAACTGGCTAGAGCTGCAGCTCAAGGGGAAAATGTCTGTCCAAGTACATCCATCGCCTCTAGGAAAGCCACATTAAAGTCCTCTGCAGACCTGTTTCCCTGAGGCCTAGGACTCAAACAAGGAATCTGTCACCAGGGGATCATCACATAATGCTCAGTTCCTGGCCGAGGAACTGGCAGGGATCTGAGGCAAACACAGAGTCCAAGGCCACGGCATGAAGGACCCAGATGAGCAAACATTGCAGTGGTAATGCAAAAGCACCATCTGTGGCAAGACCTAAAGGAAACAGATTCCATCAGGCCTGGCCCTCCAAAGCATTTGCAGCTGTTATAGCATAAAGTTAAGGTATAAATTTCACATGAGTATTTACTGAACAATTTATCATGCACCGTGAGAGGAAACTCAATCAGAGAGAAAAGGAGAAAAAAAAAAAAACAACAACCAACTTTTTAAATTGTTCAATTTAGTATTGAAGATTAATTTTGGCTTTCATTCTTGGTATCTCCCACTGGGAGATGAGCTGGAAATAAAAAGGAGGAATGAGTTCTATAGTTTCACCTCCATCGATCATTTTCAGAGATGATCCTCATAAAGCCTGCATGAATAATTCAGGTGTGGTTCACTGATGAGCCCAGAATCAAGGATGCAGGAGTGGCTGTATCCTTCTGAGGTCAATCTGGTTGTGTGTTACTTAAGCAGGCACTTTTACTGCGGTGGCAAGGGCCACTCAGGCTGACAGATTTGGAAAGACACTCAGTAACTCCAAGCTTTAGAGCTTCTAAAGTCAGAGAGACAAGGCAGTCAGAGATGTGCATTAATTTCAGTCAAAGCTCACTCACTGTAAAAATCTGATAAAGCCTCTTCAGATTTCCTGATGCCATTTTCAACGGTTAAACTGATTTTCCCATATAGCTCTTAAAAATCCCCCCAAACCAGCTAAGCTACAACAAAAAAAGAACACTGAGGCAGGATGTTTCAGCAATACATCTCTCCAGATGAAGATCAATCCTGCTCTCAACTCTGCCTCTGAACTGCTGCACATACACAGAATCATAAAAGAGTTTGGGTTGGAAGGGACTTTTGAAGTTCATCGAGTTCAGTGCTCTTGGCCAGTTCAGTTCAAGTCTGCCTTATCCACTCAGGCTGGGACCTTCTAACAGCACAAACAGCTTCTTGATGCAAATGTATGCAGAGTCTAGAGGGGGAAAATGACTGCTCATTACATTTCACATTTGAGGGCTTTTTCCTTTTGTTTGTATAACATTAAATAGCTGACAATCTCTCACAACTCATCTTGTGGTATCACTTGTGGTATAGTTACACAAATCTAGTACAGAGACACACACAGTCTTTCCTCTTTTTTTTTCTTTCCTCCAAACTCCTACAAATACAGCCCTGGATCATAATTCAAAACCACCAGGAGAGCCCAAATGGTAATTCCTTTCCTGGAAATCAAGTTACCACTTTAGGCCAGCAGCCATTAGCTGACCCAAGGGCCTACTCATGAGGACCAAGAATATTCTACAGCTACAACAAAAGGTCATTTCTTAATCCCAGCACTAGGTTAGGATAATATCAAAGATGTGCCAACTTTCTATGCTGTGATTTCTGCATAGTATTTGCCTACACAGTGACTTCCAGCTACCATGACATTCCCCAATAATTAGCTTCTTTTAACATGACTATTGTTAGCTTTTACATGTTTCGAATATGAAATATCCCCGCAGATTTTAAATTTTAATATTAAATTTGTACAGCAACCCACAGAAAACAGTGATGCAATGGTAGAGTTATCTGGTTATTTTAAGTATTAATATTTGGTGTCTACCAAATTGGAATTAGTCTACCTATCAAACCTAGCACCCACAGATCTGTTAAATGCATAGTTTTAAAAAACACAAATGCACGTGGTGAGAAGCATAAACCTCACAAATAATATTTCCCTTCTCTCTAATAAAATATACCTTTGAAACTATAGGGTGTCTCAGAAGAATTCAGGAGAACAGAGAGCTCTGCACCCTCTCTGGGGGTTGGACCAGATGATCTCCAGAGGTCCCTTCCAACCCCAACCACTCTGTGATTCTGTGAAAACCTTTTGCTCAGAGAAGGGCAAAGCCAGTAACCTCAGCCCAGCCTGCAGGAGCTGAAGGGTGGGTGACACTTCAGGGACCGTGGAAAGCCACCTGTCCTGCTGCCTCTGGCCCCTGGGGAACGTCCTCAGTGCTGGATCTGATGCTTATATTGAGTCAGGAACTGTGGGAGGAATAAACATGTCACTTATGTGTCACCACGCTCCATTTACAAGACAGTTCCTTTAGGGACACATTTCTGACCATTAACTATTAATGGACCTCTCTCACACTACTGTAGGGCAAAGTGACAAGATTATCCATCCTGGGATTAAATAAATTCACAACAAACCCTTACTGTGAGGAGACCAGCCACAAAAGGGGTCACAAGAAGATGGTGGTGGGAAGGAAACAGATCACCGAGCTTTCCTTCAGCTCACATCCTGCTCCCACAGGCGTGACACCACTGTCCCACAGGAACATCACTACTGATGTGCACACACAGGATGAGAATAAAGCCTTGAGGATATAATAAAATTATGCTTGGTACCTGCAAGGTGGAAACACAGGAAAACTACAGAGTATTGGTCTCTGAGGGTCTGCTCCAGGGATGTGCAAATGCCCTGGAAGTCAGTGGGAATTCAGAGATTTCTAGTGCTGAGGCTGCACTGAGAAAGTGCCATCACCTTACAGGAGAATCCTTCAGTCTGCCAGCTGGTATGGATGGCACGTGTACAGAATACACATCATATGAACAGGAAAGGCAATCACACCTTGCTCTACTCATCTGCAACACTCATGCCATATTCTACAGGTTTCTGCCTTGCAAAGTCTGACCATCAAAACAAAGCCACAATTTCATCACAGAATTATTTCAGCTTTAACAATAACGCTGGAGAATAATTTTAGTCCTACTTTGTAACAGTCACTGCTGCTGAGTCACCAGATCTCTTTTATTTTTACTTTAAAACTGGATATGCCTCAATGAAAAGTAAGTACAACTCCAGCTTCTTTAATCAGTGCAATTTAAAATAATTCTATAGAAGAAATCCGTGAACTGGGATGAGGTTAATTTCCTTGGGATCTTCACTCTTTATCCTGCTATCTTTCTGATGCATTAAAACACTAATTAAAAACAATACGGTAGGACAGGAAAAGAGAGGGCCATTTTTTAAAAAAGGTTTTTGTGAAAGAACACAAACAATCAAAGCTGGAAGGTTTAAACAGATATCATGTTTTGTATTCAAAAGTAATATTCCATAAAATCATCTGCAGTTCCTCAGCACAGGCTTTCTGCTCAACCCAAGAGCAGGATAACATCACGTGTTCATTTTAGGGCCTCAGCTATGAAGCAGCAGAGAAGCATCCTTTGCAGTTCTCACTTAAGAATAAAGCTTTTATCAAACAAATCCCATTCCACCAAAACGACAATTGCACAAGAGCTCATACTGACAGGGATGTGTGCAGAAAGCAGGGCAGGAGCTCCTCTCCAGAGGAGAATTTTAGTATTATTTCAGCATAAATATTCCTACAGAAAACACAGCTCCCCAGAAAAATAACCATGATTCCAACAAAGGTGGTACTTGCCAGCCCACAAGGTCGTGTCGTGAGAGGCACAAGGTTGAATTTCGGGACACAAGGAGGAAGGTGATCCTGCAGCCAGAGTCATTCCCCTGCCCCCAGCAGTTCTGTGCCTCCCTCATCCTGGGCCCAAAGGGGGCCAAACCCTCTGCTGCGCCAGAGCACCTCAGACAGCTCCGCTGAAGTGTCAGTGATCGACACCAGGGTAAATTTGCTGTGAAGGGGTGAATATGCTCACACACTGCTGCTGGTCTGATGCTACTGAGTCACTTCTCAGCTCTTCCAGCTATGGAGTTTCCAGCCTGAAGTCCTGGGATAACTCAGTGTCTGAGCTCAGAGACAAGAGTCTGGATTTTCTTTTTTTACATAGGTGGGATAACAGAAATAAAATGCTATGGCTTCCCCTTTCAGATCATTACGTGGGACTTCAGCAATGGAAAACAATACCTTGTGTGTTATCCAAACCACAAAGATCAATTTGGAAAGGTGTCTTCTATAATAGATTGCAAAAAGAAAACTATGAACACCTTAAACATTAATCACTTGCTATAAAAAGGCCAGTTTTTCCTCACAGGATGGCTATATTTAGAGAACAGGACTAGAACTGCAGTGGAGGAGAACTAAAAGGGCATAATCATCTCAAAAAATAATGTTGAATTTTGTTTTTTAGCCTATTGTCTTATAAGCCATCTTCCTACCAGAACTGAAGTGGGAAGAAGGAATTATCTTTTCCTGCTTTTCCTCCTTGTTTATTCAGCAATTTTGAACACATTTTGTGCAGAAGCCAAATTCCCACTCCCCCAACAAAAGCCATTTCCTGCTTTCACACAGCAACGAGAGAGAAATGTCTCAAGCTGTGGGAAACCACATCTGAAGGAAAAAAGACTGCAGGATATAACATGGCACACTTACAGCAGCACTTCAATCTACTTAAATCATTTTTCTAACTGATTAGCAAGAAGTTCCCCATATTCCTTTAGATCATGTCAAATTTTTCCTTTTTATTACTTTTCCTGAGATCTAGCAGGGTATGTTTTCCAACACCACTGATATAAATGAATAATAAAACAATCTCCCATCCTTTCTGGCCAGCCTGCTTTCTCTTTTACTGGCTTCAGCCTGAATAATGAAAATATCTACGCCACAAAAACAGGACTCAGAATTGAAATTGTTTTTTAAATCCCTATGCTCTTCTCAGGCAGATGCTTTATTCTCAGAGGTACAACAGGAAAAAGCCATTTAATTAAAGGCACTCATCTTCAGACATCACAACTGCAAATATACGAACGTGTCCCTAAATCACCAGAGGCTGCTGAATATTCAACCACAGAAATCTCTTAAGAAACAGTAAAAGATGCAGGTTACCCCAATATCAAAGGTGGAAAATACTTAAAACAAATATAACCACTTAATACATAATAATCCCAGCCAGTGATGCACTTTGCTCTCTCTAGTGGGTTAGGGGTTGGTGTTTGAATCAGTGGTTGATGTTCAAATATTTAATACCCCTGGCAGGTATATTTCCTCTTCTGTTAGTCCCAAGGTCTAAAATTTTAATCCAGGAAACATCATTGTGTAAACTGTCCCCTCGTGAAGCATGCTGTGTTCCTACTACACAGCACCATCAATGGGAAACCGATCAATAATTCATTGGGAGCCAGAGCCACAGGTTTGGAATTGCTTTGTTTACTGGAGCCACCTTTTAAATGCAACAATGCTTTGCAGAGCCACATCTCAGCTCTGCCACGCAGCTCAAAAGCAGGACCAAGGGACAAAACAGTGGCTGTGAAGTGCGAGGATGAATGTGTGACACCTGCCATCCCTGGGGACCGGCTAATCCTGGGAGCACGGAGAGTGCTGAAAACACTGAGACGTGGAAATAAGGCTGTGCTCCTGTAATGCCTGTGGATGGCCCTTCCTTTCACAAAGGAGACAAGGATTACGCAGGGGTGGAGAAGAGAAGCTGGGAGTCCCTTTACTAAAAAGGAAAGGGAGGAGAAGAGACCCTCTGCCTTCAACCTGCTCTGTATTCTGCCTTTTTGGCCCCTGCACAGCCTCCGTAAAGAACTTTGCAAGATCCTCTCCAACCCTAACGTGCTTCAACACATAAAGCAGCTGCATGGACAGAAACATGGCCAGCGAGCAATAGGAGCAAAGAACAAGAAAAAATATATCTCAACCTCTTAACAACAACAAAACCTCTGATTAGACTCTACTCATTCCATCTCCTGCCTTGGGTGGGTGAGATCACTGTGCTGTTGCTCCAGCCCAGTGCAGCTCTGGAAGCTTTCCCACTGCCTTCATTCACCTCTCCCAAGGGCACACTCGGCGCTGCTCCAGGTCTCAGGGAAGCCTTGCCTTCCCTTCCCTTGCCTTGCCTTCCCTTGCCTTGCCTTCCCTTGCCTTGCCTCGCCTTGCCTTGCCTCGCCTTGCCTTGCCTTCCCTTGCCTTCCTGAAACCTTCCCTTCCCTTGCCTTCCCAAAACCTTCCCTTCCTAAAACTTTCCCTTCCCAAAACCTTCCCTTCCCAAAACCTTCCCTTCCCTTCCTGAAACCTTCCCGAAACCTTCCCTTCCCAAAACCTTCCCTTCTCGAAACCTTCCCTAGGAACACCTGGCTCAGGAAGCGCCGACTCAGCACCACAGCGGGATGGAGAAAGCAAATCCCTGCTCTCCAGTGGCATTTCACCAGCTGGCACCCACAGCTCAGCCAGGTGAGGAGCAAGGTGCTGAACCTTTCCTTCCCAAGCTCCTGCTTTGGTCCTGCACTCGGGAACTCAAACAAAGGGATTCAAATTCCTTGCTCATCTTTCCCCTCCTTTAGCAACCAAACCCTTTTCCTGGCACAATGCTGGACTCATTTCCAAGGAGAGCAATGGGCCGTTATTAACGAGACCGATAAATGCAGGTTTTTATGCTGAAGGAAATCAACGCTCTAAAGGAGCAGGAGCTTACGTGATTGTAACTGTACCCCGTGTCAGATACAACCTGGTTTACATTAAGCCCTAGAAACAAGCTGCTTTTGTTTAGGAAAACCCTATCGTGTAAATTTGGACATAATTCTAAGGATTCTGATTAAACAAACTCAAGTAAGCTTAAAATGGAAAGACACAGATTTTCTCAAAGTTTACCTATTTGCCCCAGAACCAACAGAACCAACAGCCCCAGATCTTCCTCTCGAAGAGGTTTCCCAAGCATCCCCTGGATCACTCCTCGCAGCAGAGGGAGAGGAGCAGTAGCAAACAATACTGCAGGGAAGCAACAAATAAAAAATAGAGCTCTACAGTTCCCCCGGGGTCTGTCTCAGACGTATCCACAGTTGCTTCAACCAAAATTCAGTTCACATGCAAACTCCAATTTGGTTTCCAGAGCCAAGGGGGGATCTCACTGTCTTGTCTAGTGTCACCATCAATGAAGGCTCTCAGGCCAAAACCTGCCTTACAAGAAAATTCAGACTGTGGTGGAAAAAGGAAACTAATTCAATTTTTTTCCCATTAAGCTGGTTCTAATGGGAATACAAAACACAATATCCACCAGCCTGCTATTAAATTCAGATGGGTGCTTCAGAGCATTTAAGGTTCTGAAGAGAAATGATGCCTTTCTTTTCTTAGCTTTTTCCATAGTAAAAAATATATTTGCTGTTTGCTTCTTACAGCAAACCCGCCCACTTTCTCCAAGAGAATGCAAACTGCGTTGGATTTCTAGCTGTAATTACAACTCTGCCTCTTGCCACTCAGAAGCTTGCTGACCTGGAGTACATAAGAAGCTTGGTACATAGCTAAATCCTTACAAAGCATCGGAGATGGATGAGGAAATGGTATCCAAGACAAAAGCAAGTACAAAAACTATAGGTGTATGGTCTTAAAACAAAGGAAATGTACTTGTAACAGAGAGGACTGCTAGAAACTAGGTGCTGTAATCATGTTAGAAAAACATTAAAAGCACCCTCTTGAAACACACAGGGCTGAAGACCATCTTTGATTTAAATCTAACAATCAGTTCCTCTGACTGCTGGGTCAAGGAAAGCAAAAAGCAAAAAAGCAAACGCAGCCAGGGAAACAGCTCTGCTGGTAAATGACAGCCACAATGCATGTGCAGGAAATGCCTTTTCATTCATGTTTTTACCACCTCACATCCGTTTGTATTTTCCAATTTGCCCGCATGTCATAATACATAATAGATGACAGCAGCTCCATTACACATGGCATAGGGCACCCCACTCCGTATGGAGAGCTTTAGAGCACACATGGGTTTGCCAGACGTGTGCTGTGCCTCGTTAATAGAGGGGAGAGGGAGGCTGGGGTCTTTTCATTTTGTTTTCAAGTCTAAACGTGACCTGCCTACTTCCAGTGACAGAAGAAGTGGTTGATGTAACCACCTCTCATATCAAAGGGAGCGCTGTCATTGACTTCAGAGATGAGATCTTTGGGCTCAAATAAGGGAGGCTGGAATGAAAGACAGGGAAGCTTGACAGAAGAATCTCCTTGTTACTTCTGGTACTTCTTAAGTAAAACATCCCCATGGCTTCCAGCAATTCACCCTATTTAGCAGACAAACCTAGCACATAGAGCATCCTCTAATTACTGATGGGGATGCTCACTGAAGGCTGTCAGTAAGAGGAAGAAGAAAACAAATTTATGTTTCTACATAATAAGCTGACAATAGGCAGAACTATCTGCCAAGGGATTAACTCAGACTAAATAACAATTCAGTAACAGCAGTTTCTCCTCCTCCCAAGACCCAAATTCTTTCAATATTTTCTAATTATATATATATCCCACTCTTTCATGTCTATACATTTATTTGGATAATTTTTCTATGTATGAGCATATAAAAATGTGCAAATATTTCACCAGACTCATTTCTTTCAAACTTTTAAGAATCACACAATGGATTCTTCCAGGTTTAAAAGATAGAAAAATAAAAAAATGTGGTGGCAAGCACATATGCAGAGATAACTTTTATAAATACATGTGTATATACAACCTCACACACAGAAAACTGCTCACATCTTCTGTGCAGAAGGCTGAGACTATCTAGTTTAAATTTTTCTGAGTCTTCCCAGTAACCAACAAACAAAAGACCACGCAGCAGAAGAAATATTGAAAAACAACCCACAGGGACATCGACATCTTGGCCTGCTACCAATGATCAGTGACATTCAATTTCTTTCTTGGAGCCTGCTCCAGCTCCCACTGAAGTCAGTGGGCATTTCGCTATCAACTTCAGTGGGAGCTGGCTCAGGCTTCAGTCATTTTCCTCTTGGATTGGCAAGGGATGCAAACGTTAGAGACGCAGCACGTAGAGCTCCTGATGGGAGGAAATAACACATCAGCAGCCCTTTGGCTGATCAAGAAATGGGCACTGAATGTAAATCCTGCCCAGTTGCTGCAAGGACAGCAACGGTAACGCAACCAGAAAAGCAAAGTGTGGTTCATGCTCAGGAGAAAGAAACCCTTTCCCCTAGAAAAAAAAATATGATTCAGAGATGACAAGTGCCTAAGAGCTCCCAACATTTAAAACCCTAGCAACGTTTCCAGATTGCTAATACTTAAAAAACATTACCAAGAGATAGAAATATATTGCTCTTACAAATAAAAGCACTAAAGATGAAGGTGGTAGCACTTGGCAGGCTGATCTCTGCTCACACCCTCAGCAGGGCAGCACTGGCATCTCAGACAGTGCACGCAAGGACGCCGTCACCGCGCAAGTCTGTGCACCCAACAAATCCGTGCACACTGAACATCATCTCACTGTCACTGGCTTTTATTTCAGCAGAACCCGCTCCCATTATCTGATGGAAACGTGCCCCCCGATTGAGCTCAATCTGTGACCACCAGAGTGCCTGCTGCGATTTGCAAAGCACATGACAGCGCTCAGAACGTCAACAGCGAGGTCTGAACCACCCCACTTTCATCTGCAGTTAACTTTTATTGTCACGGGCTTCCCTTGGGCTTTCCCTTTTTTATCATTCCAAATTGACTTTTCTTTTTCCTTTAAATGAAAGGGCAATTGTCTGCTGCCAGTGAGTGCTAACAATCCACAATGAGCAACAGAACACCCCGGGCTGTCAGTACCAATAGTGGGTTTATTGCAAATACTTTTATCCTGGCTGAAACAAATTTACATTAAAATTGGGAATTTGGCATACACATGCAAAAAGGGCATATTTAATCATAGATAAAATCTTAACCTAGACCCCTTTTCAGCATGGATTCTAACACCAATTTATTTCTACAAGTTTCCCTAGCGTTTAATCAAGGAGTCCATCATAGGATATTTTGGAGGAACTCGGAAAACAGCAGCTATTTAAGGATTTTGTTGACCTCTGTACTTTTTTTGACGCTATTCTACTCCAGTAATGATTCCTGATCGACACCCCCCTACTCTAATGAAGTCAGGGCAGCCAAACCCAACCCTGCTCTCCGTTTGTGGAGCAGCTCTCCTTAGGGCAATCAGCCTCTGCTGATGGCAGAAATGATGACTTCGGGGATGCTGTAACTGCGTGGGCAGCTGCCCAACTCGCCTGGGACATGGCCAGATGTTTCTGCCTCTGAGCCATCACTGCCATTAAGGAATTTGCTTATGTGTGCAAAGCAAGTTAAATGCAACCTCATTTAAAAAGCACTGGTGAAAGTTAACAGTGGTGAGGGCATAAGACAAAACCTCAGACCAGAACTGATGACCATGACATCCTATGAGGATGTTCTTGTTTCATAAAACAGGCCCATGTTTTCTCAAGGAGAAAGAAATACCTCCATTCTTATCTCATTTTAAAGAGCATTTAGTTGATTGTTCTCTTTCTTCTTTAGTTGAAGAAAGCAGCACAATCTCATGGTGATTTATTTAATACAAGATTAGTAATACCTTCCACAAACTCTTCCCAAGGACATCAACAGTTACTGAATGATGCCTGTGCTTAAAGCGTATCTGTGGATTACGTCAGGCCTTAAAAGATCATCTTGAAACCCCACAGGAATGACTTAATGCAAAAGATGACTATGTTTATATATAAAAGGAGTCATTGAGAGAGATGACAATATAATTTACTCAAGTGCCCCCAAAATGTATAAATATATACATGTACACCTTGATCAATATGTTCCTCCAATAGCACGCATTCTTAAAAGGCTGTGAAAATTTGAGCTAAAAACCCCTGAACCCTGTTTTAGCAACATGTCTTTTATTGGCCAGTCCTTGGATCACTGTTAAAAATCAACACCAGTTTGTGCAGATGAAAATGTAATTTATAGTGCTTTAAAGACAATGAGGCATCCAGTTATTCCACCATATTAAAATAGATGCTGTTTATAGGAATGTCACATGGAACTACATTGAAAAAAAATATTAATTGCTGAAGCTACACATCAAAAGAACAAAGGATGCAGAAATGCTGTTAGGCCTGTATCTTACAAATATAACAAGACACTGTCATGCAAAGCTATCTGCTGATATACTGGAATATGACAATAGGGAGCATACACCTACTTGTAAGGCCTATTAGAGAGGCAAAACTATCAGTTACTGCTCTATCATTCCCCAAAGGCTCTGAAGCACTTATCTCAAACACACAAATCATGCCTCAACCATAATCAGAGCTACCTTAACAACGAGACATTACATCAAAAAAAATTAAATTTAAGAGACCTACATGAGATTAGTTTGTAGACTAGCCCTAGTGGATAAATGCCTAAATTACCTAAATATCTAGTGGATAAATACCAAAATACATATTCAGTAATGAATGCAGTAGTCAGACATGTTAAGATAAATGTGATTTATGCAACTGTAATGACAAAAGGAGACAAGGCAATCCTTCTAAAATCCATTCAGAGGTAAGGTCCACGCTCTAGCCTTCCAGCTTAGTAGTCTGGGGTGGCGGGTTAAGGTGAAAAGACTGTTGACTAAGCAAACTGATAAATCCTCTACCAATGAACCACAAAATCCTATTTACAAATGGGAAATGATGCTGCCATTCCTGCACGCACATCCACATTTCTGCACTTTCTATGGTTTAGCCACCCAAAAAACTGCTAACTCGCTCCAAACAAGCACGATTGTCTGCTTTTTCCTCCCCCCCCCAGCAAATCCTTCCGAGTCGGCCTTCACTGAGGAGAGATCTAAGGACACCTTGCTTATGCTTCATCAGAGGACAGAATACCACGACAGGGATGGATGTGACAAGGCTGATGTGACCTGAAAAACAGTATCTGTGCAGAGAAAAGCAAAAAGAAGCCCTGAAAACAAGCGCAGTGAAACGGAGCTGCACGCTGTGCATCTTAAACCGAACGCACCGAGGTGGTGGGTTTGGGAAGGGGGAAAGGGCTGGGTTTTTGTTCGCTGGGAATGGTCATTGTGTTTGATTGATCACGCACACGAAACACGGAAAGACAAAACATATGGCTCGCAGGCAGTGCTGCGCACACACCGACCGAGGTGCCCTGGCACCGGGCAGCGGCACAACCCTCGCCCACGCCCCGCCAGAGCCCAACTCTGCCCCGCACCGAGCGCGGTGAGCGCCGAACAAAGGCCTCACACACCCCGGGCAGCCCCGAGCGCAGCGCCCGGCGCAGCGCAGGGCACCGGGGACAGCGAAGGGACCCGCACTTACATGGCCTCAGACGGCTCCCGGACCAGGCCACCTGTCTGTGCCTGCTGCAGGGACTGCGAGCCTCCCATCCTCAGCGTGCCCTGGGCTCGGGGCTAGGCGACAGCAAGGCCGGCTTCCTCCGGGATCGCACCGGCGAGCAGCCCCGGCAGCTCCGGCTCTGTGCAGGCTGCAGTGCTGCAGTGCAGATGGAAACAGCTGCTCGCATCAGTGGCAGCGCAGGCAGGAACACTTCGGCAGCTTCTCTTCTCTGAACTGTTGCCAGTTTTGGTGGTGGGGTTGTTGTTTGGCTCGTTGGTTTTTTTTTTGGTTTTTTTTGTTTTTTCTGTCCAGATGAACGGTATTTATAAAATAAAACAAATTCCCGGCCACTGTGACAGCGTAATCATCTGCTAAACATCAGTGGTCCAAACAGCTCCGGTGCAGGCGCCTGGAACACGGGACTATTGGCTATGGAAACCGGCTTAAAAAAAAAAATTAAAAAATAAAAAAAAAAAAAGAAGACGAAGAAAAGCAGACCCTCCCTTTAAGCACACATTGTCAGCTACTGTGGCTCTCTAAGGACCTACAGGCAGGACCATTATATTGTGTTGACTCAGCCGATTTGAAATGCAAATGCACGTGTGCACTGGGTGCCGCGCATACATTTCCCCCTCAGCACTGACAAGTTGTGCACGTCGGGGCGCTGGCACGGAGGATTAATAGGCAGAACGGCTGCTTTCTTTTCGTTTCACAAACGAGCTCATCCCTCTTGCAAAAAAAAAAATGGAATCTTCCGTGAGGAACGTAGGGAGAATATGATGAGCAGCCAAGGTAAACAAGGCAATGTGGGAGCAGCTCCATCCAACACTGGGGCACTTTAACCATTCTGCTCCTGCCTGCACAGACCCCCTTGCTGGACACTGAGCTGGGGATGCTTAATACACATGGGGAGGATCTTTAAGACCACAAAGTACAGCATTCCAAACCCTCCAAATCAGCTTATCCTTTTGCCACCGTGGAGGTAGCAGGGCACCGGGAATTCTAAGACGCTGAAAAGGCTGGGCACCATCGCTCTCCACATCCCTGTCGTTGGCAAATAACAGATGATTCACATACAAGCCGTGTTTCACATCATTATAGCAGAAAAAAAAAAATAATCAGTTGCACTGCTGCCTACACCAGGAATTAAACTCTAGGGATACAAATGGCTCGAAGCTATGTAACAATTCTGGATACATCACAGGGCGGAGGGGTCAAAACGATCAGACAAATTTAACAGAAATATTAAAATGTACTGACTTCCAAGCACCTATCACAGCACAGCTTTTAATGCTTCTAGTCTCATTAGGCTCCCACTTTCAACAGTTTCGGGGTTTTTTTTCTCTGCTTGCATAAATGGAAATCCATTTGGGTTTTCTTGCTTGACAGGAACGACTGCTGAATACATGTGCAAGGTTCTGATTCTCTGGGTGCACCCACAATAAACTGTTCTTGAGATAAGAAGAAACAAGGATGTTTAGTGAAGATGAAGAACTTTTAATTTCCAGAGGCTGCCTAAAATTAAATTCTGTTTTATGAACAGTATCAAAATAAATTACATTTTTCTTTTCCCTACTTTTTTTAAACTATAGAGGAAAGCCTGTGAGCCAGCACTTTGTTCAGCCACAAACTTCCAAGCAAGCTATAATTTTGGGGTTGTTTTGTTTCTGGTAAAAGCCAAACCCCCATTTCTAGCGTCTCATTGCTCAAGACTTGTCCCAAGTCCACCAGAGAAGCAGCACCACCGCCTCACTCAGGGACTGAGCTCCAGAATTTCTGACCCCCAAACTCTGCAGCAGTGCCCAGCTCTGATCTTCCCTTGCCAAGGTGGTGGCAGCTCACTACACCCTCTGTATTTGCCGTTCACAGGTATGGAACACAGAGAAAGTGAAGAAAGGTTATGAAAATATCCTATCTACTCTTTGGCAGTAGATTTGAAATGGTTAACAACTCCAGGATTTCCATCCAATATAGGAAATCAATGGTACCAGCCACCAGACTAAAATTACACGTCTGTATCCAGAGTCCCCGTCAGGCTGAGGTTACAGCTCAGCTTCACTTCAGTGTGTGGTAGCTCTGCTGAGTTACAGAAGACTGGTCTTCGAATATCGTAACAGCTACCTGCTGGATTTCATTTGTTACAGAGAAAAGGAAGACTCAGAAAAAAGAAAAATCCCTAGGAAGGCCAACACCAAATTAAGTAAAGCCCTACCAGGTACCTGGAAGCCAAGAGAGAGAACACAGGCACTGTTTGTCCTGGCAGTGAGGAAAACAGGGATACTCCTAACAAGTGCAAAGAATACACTTCAAATGCCTGTGTCAATTCCTTCAAGTTTCACATGTACATTTATTAAATAAACAAAGCCCTAATAAAAGAAGGCTTGGATTGAATCCTATTCCGAGGCAGCATGGTCCTTTCAGGAGCTGCACAGTAGAGAAAGTTTTTTTTTTTTTCCATTCTCCAATGTTTCTATGCAACGAACATTCAAACTGCACTAGAAATGCAGGTCTTGGCAACCTGCAGGATGAAGGGCTTCAGCCCTTGGAGCCCAGCTGTGGCCCTGGTCACTTTGCACGTTCTGTCTGGGTTACAGGGGGCTCTGGGTTATGGTGAGTGGTGTCACAGGCAAGGCACTGCCTCCTTCTCCCCTCCCTCTCACCCCAGTTCCTGTGCACAGCTCTTGGCACAACTCAGAGATTCACCAGAGGACAGCTCACTGCCTCTGAGCTTCTGCTCATGAAGAGGACAGGATTTAATTCTTCCCTTTGAAAAATAACCATCCAAGCAGCTCATCTACAGCAACATGAACTCCTGCTGGCCATGATCTTTCAAAAAAAGGTGTGCTGTAACTGAGCCTTGGACTGGAGACAGTTTGTTGCCTATGGGATGCAAAAACAAATACTAAACTGATGTCTCTGGCCAACCCGTGCAAGAAGCCAAACTGTAGATTTACTTCTGATTTGGTCATAAAATCTGTTACACTACAAAGCTGCAGCCCATCCTGACTGGTAAGAAATACCTCAGATGAGAGGGGAGCTCTCCCTCTCCTGCCTGGCCCCAGTTCACCCTTTAGCCTTGCCAAGAAGCATCAACTTAGCACTAAATTTAGTGCGGGCTTTTAAAAATACAAGAACTGTGTTGACACTCTGAGTACATTTTGTAAGAACTTCTCTGGAACCTTAAAAACACACAGATGTAGCTCAAAAAGAAAAAAAAAATCCCACTGTAGCTTCAAAGGATTTAAGGATGCCCTAGGCACTTCAGCCTAGGGATTAAAAGCCATGTAACAACTTATTGTGATCCCACTGCTGAAAAGACTATTTAAGTATTCAGTACCATCCTTTAAAATTAATCATTTTCTCTTTCTGCCTCTTTCACCCATTTAAGCAAGAGCCATATTTTGGCCTCTACTAAATTAACGTTTTATTGAAACTTATGTCCACTGATTAGTTGTTTAAAATACTGTACAGACTCCTAAATATTTGGTCTTACTCCATTTCATGTTTATATATAAATTCAGACTTGGGTCACTTGCACCCAATTTGAAATTCTTGGCTTCCATCAAAAAACAATGCTGAGCAGGAGCATGATAAGGTCTGAGATACTGAAATTTATGTTCTGTTTCTTTGCTCTTGGCTTCAGCATCCATCGTGCCAGGCATTTCCACTGGTTATAAACACGACCACACATACACGCACACAGGAACATCAAAGAGCCTGCTGAAAGAAAAGCCTCCCTCACACATCTATTCCCTTGGGAAGGAGTGGTGAATATTAAGCTGTACCTCCTAGCTGCGATGCATTATTGAGGTGCTGTGCAGAAACAAGCACCATATAAAAGAAAATGCAAAGACAGAGCAAAACAAAACGTCCCAAGCAAAAAGGGATTTCTCTGGTATCTGAACACTGCTGCCACAACTCTATGAGCAGTACTGTTTACAAAAACCGAACAAAAGATGGGAAAGTGTTTTAAAAAACAGATCATTGTTTAAACATAATTCTCCCCCTCAATAATTTATATATATATATATTTAAACGATACTGTCCTGGACCCCAAAACCTTGAATGCAGCCTGGGAAGAAGTTGTCACCCCAAAGCCTCCCTTATTTGTAGGCTGCCTGGAATCAAAGGGTTCATGGCAAGGCTATCCACAGTATCAGACTGCTAAGGAACAGCAATATCTTTCCTAAAGGACTAAAAGCACCAAACTGCTCGAAAAAACCAACGGACTCTGTCTGGACAGAGTGGCAAAGCAAACCAGTGCCTGGGGAGGCTGGCTGTGCTAGAGAGCACATTAGCACATAAAAGCACTGACATCTTCTGACGTGCAGTGGTGACAGCCCTTTTAGGACACCCAAGGCTGGAGACTCCCGTGATCTAAAAGCCCTGCAGGAGCACCAGCCCTCCCTGGCCTCTGCTGATCTGACTCTGCCTGCCGAGTCCTTCCAGAAATCCAGGTCTCCCGGGACCAGGGTTGATCTTTGTGTTCCAGGGAAGGTCAAGGAGGCTGTTTTCAGCCATGTGGGCACTCAGGTTTGGAGCTCATCTTTCCAAAGGCTATACAGTAGGCAGCTGACAGGCTTTTAAAGAATTCAAGCATTCCTCATTATAGGCTGCACAAAAATACATAGGTCTAGACATGTTGTACATATTTCTCTGCTTCTTTGCTCACTACACATTTTGTCAGCCCTGGGACACCCTTATTTCCTTTTGCTTTGTTTTTATTCTGCAAACCAGACTTTCTTGCTCCCGTGAGCAGACTTTTGCTCCTTTGTCTCATCTCCCTCTCTAAAGAGAACAAGAGAGGATGTATCTTATAATTCCCACTTCCCTAGAGGAGAGTCACTTAAAATTCCTCCTCAAGGAGCTGAAGCTGCTGCTGGAACACTACAAGGCATTTACTCCCCTTCCTTTGGTTCTTCACGTTTTCTTGCTGGCTCCAATCCTATGTCACGCCCAGAGATGTGCCACAAGGAATCTTTGTGAGACCGCATTCATCATGTATTGTTTTTTTCCAGCCAGGTCACTCCATGATCCAGCTCACCACCTGCACTGCTGTGGGACACGGACATTTAACACTGGTACTGTCATTACCTCCTTCAGAAAGTCACAAGTAAGCACAGAAACCCAACCAAACCCCTTTTCAATCTTTGTCTCCAGAGGTGTGATTCCATTTTTTTTTGCTTTAGGGAGTAGAAGAAAATTAACTCTATTCCAGCCAAAACCAGGACACCACAGTATTGTATGCAAGCAGACCATAATTTAAAATTAAAAATCTTTATTATTTTGAAAGATGATAACCCAAAGAGGGAACCTAAGTAAACTACCTCCTGGAAGGCCGAGCTGTGACCTCTTCCTGCTATCAGGTAGCAAGAGCAGTGAAACAAAAGCAAATTTCTTTCTTTCTCTCCCTTAATTTTATGAGCACCTTTGTGGTACAAATAAAAGAAGAAGTACAAAAAGTTAGCTGAAACATGTGACAAATTTATCCCATTTTGGTTTACTGGCAAAAACCAATGAGAGGTTAACATAAATTGTAACATCTATGCTTTAGCGGTGCCTAATAAATAGACATGTACTGCAGTTTATGGCCGTGGTATAGTTAAGATATTATTATAATCTATAATTAGCCATTTAAAGATACATTCATCGCCATCCTTCTAAAATCCAGTTATCCTTAACTTAATCCTATTCCAGTACAGATAAATCAGAAATTCAGCCCTACATGGAGAATGATAGATCTTCAGATTGAAACCGTGGGTTTGTTGGTTTGGTGTTTTTCTATTAGCTGTAGGTTTTGGGTTTAGTTTTTTCTCAGCATTTATCTTTTAATGACCTAAGAGCGGGGCAATGATTCACAACTGGAGAGTGTAAATGAAATCTGAGCAGTAAAATAATTGCATAGTTTTAAATCAGTGGGGTATTTTTCAATATAGTTTTCAAGGAAAACAGAAGCAATTTGTTCAATTGCCTCTGTACATCACTCGGCACAACACAGCCCTATCCATGTCGCCATGGTACAAAATTATACACCAGCAAATAACACAAGGAGATAGGAGGTGTAAGGCTTCACAGATTTAACTTGTTCTCACAGATCAGATACTTTGATAGGCACATTGTCCGCTCCACCACTTATCCAGATTAACACAGTGTGAGAGCTTTATTTGCATAGATACACTCTTCATGAAAACACACAATGTCTCAGAGCTTTAAGCTGAGCACACCGACAGAATTCCCAGCTGCTAATTCCAAGAAAATAGGAGTGACCAGTGATGAGGCAGCCAGGATGGACACTGCAGCTGACAAGAAACAAACATTAGAGTTCATTTCAAATAAAAATAAAAATAAGACAAAACATAAATAATTGTGCCCACTGCTCACTGTTTGGTTGCTAAGGTCACTGCTTAATCTAAATTGCAAGTGAGATTAATGGCATTAAGAGTTATGAATAACCAAGATGCCTGCTTAGTTATTGAAATTTCCAGCATGGGAAAACCAGAGGAAAGATAACAAAAGGGGCCCTGCACGGCGCTGCTCAGGATGCCGGGGGGGCTCCAGGCTTTCAGAGGCCAGCAGTGAATTACGATCGGCAACGTGAGAACTGCACGCCCCACAAGATTCCACGTTCCAAAGCCTCCTATGAAATTCAGGAGCCACACAGAGTGGGAGATTAGGTTTCCAGGAGCTGAGCACACCCCCGGGTGTGGGTGCTTCCCTCCCTCCTTCCTTCCCCTGGCTGTGCGGGATCTCGCGAAGGAGCGAGGGCTCTGCCCCACACAGGAGACACGAGTGAGGGGTCAGGGCAGCCAAACCCCTGTGCAGAGCTCACGCCTCGCTTCGTGCAGCCTCCGGCCTCCCATCTGCTCCTCTGCCTTCCCCTCCTGCCACGGCACAGACACTTCAGTTTCTGACGCTGGGCTCTATCATGCTACTGCTGTAAGAGCCAGGCCTGAATTCCCTGGATCACAAACAAAACTTTAAACTCCTATTTTCCAAATTTCTGGCCTGGGCTTCAGACTGGGACCACAAGCATCACCACACCGAAGGAGGGAGTTTGTTTTGCTGCTGAATATGCCTCTGCAGACCATGTCCACAAGCCAAATGCCCAAATTCTGTCGACATTTCTGAACACCAGAATTGCAGAAACACCATCACAGATGACAGGAGCTCATCTTGCTTCCACGCTTCTCTCTAAGCCTCTTAAACATCCCGAGGTGTAAGATCTCCACGGCAGCTGGAGCCAGGCTTGTTAGGAAAGGAGCTGCCTAATGCCAGGAGGGGACTGACATTTTTAAGGGCTTCCATGCACCTGCCCTCAGCTGACAAGATCAGAGCTGATAATGCTCTCCGGGGGCACCTCATTGCAGGAGATTTCAGCAAGCAGAATCCAAAGGCCTCTTGGCCTCAGGGCCTGAGTAAAGAATTAGATTATGAAAATGCAGGATGGAGAAACCAGACAAGAACAGTATTCCCCCCTGGTGCAATGCTTTGCTGTGGCTGCTAAGGATGGGTGGTCAAATGACTGCCTTAAAGAAGTCAGCTTACAGCTTCAATTCGATTTCAAGGGAGTTAACACCAAACTGGTCTGAAGCATTTCTAGTATGTTTCAATGGTTTCTTCAAGCCTTTGTTCTCAGAAGATTTACCATTAGAGGTAGAGTACCCCAAAAGCACGGGCCATATTTTAGCATAACAATGATTATTGAGAAATACAAAATACACCTGACTCAACAGTTTTAGCCCATGTATTATCTGCTCTAAGACAAGAAGTGATCCCCTACAAGTCCTCCACCCTCCTGGCAGTGTCAGGAGCTGTCACTGTGTGTGCCACAGTGCCAAGGATCCCAAGCCAGGTGTGTAATCTCTGAATCTGGGCTGCCATGGTTTTGTAGGATGCAGAATGATCAGTGCCGTTCTAAAACTCCTAGTGGATGGATTAATTAGTGTAACGACATACTCATTTTCATGCTGCTGAACCTGTTCTAGCAGCAAGGAAATTACCATAAATTGCCTGAGGGAACCTGTAAAATACACAGGAATAACATGCAAACAGAGGGCTACCATCACCCTTTTGTCCACCGCCTCAGACTGAGAGCAGCTTTACAAGGCACACAAATAATTGCTCTCTTTGAGCAAACCTGCAGGCAGAACACCCCAGAGAGCCCAAATTCCCAACCAGCATATGGTTAGATAACAGGTGACATTTCCCGCTTGTGTCAAGCACCCATTAATGCGTTGCCTTTTAAAAATGAAACTACTGGCAGCTATTTGTTGAATCGCTGCTGGCTGATGGAAGCTGTCTCTGCCAGCACACGCCACGGGGGTCTCTGAGCACCCTGCCCATCAAACACACAGGACTGTCCTCCCACACCATGGCCTCACCCAGAAAACCCCACCACACCAGTCCCACACCCAGTGCAAGAAAATGCACTTAATCCACAACGTTTTGGGCGTGAAACGTGGCAGACATCCCAGAATTTGATGGTATTACTCAGTAATAAATTGAAGACATCTACATAAAGCATCCTCCTGCCTGGGGCTGAGCTGTTCTAAACACACCGCTCAGGAGACAATCTCCTTTAAAAACCTGGAATGGTGGAAACGGATGAAGAGCCGCACTGTGGCTCATTCCTGCCCATCTTTCACAGGCTGGCTGGTTATGTGGAAGGTATCTATTTTTTATGCTGTTTTTCAGGAGATGGTAAATGCTTTTCACGGTGTCAGCCGCAAAGCCTCAACAAAAATCCTTGCGTTTGGTTTACAAGATCTAAACAACTTCATTTCAATGCCTTCTATCTTTTGCTATCCTAAAAAAGGCATCACTTCACTTATGCACCAGACAGTCCAGACACACATTGCTACTATCCAGTTCCCATGACAAACATAAAACCCACAAAACCACACCTTCCTTTCCACCCCCAGAAATCCCCAAACCCAAAAAAAGTGCAAACTCCCACATTTTGGAAAGAAAGAGGCATTTGTACCCCTCACTTGTACTTCTCATCTCTTCTTTGCTCAGTGCACTTGTAAACTTAAATGTAGTAACATATTCTTTTCAAAAGGGTTAAATTCACTCAAGGGAAAACAACTTGAGTTTTTGAATCCCATTTAATCCCTTCTTGGTTTTGAATACATCAGTAAAAGCAACTCAGTCTAGGATTATCAGTGTTGGTCAAAAATGAAGGCAATACATTGATTTTTATTTCCTGAGTTTTACACCAAGCCTCTCTGAAGGTGGGCAAAAGGAGAAAACTTGCTTTCAACATAGGATCAAGCAAATAAAACCCAGAAGTCATAAAGCTTATGCTGTTTTTCTGCCTGACACCAATTACTCAGCTTTGCTTCTTCCCAGGGAAGCATTATGAAACATTTTGGAAACCAACAACACAGAAAGTAGAGCTTTGTGTAAACACTGTTGTGATTTTCTGCTTTCAGAGAGATTTGTTGCTGTGCTTCCAATTGGTTCCAGACTCATTTCAAGAAAATTAGGTAAGACATAAATGTGTATTTAATTTCAGAGATTCAGAAATCAACAGGCATTCCCTGTCCATCCAAAGTCTCTCAAAATGATCTGACTCCAGCCTGCTTTAGCTTTTGAAAGAAAACCGACCCTGTATCTGACAACAAGGAGGATGCAGCCCTCCATTCCCATCAGCCACACAGAACAAACATCACAGGTGCAGTTTTCAAAGCAAGTAGCGAGGCTACAGGTGAGGACGTGCTCAAAACCAGCAGAACAAATCGTATCCATCTCTCTTCCTCGCAGGACAAAGGGATGGGTCAGCTCCTCAGAGACTTTCCAGCTCTGTCTGTAGGGCTTCCACAAAGAATCAGCTACTCTCTAGCAATATTTCAGCACTTCTCTCAAATTATGAAGTGTCTGTGACACAGTTCATAATGTGACCATCATAATCACAGAGGAGACTGAAATGCCTCAAGGATCATTCTGCAGAAAATCACAGAGTGGCCCAGCAGTTGCACAAGTTCAGCACCTTGCCAAGCACTTGCCATAAATGTGACAACGTGAAACATAACCCAATTTGCAAGCTGTTATTTTCAATGGCTGATTTCACTTAATACACAGGAATCACATAAAAATGCAAGGTAGTCTCAGAAGTATTTACATAAGGGGCTGATTACAACAGCAGACAGCTATTTAGACAGTAATGTATTTGCTTTTCAAGAGGATGCAGGAATGATCTTTTGTCCCACAGACAACTCTAATTCTCCCCTGTGTGCATCTTAATTCCCATTAAGATACAAACACACAAGTTCAGCTTTGGAGAAAGAAGCTGTGGGTGACAGGATCACTACTCTCAAGGCACAATGAGGATGGCTGGGAGTGCACATTTGGGCTGCTGACATCCCAGGCTGGACTTTGAGTCGGCATTAAGAAGTTCTATTAGTAGAACACGTTGCCCAAAGAGGTTGTGGCTGTCCCATCCCTGGAAATGCCCAAGGCCAGGAGCAACCTGAGATAGTGGAATTTCTACCCCATGGCAGGGAGTGGAACTGGATGAGCTCTAAGGTCCCTTCCAACCAAGTAATTCCATGATTCTACTTAACCACACCATTGTTTACCCCATTCAAGAGTTTTTTACGCACACACAGACATTTACATTATTAAACACACTATATCAATACCAAAACAAAACAGAAACTTCAGACGCACAAGCCAATCTAAATACACGAGCACAGCAGCTCTGCTTGCCTGCAGAGTTCTAAAATTATTTCTCCTGTCTTTGAAGCTGAATTCTACCAAAAAGGAAAAGAAAAGCCCCATGTTTTAGCAGTTCCCATTTGGATTTGTAAACAACAGTCATTTGTGACTACTCTACAGCACCCTCAGAATGTGAAATTCAGGGTATCCATAAAGTTCAAGCAATTTGGATGATTCTCTGGAAAGAGCCAGTATCTCAGAGTGAGTATTCTCCAACTTAAAATCTCACTTGCCCATTTCTCTCCATTTTTAGAGGATACCCATGGTATCCACCCTTCAATCCAGAAAATCCTCTCCAGATGACAGAAATTGCATACTGGTACAAAACATTTCTGTTCTCCATCAATGGTACACAGATTAAAACATGCAGGTCCAGTGCAGTGTCATGGAGGAAAACTACACAGACTTGGCCTAACTGTGCTACAGCAGCACACACACAAAAGGTGAAGACACCATTTTTCTGATCAAAACAATCAGAAGTTTAGAAGAAATAATTCATCGACGTTTCCCAGATATTATAGCCGACAGCTTTTTCAGCAGCATTTGCTAATAGCTATGTTGTGTGCACTGCTCCACAGCAGAACATGTCTGTTGTATACATTTTAATTCATAAGTCAGAGTATCCTCCTGCTGACAGCAGCATCTTTTGACATTTCTGAACAGAGCTTCTGTGGCATAACTGTATTTCCCGTGGTGTCTCCTGTCTTGTATCCCACTTGTCACAGCCTGCCAGTCTGTATTGGTGGGGTGGAGAATGCTGCTCTCCAGGGAGTGCCCATTTCATACTCTCAGCTGTGCTGTGACCTTTTCCATTAATAGATGTCACAATAAGGGCAGGCCTTGATTGCTGAGCCACAAGAGCAGACTGGTTAATCACCCTCAGAGGGGTGTCAGCTGAAGCTCTGACAGGAATATTCAAGCACATGTCTGGACTATATTTGAGATGGGATGGTTGGGACTACGTGATCTTTACGGTCCCTTCCAGCCCAAATCATTCCATGAGTCTGACTCCGTTTAGGGGTTTTCAAAGCAAAAAATGTGCCAGGCCACCTATCAAACGCTATGCAACAATCAGTGTAAGTCTGAGGCAGTGAAACATTTAACTTTGAAATCAAGGCAACATTTATTCAGCAAGAGCGAAACCAAGCTGAACAACTTCTTCCTTCACTACTGACAATGACTCTGCAAATTAGGTGTGGGGTGGGGAAGCTGCTGGCAACATCTGAAGGGGAATGAGCAGAATGTTCCTACTGAATAGGACCTGATCTTGCACAGTTTCACACACAAAAACGAAACAAAACAAAACAAAACCAAACTTTAACTTCGAGAAAGGAAAATATTGGGGAAAAAACCTAAAAAAAAAATCATTTAAAAACAGAAGGAAAGATCAGCACAGTAATAAGCAGTGTGCCCTAAGCTCCCTCTTCTGGTATTCTGGAGGAAATATACTGGATTAGCCAGGTCTTGATAAACCTAACATTTGGATTCAAAATCTAGCAGCAAAGTGTTCGTATAACTTAGACAAAACCTGTCAAACTTAGCCTCTTTCACACTAGCAACATTTCTTAAGCAAAAGATGTAAAGACATGGAAAAGTCTTGTAACAATTGAAATCACACAATACCTCTTTTTTTCCCTTGTGAAACTTTCAGTTTCTTGAGCAGGCAGCTCTACACCGTCACCAGGGGCCACAGCCAAAGGTACATCCTCAGAAACGTGGTTATCAACTTCCTGGCAGCTATCAGGCTTGGAAGTGCTGCAAAACATTATCAAAAATAAGCTGACAAATTTCAGAAATGCCCATGAAGCTTTAATGAAGTCTCTTTATAGGATGAACTTTGGCTGGATCTACAAGGAGCTATAAGGAGCACATCATCCCCTCCTGAATTCCCTCTCTCTCCCACCTCCCACAAATTACTTCTTCCTACAAACATTATTTCACTTAACTTCTCAGCTGACCACATAATCAGTAATATTGAAAAGTCTTGAAGCTCTTATAGACCATAACATTAAGTGCCAGAGGAATTTAACTGTATATGAAATCAGTGTAGTAAATAAATCACTAATGACTGCTTTGCTGTTCTCACACAGCCCTTTCTCCTCAGTGTACAATATAAACATTTGATTAAGTGATTTGTGTTCTAGAAAAAAACCCTAAAATCTGGGACTAAAACATTCTCTTAGTTTAAAAGCTCTCCCTAGGCTGTAAAGCTAAACACAGTAATCCCAGAACTCATTATATGAATGTTAAGACCCTCTGCTCAGCAAAGCCCCACAAGCCCCACGCTCAGGAGCAGGGCAGTAGCCACACAACTCCCCCTGCTCTCAGCCACACTCGTTAAACCAGTGACAGAAAAGGAACTAAATAACCCATGATGTCATGTCTCAAAAGCAGGAGCAGTTTAAGGTCTTGTCATGCCACACTGTCCCTTCTAGGGCACCTCAGACACTCCAGAGGGACACAAATATCCTGGGGTAGCAGCCACTCACAAAGCCTCCCCTCCTGATGGCTCCTGCTTCCAGAGATACAGACACAAATGGTGATGGAAATGTTGATGGAAACAGGACGTGGCTGAGAAGCTTGTTACAGGTTTCCAATATAAACAGCTATCTTAGACATTCCTTCTAAAATTTTCTCTTCTTTTCCCCCAGTAATTACACTGGAATTGTAGGCGGCAGATTAAATTGTGTTACTGATGAAGAGTTAGTAAGGTCCAGGGACAGGCTGTTCCCTTCTTTGCTGCATGTATACAAACAGGACAAGCCTAAACCACATCCCTAACTTTAGTCACAATGCACAGGAGCACGAGAACAGCCATTTCCCAAAGTGTTAGTCCACTCAGTTACTAAGATCACCAAAGCTCTTTGTGAGTGTAGTTCACCTTGATTAGCTTATATCCTCAAAGCTGCTTTGTGCCATACGGGACAACTACACAGATATTTCTTCTAAGAAATTTTCTTTGCTTTCCTTGCTCCTTCCTTCCTTCATTTGTCCAAACTGGCCTGATGCTGACACACACCTCCTAAATTTTCAGCTCCATCAAGTTAATAAATAAATAAATAATGATTTAAAAGCAGGCTGTTTCCTTTTTCATGCAAAGGCCTTTGTCCTTGGCTAAAAATGTCTCTGTCCTAATATAGTAACAGCATCCCTTCTATACCAAGGCACTGTGACTATATAGGGGCACACGGAGAGCAGCGAAAGTAAGATTTTTAAAGCAGAAAAAAGTGAACTGCTAAAAATAAGCCAATGCTGAACATCTGTTTGGAGAGGAAACAAAGAGTTGCAAAACCCAAACAATTCACAAGAGGGCCCAGCCAAACGAGAGCACCAAAGGCACATAAAATTACGGCCCTGGTGTTAGGGATACACAAAGCCATCCCAGCTACCTGCTTACAGTAGCACCTGTTTCACCCACACTCTTCACACAGGCCCAAATAATCATCTGCAGCCCTTCAGCTTCCCCCTTCAAGTCTTTCCACATCAAATGAAACAATTTTCAGAGATAAGTTTGACTAATGAATGTAATTCCCAACACTAAAGCAAAGCTTGCCTTCGACACACAGGGATTTCCAGAAGAGCTCTGCTCCCCAGCCTTCACAAAGCCCTGTGCCCACTCCTCCTCCTGCTCTGACAGACTGCACAAATCGAGGCAGGCGAGCACAGAACAGCAACCCTGTCCAAAAAACAGACTTTCTGTCCACTCCAAACTCTCCAGCCTACACTGCATCCACCTGGGTGTGTGTGTCAACTCATGGTACTTTTATAACCTCAGACATGAAGCAGCTAGATTAAAACCCCTCCACACAGCTCTTATTAAAACAAGATTTTCCATTAAACTTATTTCTCAACTAGTAATATTTTAATGGTTGGAGCAAGAATACTACCAAAAGGCCCGAGTCTTCTCAGTGCCCAATAAACTATACATTGACCAGTATTTATCCTGTGGAGTCGAGCTGATTAGAAAACAAGCATTTTCAAGCACCATCTCTTTTAAGTAAACATCAAAAATCATTTTCTGACTATCTGTGTGCACAGACAAACGTGGGTACTGCTGCCCGCTTGTGCTGCCAACACTAAGAAGCACAGCCCTAAACACAACCCATGCAGTAAGTGCTGTCATTTTTTCCTGGGCATTTGCAGGTTTGGGGTTTTTTGCACCACAAGCCAGGAAGGAAGTTGCAGGGAACAGACAGACACTGCTCAGAAGTGTTTCACACCTCTAACCCAGAGCCCAGCTAAGCTGTGGTCTTGTACAGCCAGGGCACTTATTTGCCTTCTCTACCTTTCCAACCCAAATATCCTCATACAACACAGAAGTCCTGTTGCAGAGCTCTGCACCTGCAGAGTAAAGAGAAAGCTGTGTCTAGCCAAGACTTCTCCTAGTGCAACACGTACTTGCAAATCAGAATGAACTTGGCCTTTCACTGCTTAATAAAAATGCTTGGCAGAACTGTCGGTGAACTTTTTACCTAATTCTCTTCAGGGCGCTTCTCTGTAGATAAGAGTAAATAAAACCTCACTGAGCAGATGATAGCATGTTGTTCCTGATCAACATGTTATCAGCAGGAGAGAGGCAGACAGTCACCCTCAAGAAGGAAAACAAAGGTAGAGTTTCCTGACTGGACAGATGGAGGGACAACCCGATCTCTCACTCTGCCCTGCCATCTGGAAGCCATTAAGCACAAATGACCCCCACCTTACATGCACCATTATTTTCCCCTGTCAAAGTGCACACCATCTGCATTATGTGACACTCCTGATGGGGAAATACACGGAAACAAAAGTAAATTTAGTAAATAGCTAAATATTTTGGGGGAAAACACTTTATGATTGCACCTTACTGCAGACAGACTGGAATAACACCACGCCATTCAGGAGCCCCTGTAACATTTCCATTTTGAAGAGGGACCCAGTAGGCATCACAGAGACATCACATGTGTGTGCACTAGAGAATTGTATCCAGTCACACTGAAATGCAGTGGTGCAGTGCTTCCACATAAAATGCCAAAAAAGAAGAGACTTTAATAAGATCATCTTACTTATATCGGCAATTATCTGCTCCTCGACACAGGTGAATTGTTGGTGATGGATAAGGCAACGACATGAAAGGAAAAACATCACTGAGGCTCTTCCCTTGGGCAAGAAAAGCCCAGTCCTGCTGTTCCTGATCCTGGCTGTGAGCATAATCCCATGTGTTTTAACAGCAATACTTCCATTTGCTACCAACATGATGTTGCTATCAGCTCAGGACCAAACCCCAGGGAAGTCAGCAGAGCTGCTACTCCAGGAGGAACTGCACCATGACTGAACACACAGGAGCTAAAGCAGGGGTGCAGCTGCACTGATTTAACCCCTCTTCTGCCAACCAGCTGCACCTGGGCATGGGCACATTGGCAGCCTCTGGGTTTTCTACTGCTGGGACAGCAGGAAACCCCTCTGCAAGGCTCACAGAGAAGCTGGCAAGTGACAACAACCTGGACAGGAAAGACAGGTGAAGGAGAACAGGTAGGCTTTTATATCCAAAGCTGCACACGGATGCAAGATAAAGGAGAAAGAAAAACAAACAACACTGACAAGAGTTAACTTGTGCAGCATTCAAAAAAAACAAACAAAAGAGCTAAAACAAACAAACACAGAAGAACCATTCACAGCCAGCTTCACTCCAGCTGACCACGGTGTATTTCTCCGTCAGTTTCCTCTGTTTCAGGAACTGGAAAGCTACCTACATCCAACATGAAATACCCCTGGTTTGCCACTTTTTAGAGCTGAACCCTTGCAAAAATCCTTGCAGCTCCCTCCAGGTCAGGATTTGGAAACAACAGCCAGATCCTGTGGTTGCTGCAGAGTCCGTGTGCCCTCACCCCTACTGGGCTCAGCCACCCTGGATGGGGCAACCACAGCTCAGCACCAGCACGGCCTGTGCAGCTGGGATGGAGCAAGGAACCCCGAGACAACCTCCACACATTAACAATAAAACCTTTTAAAGGCACAGGTTACGAAGCAGATCAAAAGAAAAGGTATAATATAATTAACTTGAAATTCCAGATTCAGATGAGAATGCAAACAGAGTGAATTCATGAGGTTTACAAGAAACAGTGAATTAAAACACTCTGAGACTGCTCTCCCTAAATGTTTAATCATAGACAGCTTGTGTGCCTTTTTCCCTGCAAACAGCAAATTATCACCCCAAGGGCACACAATCTTCTGTTCCAGACTGTAGTCCAAAGACCATATACAAATCTTTCTGGCACTTTTGGTGTTAGTCTTTTTTCATGCCCCTACATTCAGAAAGTAGTTCACAGCTCCACCTCAATTAATGCTCCCTCTTTTCTAACTGCCTCACCGCTATGGCCAACAATCCATTAGCAAGAAAAAACAGAACCCACAAAAAAACCATCAGTAACCCAATTACATTTGTTAAAAACAAAAGAAACACAACTCTTTGAGTAAAAAAAACTTACAAGAACTGGAAGAAATCCACATCATTAGCTTCCCACTGTAAGCTTCTCTAGATCATCTTACTCTGACTGTAGGAAAAAGTTTGTTTCTCACAGACTCTCTCAGCCAGCATTAGTGACTAACCAGCCTGGGGACTGGTGGCAGACCACGACGGGCTAAACAGCAAAGTCACCCAGCTTTTAAGGTGGATTGAGCAAACCACACAAGGTCCCTTCTGCCTTTGATGGTGTATTATTGCGACTTCAGCTAACAAATTTAATGCTAGCTTAAATATACTGTGTGTGTTTACACTCCACCGAACTCCCGGTGATTGAAGGGCACACACACCCTACAAGGCTTCCTCTATTGTTAAGACAAATTTATATGCCCGAAGATCCTGACAACCCTATTACCACCAGCACAAATAAAGCAACAGTTTCCCTTCTCAGTGCAAGCAAAGGCACACAAAAAGGCCAGAGTCCAACAGAGATACCTGAATGCTTTATAATCAACATTGTACTGTTAAAGAACTTCTCAAAGAAAATGCTCCAAGGATTAGTTACCTTGTACTAACTAAAAAAAAAAAGTATAAGGACCTAAAAAAATATAGGTCATATTTTGCACCTTCACATGCCACGACCCTCCTATGAGCTGAAGTGACAGAATCTCAGGGAAAGGTAACCAGTGTCTTCTTTTGAAGGTTTTGACAAGGGGAGATTTAAGCTGTGGTACAGATCTCTGCTGACAGATACAGGCAGACTCAGCAAACCCATCTGGCTCTGCCAGACATTTATCCATCTTAGGAGGGTGACAGCAGTTCCTCAGCCAGCTCTGAGCTCCTGGTGCCCTGCCCTCCCGCACCAGGCAGCAGTGCAGCCCCGGCCCCAGGGCACGGCTCTGGACAGTACCTTGCTGCAGTCAGCTCAGCAGCTCCCGCGGGGACAGCATTTCCGAAGGCTGCAGACACAGCTAAGGGATGCTCACAGGGATCGAGGGGAGAAGCCAACTGATTATCATCACCTGGCCCAGGAGGGCTGTGGAGAGAAAAGACAGAGAGAAAGGCAGCCTTAGATGTCGGAGTTATTGCAGAACTACTGTTGTTTGACCATCTGAATCCCCGGACTTGAGCATGAATGAGCTAACTTGTGTGTTAGGGAACGCAGAGAAAGTTGGCATTTGTAATCTAAGTTGCTTTTGTTCCCACAGGACTGAAGTCTCTGGATTTTCGTCTGGCTTAGAACTGCAGGAGCAATGAAACAGTACAATCCAACAGCAAATGAACCCCACTGTGCTTCTGGTTATGAAAAGCAAACGAGAAACGGAGCTGCTGCTTGAACAAGAGAAATGACCAGATTTCCTTGCTCAGAAACCACATAAAACACAAGGAGCTCAATGTCGGTTTTCACCCGAGCTGGGGGGGCTCATCAGTGGGGGCACAGAGTCAAAGGTGTCTAGGTGCTGTGGAGAACACACACGGGAGACATCCAGCCTTGTCCCATTCCTGGGAAAAGCAGAGTGCCCCTGAGTACGAGCAGCTTGTGACTAAAGAAGACAATTTGGAAACACACTGTTGAATCAGTAAGAAAAGGAGCCTTGCTGAAAAAGGGATTTTATTTTTAAGAGACACCAAACCATGGGAACCCCCTGAAAACAACATTTTTGTTGCCTGCTTCGACCTGACTTTGCCATGTGACCACTCAGAGATCACGACCGTGGAAGCATCAGTTTTCCCTAAAATTCACCAAAATCCTCAAGTTACTTGTAAACCATGAAGCGTGACCTTAAACTGCCGATGCAATTTCACAATGCCCTGAACCCCTCCTGTCCATGTTGTTTCCTGTCCTACCAAGTGAATACAACACTGAACACACATTGATGGTACCATTTACAGATGGATCTGAGGTGCATAAACTCAAAACTGTCACGCAGCATTTGCGATTCCAGGTTATAAATAAAAAACTCTAAATCAGAGAACTCAACTTTAAATGATTACTTCCTTATCTAACTTCAAACCCAGAAATCCAGGATGATTCCCTAGTGTAGTTTAATTTTGAATCAAAAAGCATAACAAACAGTTAAACTTTACTGTAACAATGTCAGTGTGATTCTGGTAATGACTGAAGGCTGCCATCTGAATGTACTCACACTTCACATATTTCATCCAAAGGATTCTGTAACATGTTCGTGTGGGAAAAACAATTACAACTCTGAGCAATTAACTGCCCACAGGTTCTCTGGTTTAACCACACCTGAGGGCTCTGCCTGTTGCAGGGAACTTTGAGCCAAGGTGTTTACAGGTTCCAAAGTCCTCTGGCTTATTATCATAAAGAGACTGGTTTTCATTCATCGCTGTGTTGCAGATACAGCACAAACTGGGGTGTCCCCTCTGCTCTGCCTTAAAATGAGTGCTTAGAAGGTAGATTTTGACAACAGCACTTGACAATTTCTTTTTTACGTACAAAATGAGTGAACTGAGGAGATGGGCAGGTTTTCTCCTTGCTGTGAAGAGGACTAAGGCTATTCTATTCCCTAAACATATAGAAAGCACAGCACAAGCCTAAACTGCAATTGAAGCTGCTGTGCCCCAATCTGGTGAGAAGCGTTTGCACCTCACCACTCATTTCCTGCACAACCAACTCCTGGACAGGGATTTTCATAGTTTATGGACAAAGTAACCTGAAACTCAGGCTCGGGGAGGTGATGGTGAAGCTGCTCCTTGCCAAGCCACCCCGCTCTGTGCCGCACAAACAATGAAGCCATCCACAAGCTGCTCAAACAAGTTCCACAAGTGACATTCCCGGGCATCACAACCGCCTTTGGCTCTCCAGGCACCCGCCACCAGGTCCCTGCTGTCAGCCCTCTGCAGCCACCAGCCTTTAAGGCCAATTTGTTTCAAGAACTGAGCTCCATAAAAAGGCCACAAGCTTTTTCCATTCTGTTGCCTCAGTTCTGGGTCGAGCCTGGAAGGGGATCTACATAAAACGGCTTCCAAATTCTACTTATGACAAGCATGACTGAAATAGTTTGCAAAGGAAAATACCTCACAGTTTAACAAGCAGTTGCTTACCAACAGCTGCAGCGAGCACACTAAATTCAGCCCAAAGACCACGGGGTTGTCTGTTATTAGTGTGTCACAAGAGAAAGACACTGCCCATCAAGCGTCCTTAGGCTCTTGAGTTTCACAATTTCACTTTTAAGGCCTCTACTTAGCCTTGAAAAGAGATTTTCCAAGCCACTGTTAGAAGGCAGATATGCAAATAACAACTTTCAGGCAAAGCTGGACCCACAGTAGTCATTAAATATCAACGAATGAATGAGAAATAACTTCATAAACCTGTCTAATGTCTTCTTAAACACAGCAGGTCTGACTCTGTCTATGTAAGAAGGCTTCAAACCAAGACAGAAATTTAAGATACATACAGGGACAGAACTTGGCACACGAGGACACACAGGCAGCGAGTGCTGGGTGCTCTGGTGGGTCTGTTTGCTGCTCTCCTCCTGACACCCCTGAGATGCAGACCTTAAACCCCTAATTTCATAGGAAAGTTATGAAACGCTTTGATACTGGTGCTGGAGACAGAAAGCAGCTACGGGTCTTGGCATTTACTCCCCGTCCATGTTTTTCCAATCAGGAGAGCTGGATGTGGCTCCCTTTGAACAGTCAACAATAGCTCCGAGTTTACTCCAAGGGAACCCAACAAGCATTTCAAACTCTGCTATCTCCCAGTCCCAAACATTTGGCTGCTTTTAATGAGATAACGGCAAGATTTATGGATCCTGCTCTTACTCCAGAAATCTCTGGAAAATGGCACCAAAAACCACAAGGCAGGACTGAGCTCTCATTGCTCTCATCACCCACTGTTTTGTTTTCTTCAGGACACAAGATGTTCTCACTGGGTACAGCAAGGCTGACAAACAAAATCCTCTGGGTTTCATACTTGGTTTTCTAATACCTTGGGCCAAGGAGTCAAATTTTTGAGCCTCAGTTTACTCATACACAAAAAATATTAATCAATCCCAGAAAAACACTGAGAGAACTTGCTATTTCTGTGAAGTTCTTACACTGCAATTCTTCGGCAAGAGATTAAGGAGCAGCTACATCAGTTTCAAATCCATTCATTCAAACACACCGTACCCCACAAAATTTGATCCATTTTATTAATTCCTTCATAATATTGGTTTTATCTTCTCACAGTTTAGTTTGCAGCTTATCTCATACATTAGCCACATTCACTGAAATAAACTTGGTGTCTAGAAAATCCAACAATAACCTGTTATAGTAACTCTAAGCCCCTTTGGTATTTCTGTTCTTTAAAAGCATTTTCATGATTATGGGGACTCCTGTCTGATTCAGGAGAGAAGGAGGTAAGAAGTTCTTTCTCATATTAGAAATCAACATTACAGGTATCACTGACTAAAACTAAACTTATTTAGGGAACAGCATAGAACTGCTACATAAGATACAAGCAAAGCATTAGAAACAAACAAACCCCTCCTGTACTATTACTTATGAACTAATTAAAAACCCGTTTAAATATCAACGGCATTTCAGGAAAAATATGAGATTCTAAGACTAAAATGGAAAGTGTGGCTTTATTTCCCAAGGAACTAAGGGAACATCCATCCCCACGGGACGAGCCCATACACTAACAACAGCTTAAAAGCTCAGACACAGCACTGATTGGGGGTAACTTTCGCTGGTCACTGTGCTTAGATACAGCTAAGGTTTTACTTTTCCCAGCTAAAAATGCACTCACAGTCAAAAGTTTAAGTTTTGGGAAATACACCGCCTTTTGTAAACCCAACAAAAGACCTACTTATCCATTTAAATATGTGATTTTGGAAAAATCTCTCAAATTCCATACTCTGAAGAAGAAACTGTGCCTTAAGTGTCTCGCACCAGCACTTTGTATTTAGGCCCGGCCTGGGCCAGGCTGACTCCTGCTGAGCTGGGGCTGTGCAAACACAGTAATGAAGGTATCCAAGTGATGAACTGGCATGTGTTAATTAAAAGCAAATAAAACCCCTGTCACACACGGGAAACACGAGTTTGATGCCCAGTGCACGGCAGCATAACTACACTTATGGAAAAAAGGCACTGTCACCAAGACACCAGAAGTGGCTCCTGGGGGAATTATTGCAGCGCCTGAGATTTACATGGTGCTCCTCTGAGCGGGACTCGAGGAATCAGCAGAACAGGTCTGGGTGCCGGGTGACGGTGCCTGGAGCGCCCAGGGAGAGCCAGCCCAGCCCGGCGAGGCCGGGGCAGCACCTGAGCCACACCTGTCCCCAAGGGAGGGCCCTGCCACCACCCTGGCTGGCCACAGTCCCTGCTCCGGACACCAGGCTGTGCTTCCAGCAGCAGGGCAGTCCCTTCTCTTCCTGCACCACTCCATCCGAACAGCACCAGAAAGGCCAGCAAACGCGGGAGCTGCGTTCTGGGGACATGAAAGCATTTTTCACAAGACCTGCCGAAGGCGATCCCCCACCTGCGGAAAGCGGCCCCAGCTGTGCAGCAGCTGGCGGTCCCTGCAGGTACCTCCCGCTGTTCTGCTGGATGGGGAGCAGAGTGCTGTCGCTGTCAGGGACCATGCTGAGGCATTCCCAGAAATTGTACTTTTCTGGCACCGTTTGTGGAAACCCTGACAAGATAGAGGAGTTATCTTGGCAGGGGATGGTGATAAGTCACACATTACCTGAGGGCCCACACTTCCTCTCTCACCCAACCCTCCTTGCTTAGAAACCCCTTAATTTCTGTAACGTGTACCCAGATTGATCACCGATTTCATCAGCTCTAACAATAAAATAAAAAATTATTTTTATTTTCCTGAGTGTTCTACATTGCTGCGGTCGCATTAAAACTTAGGGTGAGTTACTACGTTAAACAAACACAATTATTTTAGATCAAAATACATAAAGGGACTGAAACGTGTTACAGCACTGCTTCCTCTGTGAGCTAAAAGAGGGACAGCAGAAAGCCACATAAAAGTGTCAGAAGTATAAATCACGCCTGCACAGGATGAATAAGCATATTTGCTGTAATAACTGTCAAGCATTAAAAAAAGCCCATCACGTCACCACAGAGCAGCTTTTAGAGCCTCGGAAGGGCTCTCGGTCACGTCCTGATGTCACTGGAGCAGGATTTCAAAGTTGCCAAATCCCCAAAGTTCCCGGTTAATAAACCTGAAGCAGAAGTTCCTCAGTGCAAACAACACACGCAGAGTCTCCTCCTCACTCGAGCAGAAACCCCAAACCCAGCCCGAAATCAGGGCAGGAGCCACAAAACAGGGCAGGAGCCACAAAACCACCCAATCTTTTTTTCCTTTTTTTTTTTTTGGGGGGAGGTGCGGGGGAAGGTGAGTTAATCCTCACCCAGAGCTGGAGGCAGCGCTGCGCGAGCGGGAGAAATAGTTTCCAAAANAAAAAAAAAAAGAGAGAGAGAGGGGGAAAAAAAAAAACCACCAACTTTCCCACTCACAAGTGTCTACTTACCAACGCCAGGAAATAATCACCAGCGTTCCTGCTCGCGGTCATCCTGGCCCCCCGGCACAGCCCCTCGCCCGGACACCGCTGCCCCGCGCTCCCACCTTGCCGGGCGGGCACCGCCGAACCCCCGCTCCCGGCCGCTGCTTCGGCGAGCTCCGGGAGCGTACAAAAGGCCGAGGAATNGGCAGGTCCCGCAACAAAGGAGCGAAAACTCCAAGGCCAGCCCCACTGGCCGGCTCACACGTGGGCTGCCTGCTTTTTAATTCTTTCCCCCCCCCACCTCCCCGATTTTACGGTGGAATTTCGGAGTTTCCATCCGCTGGAGGAGAGGGGGGGCTGTGGAGAGGTTAAATTACGGTGTTTGTAACGCTTAAAGCGCACACAGATAGCTCCCAATGTTCTACAAGCCACTTAAGAAGAACCTGCCTTAATTGATGGTGTTTGCAACTTTTTTTTTTTTTTTTTAATTTTCGGGCGCCAAGAATGGTGTTGGCCCC
>VZTF01004761.1:306914-369177 GCA_013397755.1 Cnemophilus loriae | reverse complement strand
TTTTTTTTTTTAAATTTCAGGCGGCAAGAATGGTGTTTGGCCCAGCTTTAAATAGAACTTTAAAAAATGTTTTCAGGATGCAGATGTAAAGTTTTTAATAACTTTCACTGAAGCACTATGTGTTTATAGCTAAACAAATTAGATTTTTTAAAAATCTAAACCAAACCATTTTTAATCCCATCTTAATTGCTGGGTTAAATTCCAGCTCCTAAAGTCATCCAGGTTTTGTCATAGGTTTCTTTACCTGCCTTCTTATAGGTTAATCTTCTTTCTCATGGATTTCTTTACCTGCCTTCTTATAAGTTCCTTTACCTGCTTTCTTACGAGTTTCTGTCTTTCCACAGGTTTTTACCTGTTTTCTGATAGGTTTCTTTACCTCTAAGAAAATGGAGCAGTTTTAATTAGTTGTGCGCCCTTATTAATCTCTTGGGTTTCCTATGGGTTTGTTACAACACAAAAGAAGGGCTTTACAGGTAATTAAGTCTGCATGGAGATACAGCAAATTGAATATACGAGCTGCCAGCACCCAAGGAATTAATTGAGTCTCTCCCCAGGGAGATCACTATCATGTTTACAACATGCCAGACAATAACCATAAGCTTTATGATATCTATCCCACAGCAAGAGAGTTGGTAGATGGGGCATTTGGTGAGCAATCGAGACATTTCAGATAAAACGCTGGGGCTACAGAGACTCAGTTTAACTGAGTTAGTTTCCCAGCTGACTGTGTGTCTCCAAACCCTTCAGTTGTGGTGCCAACCACACCTTGGGTGACAAAACTAACACTTCCTCTTCTTCGGGGCTCAGTCCAGCCCCTAGCAGGACTGTGCATCTCCTTTTAATGCTAAGGTACAGTAATGATACCTGGTGGACTTCTCAAAGCATCAATTCAGAACTGGGCTGCAGGGAGGAAAATATGTTAATCAATTTTTATTTTTTCAGCTCTTGGACTATTTCTGCTTCTAGCCTTTGTCTGATCTTCTATAAGCAAAAGGATTTTTGTTCAGGTAAATTTTGTGTTAGAGGAGAAGTTTCCCACCTAGTCTGAAAGCAGAAGACAGGGATTTCCCCTCCACGTGCTCATTGCTGCTTTTAACAATTCAGATACCTGTGCAGGAAATAGAAGACTATACCAAATGATCCCCAGGCACCAAATCAGGCACTGTAATGGGTTAAAATGCTGAAAAACATGTAGACCGCCAGCATCCTCTGGGCTGCAGGGTATGGCTTTTACCACTGCATGGTACAGGGAGAACTCACTTGGCTGCAGCACTGGAAGCCAGTAGCACTCACTCTGACAGCAAGAATTAAGATGAGTCTCAGAGTTAAAACTTTCTGGGGAGAGCATCTCTCTCATATCCTGCTTCCCAAGCAGTAGGAAACCAGCCATGGAAAAATTTGCTGTGATTTTTGATACAGGTACAAGGATCCAGTCCCCCTCTCATTTTGGGGGGAATTAACCTCTTTTGCCATCTGGAAGCCATTTCACAAATAGCTTCTGCAGGTATAACTGCCCTGAGGGGGAGGGAAACCCTGGAAAGAGGAAGATTCATTAAAATAAAAATTTATTTTCTTTGCAAGCAGCACTTCAGTCTGGCACAAAGCCGTGGCCACAGACAAGCCGTGTTCCTGCTAACAGAACCAAATCGAGCATTGTTGGAATAAACGGTCATTTTTCTCGAACAACATGCCTCTCTCTGTTTATTCCTTAGCCTTTTGCTGTGCCAAAACCCTTTGACTTTACTGTGAAGCGTTTTCAACCCACCTTTGCCACAGAAACATTTCCAATTGTCTCCCAGTGCCCTCTGCTACTTAACCGTGGGAACCTGATAGGCTGAAACTGCAGGAACAGCGCGCTCAGGTGTGCCTGAGCCACCTGAACATAAGGCTTGGGGAGGACAGACGGAACCTCCTGAAAAGGAACAGGGAAACGAGAGATAAGCGAGCTGCCAGCAGACGATGGCAGGGCAGGGGTGGCTGGGGCAGATCAAAGAGCCGCCAAGGAAAGCCTCGCGAAAGGTTTCTCTGGAGGCCAGAGCTGGACCAGAGCGGTGAGAGGATGATGAGAGGAACTGGGAGCAGGACACGTCCCATGGGATGGCTGTGCCTGAGTCCAGGCCCTTCCCTGGCTCCCAGGGAACTGCTGCAAGGAAAGCCCAGAAAGCATCAGGATGGCGCATACTGGGGGGACACTTCTTAAAATGTAGATCATGGAATCACAGAATGGTTTGGGCTGGAAGGGACCCCTGCCATGGGCAGGGACACCTTCCACTGTCCCAGCGTGCTCCAAGCCTCATCCAGCCTGGCCTTGGACACTTCCAGGGATCCAGGGGCAGCCACGGCTTCTCTGGAAAACCTGTGC
This sequence comes from Cnemophilus loriae, assembly GCA_013397755.1. Taxonomy (NCBI): domain Eukaryota; kingdom Metazoa; phylum Chordata; class Aves; order Passeriformes; family Corvidae; genus Cnemophilus; species Cnemophilus loriae. The sequence continues at coordinate 366,815 of VZTF01004761.1, read as the reverse complement.
TAGGGTCTCACCATCCTCACGGGGAAGAATTTCTTCCCTATATCCAATCTAGCTCTGCCCTCTTTCATTTTAAAGCCATTCTCCCTTAGCCTACCACTACATGCCCTTGTGAAAAGTGTATGTGTGATTTCAAATTGTTCTTTGTGAAAACTTGGTGCCCGTTTTAAGACCCTTTTACGACAAATCCATATAAGTGTACTTCAGTTTGTTAAGAATAAAAGAGGAGTTTCTCATTTGCATTTCCTAACCAGAGGTTCACAGTCATTCACTCTGCAAAACCACAGACCCAATTAACTGCAGAGCAGCCTGGCTGAGATGCCAAGCCACGTTCTGTAACAAACACCTGAACTTCATATTTCCACTACTTTCCACATACAAATTGCCCACAATCATCATTTGTGGTGGCTGAAAATTAGGTTGTGCATTTCCCAGCAATTTTTACTGGCAAGGCTTTGGGATGGCTGTGTCTTTAAATTCCCAGACTTCCACCTTACTCTAACGGAAACTTTAATGTTAACCCATTGCATCTTGGAGGATGTAAGTGATGGGAAACTGCCATTTTGCAAATTTTCAATTAAGTAAGATTGGTTTTTAGAAAACCCTAGGCTAGACTCAAAGCCTCACAAATTGCAATGGTAACTTCTCTAGCAAACCAAGTTTATTTGGAGTTTCTACCAGAATAACAAGATTCAGAGAACGGGAGATGTAACATAAGTTTCATGTACCAACACAACATTAAAAAAAAAAAAGGATAGCTACGATGTGGAAAATCTTGGAGACTCTTAAATATTCAGCAAAACGAACTCTATATTTTGAGTCATTTACTGACATTGTTGGGAAGGGGAAATGGAAATTTTAAGTGTCTATTTATTTTTTTTCCTTAGTTGTTAGTAACTGAGCAATGTATTCGTGCTTTTTGCTTCCATTCCAGGAAATAAATCCAATCTTCTCTGTCTGCTGCAGAGTTATTCTTAGCTGGCTTTGATATTTCTATCAGCTAGGAGAGCATAACAATGTTATCATGGTTACAAATTCCAAAGATTTTACATAAGCTCTGAGTGCCTTAAAAAAAAAAAAAAAAAGGCTGTATTGATTACACTTTTTGTGTTTCGTTAGCCAAAGCAGCTAGGAAAAACAGGCTGGAGAAGAATTTTAAAAAAGCACTTTGATGAGTTTTGTGGTGGTGATTCTGATTTTCAGAGCGCCATGGACCAAGAGAAGCTGAGATTGGCAGGTTGGAGGCTGGGAAACACCAGGCCAATGAATCATTTAAATCCTGCTTGTCTACATACAGTCTGTCTTCCTAATTTGATTTTTTAATCTGTTGAAACAACTAGACACCCCTCTTATTAAAGCAGAGCAGGACAGCTGTGGGTATGGTGCTTGTAGGATGGTCTGGGTGGAAAAGGATCGCAGGACAGGGCAGAATTCTCCCGGGCTGACCTGCCAGAGGCTCAGGGCCAAGTCCTTTGCTGGGATCACTCCAGTGGAGCAGAGGTTTTGGGCCAGCATTTACCCACTTTGGGGCAGGCTGCAGCTTCTCACACAGCTGTCATGAAAGTACCAAGAGGGAAAGAAAGTCAATTAGTGAAATTAAATTGGAAACAACCTTGTGGAGTCCTGGGGCACTTTTGGACAGCTGGTTATGTTACTGAGGGTGGTGGATACCAAACAGGGGCAGTGGGGAAGGGGAAGGATTAAGCCTGGCTGAACAAAGAGGAGGTGCCGAGCACATTCCAGCGAGGAGAATGAGGTTACCAAAACATTCTAGGGCTGGTCCTTCCCCACAGCATAGAATGGTGGCAATCAGCATTTCACAGGGACCTTAGAATCCAGAACAATTATGCCTGTGATTGCAGCAATTAACATTTCTGCACTTATTACTGCAATTTGCAAGGAAGGACTTCTTTTAGGCCAAAGTGACTCCACTGTGAGAATTAACCTGTGAGGTGAGTGTGGATGAACAGGCCCAAACGGATCCATATGACATTCTTTTATTTTTCTAGGGTACCCAGATGTTAAGGAATTGCAATAACTAAAAAAATACCCTCTTGTTTTCAGCAATGCTTCTGTGGATTTCCACACACCTGGACCAGTATTGATAAGATAGGCTCCAGAGAACCAACATAAAAGATAGGAGGAAAAACAGAAAGAAAAGGGTAATGCAAGAACTATGGAGTTCTAGTTCTTCAGACACATCCCTGTGTCTGTAATTGCTGTTTTCAGCCTCCACGAGGTTCAAACCTGAGGCTAATCCTACTTTGCATATTCTATTAGAAACAGGGACCATGGAGCAAGCTCTGTTTCCAAGAAGCCAGAAGTTATTGTGTTGGAACAGAGAGAACAGGGGATCTGTCAGATGCAGAAATGATTTTGAGAAAACAGGCAGATTACTTGGAAGAAGCAAGGTTGAAAAATACATCTGGGGAAATCTAATTAGGAAAAAAAAAGTAATCTGAAAGTAATTTTTATTTGACGAGAAAAGAAGACAAAAAATGATGCCAAAGTTCTTATCCAGACATTGGACCAGTGTCCATTCTGGATTTCCTTAGCAAATGCCTGTATTTGATGGAATAAATGTGATGTCTTGAGAAACACAGAAGGATGAGTGAAAACAGCAGCTTGTGTATCACCCATCCATGTCCATCCCTACCTTATGAGTGTGTGCCATGGTCTCACACACCTGTTTTTTCACTGGAATGTGTTTTAAGTACAACAGGGCATACTATCCAATAAGCATTTCATAAATATTTTACAAATTTCATAAATACTTAGATGCTGCCCAAACCAGAGGTCAATTTGGTCAATGGAGTTCATGAGAGTAGTTGGCAAAACTCCCTTTCACTTCCTAGAAAGCAATGGGAGATGTCTGTTGGGTAAGAGCAAAGTTATCTTAATTTTACATTTCCGTGAATAGAAAAATACCAAAATTAAATATCTCAGACTTCACACAGATGAAATTCCCACAGAACTGCCCATCCTGTTAATTTAGTTCAGGACTGCAGGCATTTCCAAAGGCACAACTGTACTAACAGCTGCACCTACTAAGGATAACAATGATAGTAAGAAGGGAGGAAAAAAAAGAGAAAGAATTCAGATACAAAGAAAGAAGGGCAGGAGAGATAAATAACCTGATTCATTTTGTGCATTTCATTTATGTGTAAATCACCTCCGGCTATTTTTCCCTGTGCTTTGTGATCCTGAGATGCTACACACCTGAATCAATTTTGAAGTTAAAAAATGGGGAAATAAAGAGCCATATAATCAGTGTTTTGACAAGTTTCCTTTTAACTCCAAACTCCTGTTTTCAGATGCTAACAACACAAAGCCTCAGTGCTCAAAAGCCACTTGCCTGATCTGAAAAGCAGTTCTACATTCCCCACCTCATCCAGTAAGACTGTTAAAATATTTAATACTGTATTTGTCGTGCAGACAAAAAGAGACCAAGACATATTTACTAAGGAGTGAACATTCTTTTTGGAGATACTGAACTTGCCAATTTTTGATGGCAAGAAAAAAGAATGAAGCAAATCCAAAAGTATGTCTGGACCAACTTTAGAGATCTTGTCTGACCTGTGCAGAGGACATAAGGAATGTTTTTCAAGTAGTTTTGCTGACTCCAACTGCTGCCATGTACTTCCCATATAAGAATATTGTTTTGATTGATAAGTGATGGGAGTCAGTGCAGCAGAACTCTGCATTCTCCAAGAGCATGGGTGTCACTGCTTGCAGTGTGGTTACAGCTGCCTGGCTGCACACCCAGCCCCAGCTGAGCCCCTGAGCATCTCTGTGAGCCTGCAGCACCCAGAGGCCTGTGAACAAACCCAGCGTTCTGCCAAGCCAACAGATCAGCCAACACGTGCAATGTGTTCTCTGTACCTGCACGTCTGGGAGTCACTTCACAGCCTCCCCTTCCGAAAGCTCCCTCAGTGCTTTTTCCAAGAGACAGTGGCAGCTTGCAAGCGCCAGCCAGTTGAATTACGAGTTACCAAAAAATCCATCCCACCTCTCAACATCCCTAAAATTTTGCCATCATTTCCAGTTTTATTCCACGCTCTGCTCAACATGTGTCACAGTCCATGATGCAAATGGAAGCATTTCAGGGTCTTAAGGACTCCGTGTGTAAACAGGAACCTCCATTCTCCCTCCATAGAAGAAAGATGTGTGGGTTACATTAGAGATATGTGGGTATCCATTGCAAGAGGAGGAAAAAAACAAAAGAACAACTCAAGTCCTGTTCTTCCTTTCCAAGTAAACCTCAGACAGAAAAATGAGGCAAATGGATGCCCAGTAGTAAGTGGGATGAGTGACGTTTTTGATGCCCAAATGTGGCCATTAGGAACACAGGTTTTCAGTTATTGACTTGGCAAAGAGAGTTAAAAACATCAAAACAAGTTGGATTTTTCTGTAGTATTTTTCAGTGCTGACGGGCAGGTTTGCCAAAATCCAACTCTTCCCTGCCTCTGCTATTAGCACAGCTGTATTTCCACAAGAAAGTGTGGCTTCAGCCACAATCTCCTTTCCGAAAACGACTGTCCTTTTTCCTGAAGATTTGAAGGGAAGTGATTGGTGCTGTACTATTGCCTGCAGACATAAGGGCTCTCCTCATCAGTTGACCAGAATTGCCCCCCTCTAAAGTAGGTGGGGGCAGGAATCACTGCAGGCAGGGCTTGGATTCACTGTTCATCTCAAGACCAGCCTCCTCCCAGGGCATAGCCACAAAGGGAAGAAATTCCTCTATTTCCTCTGCACGAAGAAATCCTAACAAGGATTTAAGAGTCAGATCACACAAGTTTGCCCTCCCCCCCCTCCACAGTTCAGTGGAGTTTCAGCATAAGGGGTCTTGTAAGAGAAGGAGTTACACAGAAGCAGTGGAAAGGGAAGAAAACAAAGCTGAAATAATTCAGAACCTTCTCCTTCTCAGTAAGAAGGTTCTGAATTGTTCTCAGAACCATTTCCTTCTCCTAAACGTAATTTACTTCTGATTGATATTTCTTTTGAGAGCTGGGGAGGAATCTTTCTCCCTGGAGCTCTTTATATCAGGCCCATATCCTCAGTCAGCACTTAGAAACATGCACCTCATTTTGCATGGCTCTAGTAGTTCATCCTCTGTAAGAATGACAGGGCAATAAACCACGTCAGAGCACTCAAACCTGTACACAGCATATGGAATACACCTTGAAATTTAATGATACAAACCCAGTTTTAATCTCAGTGGAAAACTGGATTGGCCGGTGTATTGGACCTGATGAAGACAGACCAGCCAGCTCAGCCAATGCTCTCTGCTTCTATTTTGTGTTATAAATGCATATTGCTCTAAAAACGAGCCTGACCAGAGCAGGGGCTCCTCTGGACCTCTGAGAGTCCCCAGTGTTTCAGCCTTTTGGACAGCCACAGCCCAAAATGAGCAGCTGCCTGCTGATGCAAACCCTCACGCTGGAAAAACAGGTGACAATGAATTCTTGAAGCATATGCAAGCATTGAGCAACTACTCCGTGAATTGTCAGCAGCTGTTCCAAGAGCCCTGCCCTGCCTGCCACAGGTATTTATTTAAAGTATGATACCCGCCCTGATCTGAAACACATGCACAGACTTATGCACTGCCCAGAGTCCCTTACTGCTCCTGAGCCAGCCCATGCCAGCAATTTGTTTGGGAATTTCAAAGCTACCCACAGTGAGGCTTCCCATCGTATAAAGGGAAGCAAACAAAAGAGAAAGGACCTCAAGAGAAATCACAGGGTCTAATTTCCTTGTCATTTTGTAGACAGATCCTTCAAGAGAAAGTCATGTAGCTGTCCTGGTTTCCAACACTTCTAATATTTTTCTAATGTACATTGTGCTCACACAATTAGCTGACATTCAGCCTCCATCCCAGACTCACATACAGCAGGAAGAAGTCCCCCACATTCTCACCACGACTGAAACACTTTGGGTATTTTCACTTACAATATGTTTTTATCACCTTTACCTTGAAGGAAAGTGGCACTGGAACATTTTCCTTCATTGGTCAGTTAGTGCCATCTATGTTTTTGGGATTACTTAGAAAGATTCCACTTCTGCAGACCATTCGTTGGTATTTTCTAATATAGTTTAGCTTTTCACTGTAGCCCTGTGCTCTGCTGTTGTCTCAGCTATTGCTGCCTCCTCCAATACAGAAAAGAGAGGGACAGTGTGCAACAAAGTTCTGACCTTACAGAGGAACAGTGACATGACTGGATAAAGGGAAATCACCTGTTCTAAGATTATAATTATCCTGAATTAACTGCACATCAAACTAGGAATTCAAACAGCAAAGTAGAAGCTCATTTAAAAAAAAAAAAATAGGTCTTAACTTTATTAAAGCACTTACTGCTAGGTTTGGAAATAAAAAGAAATAAAACCAAAAAAGCAACTCTGAGGCTCCACAAGTCCCAGCTCCGAAGAATTCACATCTGAAACAACTCCATGTCATTAGAAACACTGAATAACATGGTGATCAAAGGCACTGTCAGTGCAATTATATTGTACAGGAGGATAAGAGGGAGGCCCAGACAACTAACTGTGAGTAACTGGGTTACTCCGTGGGCTTGTTTTTAAACACTGCACTCCACCATGTGAATGCTGCAGGTCTCATTTAACTGGGTCACCAAAATCGAGGCAAAAGTCAGCCTAACTTAAGGCTAGGAAGTGCAATTTGTATGCCTAACTTCAGGCTACGGGGTGTGAACACTGGGAAGTGTAAACAAATCCACACAGGTAAGGGCAGGAATCTGGCCCAGCAGATGCAACAGCTCAGAACTGTGCTCCTCAGCTTTCAGGACCTCTCTATCCTTACAAATGTTATTTTTTTTCCTCACGTAATCCACATTTAGAAGCAACATATATTTAAGATAAGTTTAAGAACAGAGTAAGTGACGTGCCCTCCCAAACCGCCCAGACAATGGGCACCTGCCTGGAAAATTGCACCCCTCTCCAGCCCCGGCTCCTGCCAACCATTTCACGTAGTAATTGAGAGTAAATACCTTTCAGTGGGTAATCCTGCCACAGCCATGCCTCGAAGTTCACTGAGGTCAAGGTTCTTAGGCTCAGTTGATGCGAGCGGCGATAGCTTTCCTTTGGCATCCTGGAGGGAGCTTTCGTGTTCTGAATTCATCTTGCTTGGCTGATTTTCAGCAACAGCGAGACCTGCACGTGCAGAATGCTCACCCTGCTCCATCACAGAGAGGGCTGGAGAGTGATTTTTGTGCAGGTCTGCCTCCTGCTCTTCAGTGCTCGTGTTTATAGCCGAGTCTCCCTCAGCAGTGACTAACATCCTTGCAGTACCAGTTTCAGAGATGTCTCCACTTTTTTCATTACCTGTCCTTGCCGTGCTTAACACTGTGTCACTGTTCTCCTTCACATCTGCCTCAGTCACACTGCCAGATTCTAGTTTACAGGCAGTTTGCAAGCAATCATCCTGGCTTATTTCAGTTTTTAAGTACTCTATTAACCCATGCACGGTCACTTGCTTTTCTTGCTGTGCATCTTGAGAATTTCCTGATATTTCCAAGCATTTCCTGTTTACTGCTTCGTCCTGTATCCTCTGCATGTCACTCTGAGACTTAATGTCACGCACAAAATTGCTGTGAATGTGTGTCTCCTGATTTTCCTCAGGTGACACGTTGAAATTGTCTGGCAGTTTTTCATGATTGTAAGACCCTCCTGGGACAAGAGTTGAAGCTGCCATGTCAGAGATGCTCTTGGCAATGTCTGGATCACCGTACTCACTTTTCTTCTGTTCATTTGGCTTAGGATCCTGGCACTGTGCGGCAAGAGGACTTACACCCTCTTCAGAGGAAACTGATTCTGCATTACACTCTGTAATTAAGTTATTTCCCTCTGTGGCAGCAGCACCTTCTACGTCCCTCCCCTGTACATCGCCTGCAGAGATAACAGCTCCGGTGGCTTGCTGCTGGCTGTCGGAATACGCAGGGAAGTTCTCAGCTGCTGCCCCATCAAATGAAGCTGGTCCTTGCTTCTTTATCTCTAAGCTTATTAGCGATTCAGGATCAACGCCACCAGCACACACGCCTTCCTCTCTTTCCATCTCACCGCTCTCAGTGGGCTTGCCTGGCTTTTGCAGATTTTCCGGAGCGCGTTCGGCAGATGGAGCGCCATCCAAGCTAGAGACCACTTGTGAACAGCCAGCGGGCTGCCTGCGTTCCTCAGTGTCCTGGAGACTTGCTGGTGGCAGCTCTGCCACTGTGTTTTCTTGTAGCAGAGATTTGCCCTCGGCAGCTTTGCAGGAAGTCTCAGTAGCTAAAGACAACTCTTGCCCTTCTGCCTCTGAGGTGCCCTCGGGAGCTCCTTTGCCCGCCTTGTTTGGTTCTGAAAAGTTCTCAGCACCACAGGGTTCTGCTGTGTCTTTGGCCACTGGACCCTGCTTGAAGCCTGCATGGTTTTCAGTCAAAAGTTGGGGTAATTCAGCACTCAGCGTGCTGTGGACAGTTTTTTTAAAAATCTGGCTGATGTGCTCCCTGAAGTCTGGGATGCTGGAGCCAATGTCCAGAGAGCTGCAAGTCAGAGCCTCATGCTCCCTTCCAGAGTTCTCTGCAGACTGTTTGGAAACACTGATGTCTGCCCTGGTTATGTTATTATTCTCTTTTGAAAGCTCTTCCATTTTTTCTGAATTCCCAGGTTTCTCTAAGATCTTACCGTACTTGTCATCTCCGCAGATATTGGTTGCAATTTCCTCATTACAGCCTTCTTGTGATGATGAAAGGCTCAGCAGCTTCTCTTCTGGAGTAGGGAGTGCTAACAGAGACTCTGCTGAACTGTCACTTTGCTCTTCTTTGAAGTTTAGCTCACTTTTTGTTTTTTTGGATTTAATTGCAGAGATCTCTTTCTTCAGCTTCTCAGAACTGAAGTGTGATAAGTTTCCAGTTCTCTGCCCTACATTCAAAGTCTCTGGGAGGGCAAAACTTCTGTCTCCATCACCCTGAAAACTTTGGTCTGGACAGTCTTTTTCACTCACACAAATATTCCTGGCAGAGCTGTTTTCTGAATTTGCTGTTTTACCTGTGCTTACCCCAGGTGAGGGACCTAAGGGTGCTGACACCTGAGGACCTGCAGGACCCTGCAAATTAGAGTTACCTTCTAAGGTGTTTTGGGATGCTACAACTTCCAGCTCATTATTTAGTGATTCCCCCCCAGTACCCCTGTCCGTGTTGTTTCCAGGTTGCTGGCTGGGATGGCTGAGTGCAGAGGTTTGGGTAGAAAGGGCTGTAAAATCTGCTTGACAATAACCAGGCTGCTCTGTTGCATTTTGAATGCAGCTGGATTTATGTGAGTTATCGGTGGGAATTACTTCCCTATGTGCCTGTAAAGGTGAAGGAGATCCTTGTGCCCCTGGACTTGTATCAGGCTTTATATTGCTTGTTTCTGTGACAGAAGCACTGTCCTCACAACTCATCTCCATGTTTCCATCTTTCTGGATGATTCCCCCATCAGCAGTCAGAGTATTTTCTGAGTTTTTTGCCATTAATGGCATTTTCCTTTGAGTTTCTGGACAAGATATTTGGGGCTCATTTTTCTCAGAATTATCAGAAGTATGTGCTATTTCTGTATCACTTGGCAAAGCCTGTGATATGTTAGTGGCACTTGCTGAATCCTGTGTCCCTGGAAGAGTGTTTATGGCAGCAGCACGGCTTTCACCAGTATTATCCTCTCTCCTGTACAGGCTGCCTGGCTGCTCGTTCTTTTCAAGTTCTTTACAAAACGTGTCTCTCTGACATGCTGCTTCATGCTGCCTCGCTGAGATCAAAGAATTATCACCCTGCTCGGGCTTGCTCGGGTTTTGCTTGCTGCAGCACTTTTCTTCTGCCTTGAGATCGGTTTTGTTTTGCTCCTTGCAATCTCGCAAATTAAGCGCGGTCACACCAGAAGTGTTTTGCCTGTGTTGGCTCACATCCTCAGCGCTGCTGTCATTCTTGTCCTGTTCTTTTGGCCTGTCAGAGCCACACTGGGGCGGTGCTGGACCTGGCACAGAAGGTGGTTTATCAGGGTTGTTTGAAATGTCCAGAGGTATTTGTGGTATGTTGCTGTGATTTTCTCGATCCGATGGCTGCTCAGGTTGTGGTGCTGTTCCTTTGTGACCATCTGCTCTCCTGACAGCTGTCAGGCTGCTTTGGTGCTGCTGCTGTTCGAGTCCTGTATTTGAACTCCAGCCACTGTCACCAGCAGCAGACAGCGACTGCTCTGTTTGCTCTGCTTGGGGAGGAGCAGTTGGAACTCCTGCATTTTCCTGCGCCTCTCGGACACTGCACTCCAGGACCTCCGGAGAGCTGCTCGTGTCCCTCTCAGAGGGGCAGTTGTTTGCAGTGACGTGGCTGTCACCCCCTTGCTCCGTGTGAACTTGGTGATCAGTAAGTCCTGAAGTGCTGGCTGCAGTTTTGGGGGGTTCTGAACGAGCCATCTGTGTATTTCTGTGACTTTCTGCAGCCACTTGCTCCAGCTGAGCTTGCACATCCAGTGTGCATTCACTTTCCCGAGCCAAATCTTCGTCCTCCATGGAACTTTCCACTGCAGTTTGGTGCTTCTCTTGTTGAATACCCTCATTTTGATTTCCATCCCCAGCACTGCTGCGTGCAGCTGCAGGTTTCTGTTCTGGGTCTCTGTGAGGTGCTTCGGTGGTGTGACTGTTCTGTTCTTTAGTTTCCAGAGCCTGTGAGGCCTCCTTGGTTTGTGCCACAGTCCCTGCCAACTCATTTAAGCCCTGGAGATTGAGTTTTAATTTGGGCATTTTTGCACTTTCTCCTGACTTGCTGGAGCTCTCAGGCTTTTCTTGACTCTCAGCTTTGCGTTCAGATTCCAACACAGCTTCTCTAGCAAAAGCCTTTTCCCAGGACTCATCCTGCTTACTCTGCTTAATATGATTGTTCCCAGGGTGGAGGAGCAGTGAACTGTGTGCACCATCTAAACAAACCTTTTCAGTCCTCTTACTGCCTGACTGGTCCCAAGTTTTGCCTTCTGCCTCAGTGTTAAAGCAATCAAAACTCTGTGGGCATTCCTCCCTTGCCAACTGCGGTGAGGCCACGAGCTTGTTCTCCAGGCCGTCTGGGGCAGCTGTTTTCTCTTTGCTCATTTGTTGTTCAGGTTCACAAGCACGAGACTGGGAAATGCCTTCGGGAGATTTAAAGTTACTGGCTAAAGTCAGAGGCTTTCCCCCACCTGCTTCCCCCAGGTCACCTGCTGAAGTGTTTTCACAAAGACTGATTTTTTCAGGATCGTGTTCTGAGTGGGTATTTTCCATGTCCTGGTGGTGGCTACTAACAGAGCTCAAAAATTGTCTTCCTGCCCCACTTGAACCCTCAGGTAATTCACTGGTTTCTGACACTTGTGCATCCTCTGTTCTGATTCCATTTCTTCTTCCTGTTACATCCACCCCCGTTTCTTTTTGATACAGCTCTGTGGATCTGCTCAAAGAAGTACTTAATGCATATTCTTCCAGTAATAATCTTTTATCTGCCACTGAGTTTTCCTTGCTGGGACCGATAATGCTTTCTGTTTCAGAAAGCGTGGTGCTTTCTCTAGACACATCATCAGCTTTTATAATTTCATTGCTATTGGCTTCTTTTGGGCTTTCAGTTGTGACAGCTGATTTTTCTTCTTCCTCTCTCTCAAATGATAAAGGCACACTGCAATGCTCGGCACTAACAAGCTCATCCTCCTTTTGAAGCTCTCTTTGAGAAAGGGGTTTGTTTTTTTCAGAGGCTGTTTTCACTGCTTCGCTCCTCGGTGGATCTCGAGAGCCATTTCCAGGCACATATTCCCTCGAAGGCTCTTCAGGCTTTGGTACCAGGAAGAGATTTGGAGGGCTAGAAGGCAACTCTGACATTAAAGTACAGGCTTCTGGTTGCTTCCTTTGGCTTCCAGATAGAGCTGGATTTGCCTCATTCCCTTTAGCTGTTGTTTCAGCTCCCATCTGTAGATTACAGATCTCAGTGAAGCCCTGAGCATTCACAATTGCTCCAAATTTTTCAGTGTCTGAGCCTCCTGTTGCTGGATAATTTGGGATTAAGGTTTCCTTTTTCATTAGCAGACCCTCTCCACCATCTGTGTTCTGTCTACCTTGCTGCATTACTGCCTGCAGCTGACCTACTTCCAAAACTCCTCGCTCTTGCTCGGCCTCCTGAGCAGTAAAATAATCTCCTGCTGCTTTACTCTGGGGAAACGTGGGGACGTGTGGCTCCCTCGTGCCTCCCAGCTGCTCATCCTGCTGGAGAGACCCTAATTCACTCAAACTCATTTGTGTGGCTCCCTGCGTTTCTGTGAGTGCTGCCGCAGGGCTGGGCTCCGGGCGTGCGATGCTGGGCTCTGTCTCGCTGGTTTTGGTAGAGGAGGCAGCAGTATTGTCCACAGATTCGGCACGGGCTAATCCCTCTTCTTTGTCATTCGCCGGACCTGGCGGTGGCTGTGCTCTGTCGCGGTCTGAGGTGTGTAATTTGTCACTGCTGCCTGTGACAGGCTCTGTGGCACGGGCAGCGGCAGGCACTGAGACAGGCAGGCTGCTCTCCCTGGCTTCCGCAGAGCGCTTTAGGAGATCTGAGTCTGTTTGTCCTCCTCGCTCTTGCAAGGCAGCGCTCTGTCCTGTCCCCTCTGAAGACACCGTGCTGGGATTTGGGATGGAATTTGGGCTGGACAGCTCTTCAGCGCTGTGGCTACTGATGCCTTCATTACCGATGCTGCCAACAACGGAAACGTTTATTTGTTTCATGTCAATAAAGAAGCAAAGAATAAGAAGCAAAGAATAAAACCCTTTTGTGCCACTGATGTTTCAAAGCCATGCAGTGCATGCACTGAGAAGCTGATAATCTGCTTTCGGGAGTTAAAACCATCAGACACAGTGATTTAAATGCTCGTTACTCTGCGAAGTGTGCTCCCAGTCTTACCTGAGAGCCACCGTGCTCATGGCATGCATTTTAACCATTCCAAAATCTTAGATAAGTGTGGGGAGAGGGGACACGCATCTGACAGACTAAAGGAGCAACAGGGGAAAAACTGGAAAAAAAAATAATACTGGGAAAACCCACGGCACCTCAAAGAAAGGCTTTTTGTTCCTGCTTTTGAGAGACTGCTTTGCCAAAGCTACACAGTAAGTGCTGTTATCTGGCTGTGCTCGAGTGTGTAGCAGAAGATTAAGAAGGGCCCATCTGCTGAATGTTTTCTCCAACTAATCAGCACAGTTGATTCTCACCGAAAGGTCAAAGGGCTCACCCTGCCGAATGTGGGATGCTGCTGTGCCACGGTCCACACCCGATGAAGTCATTTAATTGCAGTGTTTGATTTCAGTGCATCTAAGCTATAACCCTTGGTGTGATCTCTTTCTCCACCCACTAAAGATAAGATAGAAAAAATGGACTCAGAGATGACTAACTGCGAGAAGGAGAAGTTATTTTAAGTATTTTTCACTCTGTGGACCTCAGTTTTCCACACTGAGGTTTGTAGGCGATGAAATAGGTTGACCTTGTGCTCTCACTCACCTTCCCTGCCTGAGCATGGGAATATGGAGAGAAACATCTATTTGAAACTGAACGTAGAATTGTACAGAGGAGCAAGGGGCAGTGTTTCCTTGGCATGAAATAACGAATCCCAAGCAAGGCAGGACACAGATAACACACTGCCAAGTGCTGGGTGGTCAGTGCAGAGCTGCACAGGGAGAGATGGCTCAGAGCTTTGCCTCAGCTTAGCTTAGTGACAGCTTACATTTCAGAAATTCCAAGTCCCCTTTAGACTGGAGCTAGAAAAGATGCTTAAAACACCTCCTGTAAGGCCAAGCATAGATTGGATTTTAAGTAGTCTGCAGAAATCTCGGAAGCCTGTCTCTGCTTCTCTGCCCAAGTTTTACACACAAAATACTCGATGGAGAAGTGAGTCAGTGACCAGCTCTGCAGATCAGGTTTGTGTTTATGCAAACACAGCATTTTGGGCTGTGCTACCATGCACAAAATGCACTTCCAGGTGGGGCCAAACCCCCTCCTTATACTGAGAACTGCCCAAAAAACAATTTCTTCAGGGACAGCTGCACCTAAAGCTGAATGAGTCTGCCTTAGGTCCTAAAAACCTTCTTCAGAGTCATTGTAGTGGAAAATAAACTAGTCTTTAAAGAGCCACTGGAATTTGCCTATATTAAGGCTAAGCCTCAAATCTAAGGTAAAATATCTATAACTTACAATTCATTATTAGTTTAAACAAGTTTCAGAAATGCTTGGCGTCAGTTTGAACATTTAATTCATAACACGAATACATCTTATTTAAACTTTCAGAAAATGGTTTTGCCCAGAGGAATTTTTCGTTCTCCGGTACACTGAAAACACTTATCCACATGAAATTTACTGACACTAGGGATACCAGAGACGGCAATGCAGTATTTGGTTTCTGCTGGTTCACTGACAGCATGGGGCATGACAGGACATGAGCAAACAGCAGCGAGATGCCAGGAGGCTTTCCCTAAGCAAGGAATACACTTCATTATTGACGTTAATTTTGCACTCAGGGAAGCTTAATCAGAAGAGGAGGGACAGCAACCACACCACGGAACTGGGGAGGGGGTGGGGAAGTGGGAGTCAATTGTTATTCTGGCTTTTTGCTGTGTTGCAGGTCTATCTTCTCACTGACTAAATTGCTCATTAGCAGTTTTGTGCCCAGGGTTCTTCACCCTGGAAGCGAGCTCCTGTCAGAGATACGGTGATCAGGAGGAGAACAAAACCGGGTGGAGGTTGAGGGTGGGGGGAGCTCCTCTAACCTCCGTGAAACTGAGCACTGGAAGAAGTAGAAAACACCATCTACAGTTATAATTGCTCCTTATCATTTATCTTTAATCTCTGATTGTTTACTTATCATTAATCCCAGCTGTCAACAGAGCTGGTAAATGCACAGAAATAAATCTGGGATGGAAATGTTGGTAATGTTCACTGCATAGAACATTCATCATCATATATTTGCATTTTTCATATTTCATCTGACTGAATTTTCTCCAAGACTTTTACACACGTCTTCTTTGTTACATTAGACTTCTGTTTGCAGCTATTAAATACGAAACAGTTCCAGACATGTCTGAAGTGGTTAAATATTCTTGACTACAATTTCTAAACCCATGAGCTATCTACTGCCATGCTGGTAGCAACTTTGTCAAGAGCCATAGTAATAAAATTGTGATTTAGCAGGTTCAAGGGAGATGACAATCCTATGAACGAAGTTCAGCATTATGAATCAATCAAACCAATTTTTCTGGTATTCAATAACGCTGAAAAGTTGTTCATTTTACTCAGGAGCAGATGAAGGAATTGGGACAAGTTTGCAATTAATGTATGCAGAACAGAATTAAAATGACAGTGCTGGCACGGGCTGTGACAGCGAGTTAAACTATCACTGTTAGACTGGAGTAGCACAGACTCGTTATCTGTGCTGCTGCAGCTCACTCAGTGTTTTATTCAGGACATAACAGAACTGAAAGGTTGGAGTTTTCAGTCAGTAGGACAAGCCCAGACTGACCTGTTTGGATATCTCTATTTATGTTTCTCCCTCTGATGGAACTAACAAGGAAAACCATTCAGGGAACATATCCTACATCTTGCTTTTCATTATTTGCAATCTTGCTTTTCTGTCTGCAAGACATGCTGGGGTTAGACAAACATCTGTTGGGAATGCCTTAAGCACAGCTGATCCTGCTTTAGGGCAGAAGGACGGACTGGATGACCCCCTAAGGTCACACCTAGTCCCATTATCTTCCACTCTTTTTAAAGGGAATAACACTACTGGGAAATTACACCACATGCTGAGGATAATTCCCCTGAGTAAAACCCAATCTACATTAAATCAATAATTACTTGCAGGGCACGTGTATTTTTAGACAACCCATTTAATACAATCAACATAAAGCTATGACCCTAAAAGTTGGTATTTTTAAATGCAGGAAAATAAAGTATGTTCTCTTTTGTGGGTAATCTGACCTATCTCTATATTATTAAGGGGGAAATTCGTTCATATTTAAAACAAAAACATGCAAATGACAAGGCATGGAAGAACATTTGAGTTCCTCGTAGTTCATGTAGAGTTTAGGGCAGAAAAAGTAATTTTGCTATGAATAATTGCTGCGTGTGACCGATCTTGATAAAAGAAAATGCAGTCATGCAAAGAGCTAGGTGCATCTGTAGCTTGAAATATGTGTGTCCCACTGCACTCAAGAGTTACCAAAGGGAACTTTTCCCTCGTCTTAGAAGGTAAGTACACAGTTAAGAATTTGCAGTTTCAAGGCCCTAACATACTGAGCATGTGAATGTTTTACTTCCAGTTACAACATCAAATAATGAGTTAAATCTTTACATGCCTAAAATGTTTGTTTTGCATAAATAATTATTGACAATTTGCTTGTTTGGAAGTGCATTGCCAGTTTAGCAATTAATTTTTAACACCCACAGTTAACCTCTTCCACCATCAGAAGATATTGTGGCAAGTCTGAATTTTTCTGGAAAAAATTAGGAGTCCTGCCCAGTTACTAGGCTGTTTATTAGGAGAGCACTGCCTGCTCTGTGTTTAGGGTGTGAAGCTATAAAAGATGTTAAGAAATCCATGACTTTTGGTGCACATCCCATAAATACTTCCAGATTAAGAGCCATACCCAATCTGCCAGCCATTAACACTTAAAGTCACAACTCCCATTCATCTGTTTTGACATCCACAGCAAAGACAAAGGGTCAGGAGATAAAACCAGCAGCAGCCAGACAAAATCTCTGGCATTTAGCATTTACTGTCTGAGTGGGAGTGTGTGTGGGGGGGGTTACAGATGCCCAAATATAATAAGTGTACTGGATAAACAACAAGAAATGAAGATACCACAACAGAAAATTGTAGATAATTTAAAATTTCCATTTCCAATTCCTTTTCTCCCCTTTCTAAAACATGCAGTAGTTGTTGAAAGGGCAGGCAGCCCTCCCAACCCAGTCACACTTGTGAGAGAAAAACATCAAGTGCCAAAGCCTCTGGATCCCAGAGGTCACATACGGTTGCCATCCACACTGATGTAGCTCTGAGCCTGAGTGATTATATTCCCAGGAGCAGGAGCCTGAAATCTGAGGATGAATTTAGAAAGCACCGAGGGGAACAAATGCACAGCCAGCTCTGCAGCCACAGCACATGTATAGCTGCCTCTCAAATGTTTCTGTTCTCTCTCCACTGACACGTGAGGGATCAGTGCCTACATTTTGAGTTCACGCATTTGGGCACAGTGTGCTGGAGGACCTGAGTTAGGGAATCCTGCATTTTAATCTGTCCCTAAGAGGCTCTGCGACTTAATGAGGAACATGGAATTAATTTCCATATTCGCTTTCAAAAACAAAACAAAACAAAACAAAACGAAGCAAGTGACAGTTTTAGAGACAGAACAATTCACTGTTTGAACTTTTCAGTGTAAACAAACACATGAGAAATCCATCATCGCTAAAGGGCTGCTAACAGCAGCCAGATTCCCCCACCCTCCCCGTGCATCTAAGCTTTCAGGAAAAAGTGAAGCAGGAATAATGATCTATACGATCCTCTGGGGAGCCATCCTCCTCTTCTCCTCCACCCCCGGCCACTTTTCACCTCCTTGTTCCATACACAGAATAAAACGCAGGCCCTGCAGTATTTTAAGTATGACCAAACGAAATTATTCTAACATGAAAGAGGTAAGCTGTACTACTGCTGCAGCAAGCAAGCGTGGCCAGATCTCCCATTCCAGCTCCAGGAGTGACTCCTGGTCTGCATCTGAGATATCCGGAGCGTCAGCGGGAAGCATGGCACTGGCAGACTGTCCCACAGGATGTGTGGCAGCTTTGTCACCCCACGGTGGCTCTGTGGGTCCCGCAGGATCTGTGTTCTGCACTCCGCGTGGGACAGCAGCCAAGGTCATCCACAGAGCGCTTAATCCCCTGAACTGTTTCTGGGTGTGTTATCTTTTAGACTGACGCATCTGCTTCTTCCTAAACCTGCTGGAAGAAGTGCCTGTGGGGCAGAGCTGACCAGCCAGGGATTCCCCAGGCTGTGCACCAGGAGAAGGACATGGTCACACCTCACTCCGACACCACTGCAAAGCCCGAGGCTTCCTAACTGCCCTGGCTCTTCAGCATTTTTATCCCACGTGGAAAGTTCACAGATTAATTACTGACGATCTTATTTTCAGCACACAGGACCAGCGAGTAACAGGTAAGAAAAAACTGGACTCAAACAGACTATTCTAAAGTCAGAGCCACAGACATTCTGAGTTCCAAAAGACAAGAATTTAAAAGCGACTTGTGAGAATTTGTGGAGGATAGAAGAAAGCCACCCAGAGGAAAAGCAAACGTGGTAATTTTCCACCCAGAGATCCTCCATCCAGAGAGTGGCAGGTCACACGCTCTTAAGACTCTCAGAGTTCACTTCGGGGTGGAAAAGATGCGTTCAAAGCAGCATAGGGGAGCGAGTTAAAAATAAACAGCTGGAATGTGGAACTTCAAAGATTTTCCGCTTATTGTCTTTGTTTCTATTTTGGCAGGATGTAACTTAAAAGACACCCCAAACAGGCATGTGCCAGCAGTTGCAGGAGTAAGGATAAAGAGCAATTGCCTGAGCTCCCGCCCCTCTGAGAAGTTTCCTGAAACAAGAATCCTATGAATCCTTTCAAGCTGACTCATCCATGTAACGTTCATCTCCCACGAGTCACAATTTTGCATGCTGCAGTGCAAAGCTGTTTCAGCCAGCTTGAATATAAATCTAAGTGTTCTAGGTGCTCCCATTTTGCAAAGGAACCCCTACAGAACTGCTCTTATGTCATTTTTGAATAATACTTTTTTAAAAAATGCAAATTAGTTACAGATTAGGATAAAGTTACTATGCTAATGTATTAAAAAAAAAAAAAGCAAGACTTCACTTGCTGCAGGCAAGCCACAAATATTCTTGCCCAAGATAAGAGTCTCCACTGTACCAGGTGGATGCTGGTACAAATTCTATCTGTTATTGTGAAGTCCCACAAACAACTCCAGTTTGCAGGAATCTTAGTCATGGTAGGTCTACTGTAAATATCAGCACATAGCAGTACTCATCATTTCCTCTCCTTTCCCCCATCCCATAACCTGCATACTGATTAAAATAGCAGAAAATTACTGTTTTGCTGTCACAAATCAGAATGCATCATTTTTTAAAGTAGCTTACTAGTTTATAAAAAAATTTATGTTTTCTTCAGTAGGACAGCGTGGTAACACACAAACAATACAGTGATTATGCACAATACCGTCAAGAGAAACTACAAACGAAAGGATACGTGTGGTATTTGTTAACTGAAATAACAAACAAACAAAATACACATCTAAAAATCTCACCCTGTCCAATTTTACATCGTTACTCCAAAATCTGATTTTTTTTTCTAGCTACTGGGAATGACTTCTATGGCTTCCTGCATTAGAGGCACTCAAAGACAGGAGAAATTCATCCAAGAAAAAGCTGTTTCATGTATAGACCTGGTGCTCAGCAGTAGAGTGATGCTGGATTACACAAGCCAAGCATCTCTAGGAAAGAAGTGCAACCTTTCATTACTTTAAACTTCATGCCTAAATACCTTTATCACTGTAAACTGACTTAGCAGCCTTCGTCTTGCTCAGACTCTATTAGTGTCAGTAAATAATTAAGACGTGCTAGTGGCAGTCAGAAGAAATAGAATTAATAGCAAATATCCTCCTGTGTGAGTACTGAAGTGTAAGAGCTCCACAGCACAGCCAAACTGTCCCTTCCAGAAAACAGGCTGCTCTTTTTCATAAATCCTTTTCGGTTATGCCACGTGTCTGAATTTCCCTGAAACGTCCCCGGTGTGGTCGATGATGATCTTATTTAATACCTAAATTAGGACTTCAACTGCCACAAACTGTTGCATAATATCAATAATTTTAGAATAGACCTGACTACACTGAAATAGAATAGAATAGAATAGAATAGAATAGAATAGAATAGAATAGAATAGAATAGAATATTGAAAGGGGCCCACCATGATCCAACTGCCTGAGCACTTCAGGGCTGACCAGAAGGTAGAACAAAGACTCTTCAATGTTGCTCTGTCTCAGATGAGAGTTTATTAGTACAAGCAAGAAGCATAGAAAGTTTGGGTCAAGGGTTACTACAACAGCTGGAGCCTGGTTTTTGCACTAAGGCAAGAAGGTCAGTTTGGTGAACAGTGAGTAGTCTGGTGGTGTGAGGTTATTTTGAGGACTGCATCATCATCATCGTCATCATCATCATCATCATCATCATCATCATCATCATCATCATCATCATCCATCAGGATGATAGATATTGAAAAATCGGCTACCCATGAATAGAAACAGCGCACACCCCCCAACTATCAACAGCATCAGGGCTTTTCACAGAAAGACCCTTCGTGTCTTACCTTGTTGGTCCTGGACTCGATGGAGATAAGCTCTCAGCCAGTGGCACAGCAGCAGCAAGAGGATCTGAGATGTCCTGGCCTCCAGACTTTTCTGTGCTGCTTTTCTGAGGGCTCCTTTTTAAATTGTGGCCATTACCAGGAGGTTGGCCTAATTCTGAATCTTGTGGAGTGTTCTAGAATGAAAAAAAGAGAACAAATTAAATAGCTGCTGCTATTTTGGAGAATATATAAGCTTAAGGAGTTTTGTTCTGCCCACTGACAGACAACTTCTGCGGTGGATTTCACTACTTTGATGGAACTTGCAGGTTCCAAAGCCAAGCCATTTTCTTTCTTAACAGCAGAAAAACAGAAGGAAGTGGTTGAGCCAAAAATAAGTACTAGGAAAAGAAGAGGGAGAGAAGAATGCAACAATTGTTCTAAAGCAGCCAGGGCCTTTACTGACCCAAGGAGGGTATCATCTTCTCTTTTTCCAAGCCTGGCTAATGCTTCCTTGCTAAGCAACTTTGAAATGAGAACGGATGGAAACAGGCGATAAACTTGGACACTCATAATATTAGCAGCATATCTGGAGTTAAGTTAAAGCCAATGCCATTCAAGACCCAGCACTTGAATCCAAGTCCAGATTCCTTCCCTCCCACTTCAACAAAGCTCAGAATGCCTCTGAACTGAAACAGAGGGCTTGATTCTTCACCAGGCTGCCCTTCTCTGATAACAGCTACAGAAAATGCTGGAATTTCTGTAGTGACAGCTAGAAATGTTATTACACAGCTGTGGCTGTGCTGCATCACCTCTTTCAAAGGGAAATAATTACCTGGGATCTTCATCCAATGAGATATGCCTTTACATGAGTGGATTTTTTTGTTTTGTTTTTATTGCAAACACTTGGTTTTGCTGCAGGGAGGAAGAGTCCTGTGCAGGCACCAGGGTTACACCAGGGTTACACCAGGTAGTGGCACCTTCCTACTGAATTCTTTTTGGGGAGAAGTATCTTGTGAAGTTGAAGAAGAACTGGAAAAGGCTGTCCTGAATAGTAGCTGAGGACGTTCTCTGAGCATAGCAAAACTGGAGTAATGGAGAAAAACAATCAAGTGAAAAGCAAAAAAGTCTGAATTAAGGCCCTTTTCAAATCCTCTGGCACATCAAGCGATAGTTAAAAAGAAGGAAAGCGACTTCATCAAATCACCCTTAACATAAAGTCACTGTTAATTCTTAACTGTAGTTGTGAAAAGCCTAAGGCACACTTAACCTAAGGACACATAAGTGTATTTACTGATGGCAGAACCACTGCAGGGTAACACCAGAGATTAAAAGCTCGGTACACAATTCCAGCTCATCTCTTGGGGTTTTTTTGCACTCAATTTCAATGTTTATTTTGTTCTAGCAGTAGTCAATGAATTGCAGAGAGCTATTGTTCAGAGAATTACACTGCTCTGTGTGAACACGGTGTGCTCCCACACAGCCAAAAGCTCCTTGAGCTCAGAGCCGGGAATGAGACACCCAGTGGACAAGCAAAGCCCGTGTAATGAGCAATTGAAAAGGTCAGGGCATACTGAAAATACAAAAATACTTCCTTTATACTTAAGACAAATTTGATTAACTCTCATATCCTCTGCCTTTCCCTGGAGGAACCCCCTCACTACAGCTTTGTTTGCAGGAGCCTCCTTTATCTCACCATTTTCCGCTGGGAGAGACCAAGGGCTCTTGGTTTCATGATTATGAAGCACTTACCCAGCATGTGCTGACATCTGGCATTTAGAATATTTATCTAAGTATATATGTTGGCTGCAAACCCAGAGTATATGGCAAAAAAATACTAGAACATCAAGAATTATACAAGGAAATTTGTTTCTTTCAGCCAGGAAAAAAAAAAAAATAGAGCTGAGTTAGCTTACGGGGCTCTGTTTTGCTTTTGGTGCAGTGTTTTGGGTAGCCCTGCTTTTGCTTGCGTGAGAAATCTGCGTGGAGAGTTTATTTCAGCATGCAGAGAGAAAGAGCTATGAAAAAACGTGTTATTAAATGTATTACCAGAAAAAACCTCCAATCAGTGGGTGGGTAAACTCCCACCAAGCCAGGCGGGGCAGCCACAGTGCCCTGCTCTTACTTAGCCCATGTACTTAGTCCATGTCTTATCTTGAGAGGTACAGGTGGGTCAGACCCAGAGCTGGGCCACAAACAAATACCTCACAGTAGCAGCCAAGTTGAAAAATCATTTTCAGGCCTCTTGCAGACAAAAATTACCTCCTTTCCTTTCCTTTCCCAGCAGGGCAGGCAGGGTCAGGAGAACCACACAGAACTCCAAGAAATTAGTCCAATTTATAAAATTGTCCAGATGCCTCCAGCAGTTGGCAAGAGGAGTGAGAACTAATTATTCATTTTTCCTCCTTTCTACTACTACCACCTCAAGTTTTCTTCAGCTGCTTCGGGTGCCAGGCAGGAGGAACACCTCACATCCCTCCTGAGAAGATGAAGAGCCGCACGTTTTGTCTCCTTCTCCTAAAGCCTCTGTCGTGTTCCAAAGCAGAAAATGCACAGCAGTTAAGTCATTAACTTGTTTAAATATTGCAGTCTCAGTAGCCACACATTGCTCCTCATTAGTCTCTCCTTCACCAGATCAGCCACTTAGCTCAAAAGGCTCCTCTAGGTTACAATGCTCTGTTCTGCTGACCTGCAGCCACCCCACTTTTGCAGCCACAGCATGATGGGGATGCCTCTTGCACACAAATCCCTGAAGTAAAACTCCCTGAGGACCAGGATCCTTTGGATTGCCATCCGGAGTCACAGATCCCATGAGCCAGGTGATAACCAGGAGCTAATCAGCCACATGGGCTCGGCTGTGGCACAGAAGGAAACTCTCCCCAGCAGCCTGTCACATCACAAACCCAACAGCTCAGTGCTGCCGAGGCTTGAAGAGCACTAACAATGTGAGCACACCTACAAGCAGCAGTACAGCTATTTGAGGACACTTTTAAACCTTAACATGCAGTCAGGATAATTCATCATTGACTCCCTGAGTCACAGGACCCTCTGGGGCCAGAGTAATTTTGGTAGAAGTTTGCTGTTGCTGTTCATCTCCAGAATTCACAAGTGAACTGCAGAATATGGACATTTATGTGTCTGCTATACCTGAACACCCCATCTCATCAAAATTAGGACATTTCCATATTAGACACAGAGAAGGGCCCATGTCCCAGTGATTTTATCAGCTGTTACACCAAAATTTGGACTTAATATCCGAAGGAAACACTGGGACGGGCAGACTGAGATGGCAAGGAGAATGGTCACAACAAAATAGGTCAGTTATGTGCACACTTTTGAAGACTACATCTAGGTTTTTTGGGGTCAGGGGACTGGTGGGGTTTTTTTGTTGGGTTGATTGATTGATTTTGACTTTTTTTGTTGTTTTTATATAGTTTTGGGTTTTCAGGGAACTAATGTTTACGAAGTTATAGTTCATCTGCAAACTATCCCCTAAGTGACTGACTTTGGCCACAGAAAAATCTGACTCTTGTTCTTCCAGTTCATTACCAAATTTAACACATATTAATCTTAGCAGCACAGGCCCTGTTGGAGCAGAGAGGAGTTTGAACTGTGGACACTCTTTATTTCTTTCTTTCCAGGCTGTTGGATGTTGGAGTGATCAAAAAGTTGCCCTAATACCTAGTAAGGCAAAAGCACACATATATGTTCAAAATAAGCTCAAAAGAGCATTTTAGCAATAATCTAAAATAAATCTTAACAAAGATATTTACATGTAAAATGAACTGCTAATATGCCAAGATACAGAAAATCTTTATATATTGGTTTTCTACATTTAATATATTCATGTAATCATCACAAAAGAACATGCTTTGTGACTCTAAGCCAGACAGCAGAAAAACATAATTCAATTTTTCGATTAAATTTTTTAAATTTAGGCTAGTTATGCAAATCAGATGCTGAACTAGCTTTGCAAAGCACGCTTTTTAAATTTTTAATTAATATGTGTGAAAACAAGTATAAAGACTATGTTTTGTTCACAAGTGCCATCAGAAAGCTGCAGCTAAATAAATTACTTTTGAGTTTCAATACACACAGCCTCTGAAGTGATTGACTATAGAAGCTTGCAGCTAAATTTGTTCTATATTTGTTTCAAGTGTAGCATACTCCTGTTTGAAAAGGATTCTCATTATAAAGAGTTAGTTAACTGGAAGACTTAAATAATTATAATAAAAACCAGAACACAGAGGTTCTCAGCATTTTTAATTCTGGAATAATTAAAAAAACCCAACAACAAACCAACCAGGTTTGTCACAGAGAGTCTACAACAACAGGAGGAAAACTAAACAGCCCATACCTTTTTCCCCTTTATGGCAGCACAATATTTAAATGAACACAACTGATTCTCCTGAAATATGCAATGTAATTTGCATTAAACCCTTCCAGAAGCACTGGAGTCTGCAAGAACACAAAGTAAATCTACAGGATCACTTTATTTTCCCAATGACTTTGAACAGGATGCTAAAAAAAAATAAAAAAAGGAACGAGAACTCCATTAACACTGTAGCCAAAAGGATTATGTGCACTGCTGCACTGAAGTTATCATACCAGAAGGAAATTCCTTTAATGCTGCCTGGGAGCCTGTGGAGAGCCCAGCTCCCAGAACTCTGACACTCCCAGTTCAAAGCCACGGCAGCAGCACCAGGCGCAGCCCCAGCCTCGTGTTCCAGCCACCCCAAAGCCTCGAGTTTCCCCACGCAGCACCAGGTCACAGAGCACCACAGGGCTCTGCTTCCAGAACCTGGCATTCCCACTCAGCCCCTCGAAGAGGTGAACTTGGCTTGACTCCCCTTCCTCCTTTCTCTCACTAAAAGTTGCTTCCTCTTCCATCTGCCCTCTGCCACATTCCTCCATTGAGCACATCCTTTTACAGCAGTTTTTGGAACATGCCAGAGCTCTGAGTAGCTCGGAGTAATCTTTGAGGAGTTACGTTAAGTTTCCACTTCCAGTAACTCCCTCTGGTTTGGTGGAGGGGAAGCTGGAGCAAAATCTCGATCAATAAACCAGAAATTGCCTTTCCTTTTTCTCCATGTCTTCCATTACAAGTTGGGGAGGGCGTGTTTGAATAGGTTTTTTTTTTAAAGGTCTGCCTGCTAGAGGTTGTTCACATGGTTGGGAAATCAGGGTTTTTAAATGGCTCTTGAAATTTTTAAGACATAACAAGTGTTTTTTTGGAGCCACCTTTTTACTCTTCTGGCTTTTGTTGATGTTGTTCTGCAGGAACAGTCACCAAGCAGTAAGTTAGAGTTTTAAAACTTCATATCTTTGGGGAGTTGTTGTCTTTCCCTTGTTTGGAGAAATGGTACCACAAAAGATAAGTCGATAGTGAGTGGATATTGCTTTAACATCTGGAACTTTGCAACAAAATCAGCGAACCCTGGTCAGCAAAACCAGTGATCCATCACAGGAGAGTAACAAATTACTACCTAATATTGTAGTATAGCTCAAATTATTGAGCCAAGCTTGAACTCCATGTGACACTTTAGATCTGAAGAATTACACCAAAACTCAGTTTTGTCACCTTGCAAGGGAGCTAAATTGTGATTTTAGCAAACAACTGGTGCATTGCTATCCCTTTTTGAGAGTGGCTGGGCTACAGCAGTTTGGGGGAGATGCCTGTCACGACCACTTCTTGTTTTTCTTCCCAAACATCGTGACTGCTTAATCAGTTGCATGTAATTATGACATGATCAGATAGGAAGAGCAGACTCTATCCTTAAGGGAGTCTCTGTATAGAACTTTGCAATTATAGTAGATTTCTTCTTTAATCAGTAATGGTGTAATTTGCTGTTGCTTCTGGCGTGGTTTATTTGTCTCTCACTGGAGTAGAATTTTAAGTTCATACGTATTCTAATTAAAACCCTCAAAGGGGCAGGAATGCAAAAATTGGCATTCGCTTCTCATTTAATTTAATTTGCTTCTCACAAATACAAGAAGCAAAGCAAATTGTGATATGGTAACAATGGTATTTGAAAAATTCTTACAGCTTTTGATTGTACGTACCTATGACCTTCTCTTAGAGATGAAAGGCTGCTTTTCCTCCTGAAAAACACCTACTGAAATGACTCTGGCTGTGAACACAAAAATAAACACTGGTGTGTGTGTGGGGGGGGGATGTGTTATATATTTATAGTCACCATCTTATCCTTGATTTAGCTTTTTTTCCCAGAATACTCAACCTCCTCTCAGCCTCAGCAGGAACAATTCAAACCTTCAGGCTTCAGTGCTTGTGTTTATGGCTCTTCCAGTCCACTGAGGGCACTAAACTGTTTATCTTCAGATTCTTGTAATGTCAGCATGGGTGTCTTCTCAACAACCCGAGAAGCCTTGCTATGTTTGAGGAATGTGCACGGGGCTAAGTGAAGCACGGCTGTGTAACTCCTTCGCGGCTCCTGTGAACTTCACCTTCCCACATGTTCCATGTCATCTGTGGTCAGCAAGCAGAGCAGAATTCACAGTTATCTTTGTATCCTCGCTAGTCTGGCTGTGGTTATTTTCCTTCGTCCCTTTCCTGATGTTTGGCGAAGGCCTGGTGAGTGCCTGTGTTATTTTTTTAAGGGTGGCAGGTGTATGAGACATAGTGGAGGAGAGAGAGAATAAAGTTGATGACTTTGGGGGAAAAATCTTCATCCCCTAACTTGCAATTTTCAGTCAGTGTTGTTTTAGCTAAAGCAGCTTTCTGCTGAGTGGTCCTTAGCAGCCTGACAATAAATGACTTGAGAAGATGCTGTTAGGTTCAAATGAAGTACTATCAGGAAAATAATCTCCATGTTGAGTCCCAAACTCTGTCGTCCTTCCCAGCCAACAGTGTTTGCCTGCCTAGTAATTTCATAGCTGTGGAAAATGCAGGTTCAACATTTTCACACTATTTTTTAAATGGAGAAATGTAGTAAATAATTACAGAGGAACTTTATAAATATAAAATATTTTTCCTTTTCATCTCTACCCATAAGTTCACATGTCCCATGAGAAATGGTGGTAGCTTTGCAGTTGAGAAGGAAGTTTTAACCATTAATTCAGAAGAGAAGGACCAGTCTTCCAACTTCCTTTTCACTATACTTTCAAATTAAGAACTCTGCCACAACTTTTAATCTTCTTCTTTCATCCCCTTTCCTTCACTCACAGGAAAGATGTAAATAATAATGTGAATAATAACTATTCATTGCAGTGAGAAGTGACCCAGAATTTGCTGCATTTGCATAAAAGGATGTATAATTCTCTGAAAACAGACAATGATCTTTTTGAGCAAACTCACAGAAATACTTGACATTATTTACCATAGAATACTGGACCAGCAGTAATTACCACTGGAAGTAAGGATTAATTAATGTGGTGGCTGGAGGTATGTTAGAACTATGTAAGCATCAGGAATGGGCACACTGGCCTGTAGCCAACTGACAGCAACATCCTGATATGCACTGGATGAAATGGAAGGAAAAATGAAAGAGAATCATAATTCAGGGAGTCAAAATGATGAATCCCAGTGGCCACAACGAAGCCAGAGAAGAGCCCGTGTAGGGTAACAGCGAATCACATTAAAATGCTGCAGGCAAAATCACTGTGCAGAAAATTGGGAATGCATTTTTGTTCCCAGCTGAACATTAACAATGGAATGTATACAGATGTTATTGCACTATTCAAAAAGTATGTAAACACGCAGTGTGAGCCCCAGAGCTCGGAGGGATTTGCCCAGTTCCCATCTGTGGGAATGGGGGCTGAACACTGGGACAGTGCTCTCGATGAGCCCAGCGCGTCCTCTGCTGATCCCCGTAACACCAGGATCCGAAGGGAGAACCACGGCAATTAACGAGAGCCATCGGTTCAGAGAGACTCAAAGAAGTCGAAAGATGGGAAACGTAATAATGCAGAATATTAGCTGCAGGATGCTCAGCAGTCAGATTTGTTCATAGGAAATAGATGGAGAAATCCAAGCAGGATCACAGCGCGACATTTCAGACAACCACCAGACTCTTGAGAAGGCCCCTCTGGCAAGTGTTGCCTGTCTTACACATTTCACAGCAGAAAACAGGAACAAAAGGATAACCACACATTAAGATGTACGTTTAAAGAGAAATGAACAATAACAGAGATGTGGAATAATCAGCTTTTTTTGCTTTTTTGCTTATTCAGAAAACCAAGAAGAAGAAAGGATAAAACAAAATATGTAGAAATAACTTCTATGTAACTGACTTTGAAATTCCCTCTTCAACTCTGGGGCAAAAGATGTATTACAAGGACTTCAATTCAGCAGCAGTTTTCACCTTCAAAGAGCTTTACAATTACTTGGTAACTTTTACTTTTCTGTAGTCGTGAGAAAGGCTGTGGAATATGACAGTGCTCCTCTTCAGAACTCTGAGTGGCAAGAATCAAAACCCTGAGTTAAAAGTATTCCATATTAGAAAATCCAGCCTATTCAAGCTTTACAAAATTTTATGCTCATGTCTCCAGTTGTAAAGAACTCTTTTTATTTTTAACATCCTCCACCCATCCCTTTAAAATGAGAGCAAAGATGCCCTGGTAATGGCATCATTCAAGTAGGTGGGAGCCCAAGATAAAAAACAGCCAGGGAAGTCAGTGATAATCCTGTAACATGCAGTCACTTTGGGAGCTGTCCTTGAGCTCTCTGCACAAACCCCTGGAGCAGCATGGATGAGGCTGGGCTGCAGAGATACACCTGGGATCACTCTGCATCCCACAGACCGCGTGCCTCACCCTGTCTGACATTTTAGGGAGCAGATTTGCTGGTCCTGCTCAGCTTGGTCTCATTTCTAAGTGTGGCTTTATGAGCTGGCACCTGGGCCCAGACTATCCAGAGGTGCAGGGCTGAGGAAGTGCACAGTAACCTCAGCCTCTGGGAAAGTGAGTGTTTTCCTTTTATTAAGGCCGTGTAGATGATTTTTGGACATTTGGCCGTCCAGAAAAGTCAAGGAGAAGAAGACAATGTCATTCCTCCACGATACCCAGTCCTTTTGGGTGGATTAAGAAAGATCTGTTTAATGTGCAGCACAACAGCTGAGACCTTCTGCAGTTCCCTAAACTGCAGCACTTTCCACAGCTTCCCGTTAAAGAACATCTCCATTACTTCACATGTATTTTGCCTGCTAAAGGCTGGATCTCAAGCATCAAACTGGGTCAAAACATCTGTTCTTCCAGAATGTTTCTTTTTCAATTTAAAGGCCTTTCTCTTCATGTGGCATTTCACTTTTCAAGGACAATGCATCCTAAAACTAGTTTATATTTAATTCAGCGTAAGCCCAACAAGCTGTGCCACTCTAACAGGGCAGGGCACAATCCTAAAATCTCTCAGCAGTTTGGACTTTGTGTGTGGTTAGTATATGTGAAATCACTTTGTTCAATACACTGCTGGCCCTTGCCTTGTTTTATCCAAGCATTATCTCTGTTCACTTCCACTAAATTGAGATGATATTCTCCTCAGAGGCAGGTCTTTACAAGACTGATCGGGTATTTACTTTTTCTCTAAGTGTCTACTGCATTCTTCCTAGTAGCACATTTATTCCACATATCTTCCCACTCATTAAGTGAGTGCTAAACTTAGCACAGGCTCTCCCAGCTTTAATGCAAACCATGTGTGAGGCTTCCAAATGACTCACTGAGAGCGTGAGCCGTGCAATGGTGTTCTCTGATAAACACATAAACAAAAACAACTCAGACCAACTGGTTCTGAGCATAAGAACAACACCAGCTGAGCTATTTCAATGGTGTTAGGGTTGGAAGGAGAGGCAGCCAGCAAAAGGGGTCAAGTATAGGCTGTTTTTCTAAAGCAGAGATTGCTACTAAAGGAAAAAAGTTAAAAGAAACCAGATTTTTTTTACAACTTGCTGAAAACTTAAATGTAGCTGCCTTGCAAATGTGCAGTCAGTGTCACAAAATCCAAAAGCCAGAAGCAGATGCAGAAGAAAAAGAGCAGCCAAGCCTGGTGCTAACATTTTGAATGCAAACCATGCAAACCAGTTTCATCATCCACTACCTGCTGTGCTCCTTGGCTTGGTGGTATAAGGATGGCTTTATTGGCATTGGGGAATTTCTGACTGAAAATCAAAATATTGGAGTTTTATTGCTACTTCTTGTTATTTCTCTATTAATGTTATTTTTAAAAATAATTTGGATTCTTAGCATATTTTGTTTTGCTTTGGTTGTTTGGTTGCTTTTTGGTGCTGGGTTTTTTTGGGGGGTGGAGTGGGGAGAGGTGTTTTTGTTTCAGTTTTTACAGTCTGAAAAGGAGACCAGAGGCTTCCTTTCCTTTTAGGAGAGTTTTTTTACTACAGTTCTTAATAAACTCAGTAGTTTTTAAGTAAAGTCTTGTCAGCCTCAGGATGCAGGATGCAGCCTCAGCCTCCTGAGCATATACATCTGACTTCCAGAAGCTTCCTGAGTGGAAGCTGTACACTCTGGAGAAGAAATTCTCATTACTTACTTATAGAAATTAACACATTCCACTCTTCCCAAACCCTGATAAAAGTTGGGACCAAATCTTGGGCTAACAATAAAACTTGGTAAGAATAACCAAGAATTATGGAAGATTTTTCTTCTAAAAATTATTTATGAAAAAATCTGTAATAGCTGTAATACTGATTGCCTTGAGAGGGTCCACTTTGCAATGCACAAGGTGCAGCAGATCTGCTGAGACCTGAAGTGGAAGCAAAATGAATCCTCATGCATTTTAGCAGCTACCACAACACGGAAGAGGAGAGGATAAAATATATACCGGTGTTTTAATTGTTGAAATGAATGAATGACAACTTTCACTCGAACTTGTATCGGGATGGTAACTTTTAATGTAATTGTGCCTCAGTAGCCACAGCATTTCATTGCCTTCCTTTCAAAAATCTAAAAATAAACCACCAAACAGCACCATGCATTAACAACACCCCTGGGAACACGGGTGTAAAGTCCTGGATGGGGACACAGACAGTGCAAGGTCATTTCAGAACAAGGAGGAGCTGTGCTGTGTGCCAGGGCTCTGAGGCCACCACGGGCACTGCCCAGCTCCCAGGGGCTGTCCCCACCCTGCCCATGGCCCCGGACCCCATTTCAGCCTCCCCAGGGATGTCATGCCCTGTGATGCCATGGGGTGTTGGTTCTGCCCTGCCCTGCCAGCTGCCCACTGAGCTGGGCTGACCCACAGCTGCCATCCTGGGCCCTTCCCTCTCCCCAGGGATGTGCCTGGTGCCTGGGGCTGCCCCAGCTGCCCATGGCTGCCCTGCTCCTGGGCTGGGGTGCTGGGATGAGCCAGCCCTGCTCATCCCGTGGGGATCCCCCAGGCATCCTGTCCCCCAGGGAACAACCGCCCGCATCGTGCCCTGGTGCTTTGGAGCACTGTCATTGCCAAAGGAAAGAAACACACCAAGTTGCTCTCAATTACCATTAATAACACTTAAATATGAGTGTAACAGGGAGCGGAAGATAAATATGGGGTAAGTGGCCCGTGGAAGCAGAATCTGAAAGGTTTGCTTTAGGCTAGGAGGGGAGGAAAAGCGATTGCCCTGTCACACTCACCTCGTTCTCTGCACTGCTGTTCTCGTTGCCCATCTCGGCTTTGATGTCCAGGATCACACAGCAATTAAAGAAAGATCACTGGAAGGAAAGAAAAAGCTCTTAATGTGCTGTAAAAAACCAAACAAAAAAATAAAACAATAAAAAGAATTTGCCATTTTGGAGGGCTGTCATCTCAGTCACCCTGTCAGCTGCCCCTCCTGACATTCAGTTTTACAATGATTCTAAGTCATAAACTGGGGGAAAAGAACTCTTAATGCTTTTATTTCCTGAGGTTTCTCTGCTGTTTTCCCTACACTGGCTCCACTTATGCTGAAAGACAGGCCTTAAAACTCAGCTTTGTTACTCTGTTTCTGGATTATTCCATGACATTAGAGCAAAAAGACATTTTCCTTGCCAAAGTGACTTTGGATGGACAGCCCAAAGGAAAACCTTATTGTTTTAACTGTATTCAAACCACTTTTATTTATTGAAATTCCTGAACCGAGCTGCCTGCTTACATTGTCAGAACCATGGTGTTGAACCTGGATATCACTGAAAAAAATTTCAATCAATGCACTCAGAGAAAGAGTAAATGGATTTTTTATCCTGATCACTGGCATCATTCCCTGCTTTTCTTAGGCATTATTCTGTTACAATGTTGTGTTCTAAACACCTTCTTTAGACTTAATAGGATCTGCCTGCCGATTACTATTGGTTTTATATTAGTTCAGCTCTAATTATTTAATTTAAAAAAATTCCTTTGAGCAGTTCTAGAATTAAGCGTCTCCACAGGCACCATTCATTTCTATATTTCTTTGAAAAGGATACTCAATAGTAAAAGTACACACCAGAGATTCACTTATAGACATTCTTGTCGTAGGCTTTTTGTTTGGGGGCTCATGCATTGAGATTCACTGGATTTGTTGTATTACTGAATAGGTGAAAATTACACAGTCTCTTCAGTTTTTTTTTCCAAAGAATTTGGGATTGGTCTGCAGCACGTGTCAAGAAAAACTCCATTAAAGTCAGGCTATAAAAGAGAGATTGCACTTCGAACGCCAAGGAAACCATACAAGCTTTTAAGGAATGCTGTTATTTATTACTACAGTACGTTTTTTAAAACTTGAAATATTATTTTTCTTCACAGGGGGCTTGGAGAGAGAGAGAGAGAGAAGTTTGGTGTTGTGCTCTTAAGTTGTGTTCTGTTTAAACTTGATTGTCTTCGGGGGATACAGCGGTGCTTGAACTTGCTCCTGTTGAAATCACTGGGGCCAGGACTGCACTTTCAGTGATTAATTAGCAGCGTGAGGTTTTATCTGCTGAGACTGCTGCCAAATCCTCTCCTGTTTTAAAACAGTTCTGAGCTACTCTGAAGACTGGATATAACATTTTCAAAATCGCTGTTCCCCAAGTATAGAGTACTCCTTGGAGTAATGTACACACACAAATCTTTCCAGACTCAGCCCAGTGAAATGTTCCAAGACAACACATTAAGATTATAATATTTTAAGTATTATCGATATAATAACACATTCTCACACTGTTAGAACTTCTGACTAAGGTTTAAATGCACAGGAGGGAAAGAATAACTCTATATAGCAATGTGCTTCCCTCAAGAGCCAGCACAACTCTTTAAGAGTGAATATAGTGGCATTTCTGTTCCCTCGACCTGCCGAGCTTTTCTCTTCCCAAATCTTTTTCTGTCTCCACAGACATCAGGTGAAAACACCTGAAAATTCAGAGGTCTCTAAACTGTCCCCTCGCAAGCACTTGCAGTAATAACATAAACTGGGGAATGAATGAAACTCTCCCCAGTCCCCACGGAGTTGTTCAGTTAATTGGGGTGGGGTCTTGTATATAATTGTGCAAAATGCAGATTCTGCCTATCAAGTTCTGAAATAGATTAGCCAATGTATGTCATAATGTTGTCCTATTTATTTCAGATTAAATTCACTCCAGTGCATAGTATACTGTCAATATTTCTGCACCAGCTCAGCCGTAGTGACTGTTAAGGACAGCAGCTGCTAATAGAGGCCAAAGTTCTAATATTGAATTGAAAGATAACAATACTTTATTTACAGTTTTTTATTAAAATGCACAGGAGTCAAAGTAGAAAATGACAAGAGCACAGCAGAAGTGCCAGCTGTCAAAAATCTCCACTAACACATCATATCATATTATATACCCACTCTTTTCTTTCCCTAGAGCATGAAATTTCAGAATTTTCACACAATTCTCACATTGCCATCTGCTTAATAATGAAGATAAATGTCGTAAATAGGAAATAAAGACATTACAGATACTCCAATAATGAAACAAGCGATAATAATAATAAAGTGTGAATTACATTGCAGAGTGCTAAGATAATTTTTTAGATTACAGTGTTACTGTAATCCTTTTTACACACGTTATTTCTAAATCATTCAATGCACAAGCATTACTTAGGTTGCAAACTACAAGTGCTTTATCATATGTATAGACTCTCAAATAAATATTACAAACATGCTAAAATCATCCATTAAATAAACATGGGTTAACCAAAAGATAATCTTCATCACCTTTCTATAGTATCTTTCACAATTTACATGTCATTATTGAAATTATTTGAACACCACATATCTCAAAAACAGCTCACTGGTACCAAATTGGTCTGTTCAGCCTGCAGAAACTTTAGAGCTGAATAACTGCTTTCCTGAAAGCAAACAAGAGGATGTTTAACGTGCACTTACATTCCAGGATTTATCTGGCACCTTTGGCTTCACTGACGCTTTTAGAGCATGTCTTCAAACCATTCCTTCCATCTTCACCTCACCAGTTTTCTTATTTTCCTCCTACTTCTCCTCAGACTCATGAAATGTAGGCTTTCTCTCCGGGACCCACCTTCATAACCTGCTCAACAACCAACTTGCCTCCACCCCAGGCGAGAAAGAAAACAAGTTACACCTCCTCGGCCCAGCCTCCCCCTGCTCCTGCCAGGCTGCCGAGGCTCTCTGCATGCCATAAATCCAGCACTAATGTTTTTCACAAAAGCAACCTCAGAGAACATCAATTTTGGGTCAAACATACGTCCCTTCTACCGTGTCCTGTCTTGCGGTATAAGCAGTGCTTCCTGCACTGCAAAAATTGTTCAGTGAAACTGTGTCAATAATACACTGGAGTTATGCATGTGTTGTTTTCAAGGGAAAATTAGTATCGGGGGGAATATCTATTCTGCATTTTGTTTTCAGGTTTGTTTATGTATTTAAGTTCATCTTTCATTTTCTCATATTACTCTTGAAAGCTGTCAGAGATACCTGCTAGCAAATGTTGATGTGCCTGTTCAGGTTATGGTGAAATCACTTCCCATTTAATCATCCTGAAGGGTGGAGACGTGACAAAAACCCTTTGAAATGTGATGTTGCAAGAAGTACTGGTTTATGGGCGAGCTAATTGTTATTATTAACTGTGATTGTCCATTCCAGAATGCTTCCACAAAGGGGTGCTCAGAAACACAGCTGGTAACCAAAGACAGAGTATTTATTATAAACTCCAAGGGATTAACGAGTTTCTGTAAACACCAGTGGTGCTTTTTGGTGCCACAAACCAAAGGAATGGTCCACTGTGGGCTTATTGCACCTCAAAGAGTGCGAGGCAGCATTGCTGAATCCAGCAAGGAAGAGTCCTATCTGACATGAATAAAAGGCAGGATTTCATAGGGCAGCAATACGTTGTCTGCTGACTTTTGTTCCGCAAAGTCTTGGTCTACAAACTCCTGGCTTGGAAACATAAAGCTTGTGAAGAGCTGGAATGCACAGTTGCAAGATCAAGGGCTACATGAATAGCCCTGACTTTTAAATCTTTCTCTTTTTTATGAAGGTGGTAATCCAGCGTTCTCTGGTCTCCCCGGCCCAACTCAGAATCCAGTAAATCTGAAGTTCATCTCTTCAAAATTTTAGTGTGTTCTGCCTTAGAAAACAAAGCAGGGGCATTGCACAATTGATTGTCTTACAGACAACAATTTATGCAATGTTTTTGTTTAGGCTCTCTGCCATGAATTTAAGAGCAGGGATCCTGTGGGAGCTCAGGAAAACACAAGCCTGGTAATACATCCTCACTTCTGCTAGCTGCATTATTTCCTCATAAAAACAAACTGAACTCACATTTGGGGCTATTCCATTTCTAAGCTAAGGCCAGAAAATGCCACAAAGTGAAAGTGAAGAAGCTGCCTTGCAAAACAATTGCCTGGCAGAAACTTTGGGGAAAACAACCTTCAGTAATCTGTAGATGATGATTTCTGATTGTGTACTTTTATCACCACACGTGCCAAGCAGAATCCCTCTGTTTGGCTAAGTTGTGTAAGGCTTGCAAAGCCACACAGGCAACTCCTGCACTGGTGCCAGAACCGTGAGCCCTGTGAAATGAGGGCAGTGACACACACCAACACCGGCCCCCTGTGCTCTGATCTGTGGGCCTACAATGACCCTGACTGACAGCACTGGCACTGTACCTTTGGGTCAGTTTTCTGACCCACTCTTGCATCTAAATTAGGATTTGCTCAGCTCCAGTCCCAGCTATCCCAAGCAGCATCTATTCACTGCAAGCTGTTCCCACCTTTGCAGATGCTGATCTTCTGCTCTGTCCCAGTTTGAAGTGTAAACCACCAGCTCTGAGAGAATTCCACGTGCTCTGCTGTCTATTCATTCTCTTTGATTTTATGATGGAACTGGTGGGGGAAGAGGTACTCACATCGGGCTGCTTTACTGTTGTTTGCTGGAATTTCCCCTGTGGTTCCTTATCCACTCTTCATGCTCATCCAGGGAGAGATTGTCTTTTCTTGATCGAAACAGGATTTAACCCAGGAGCAGTGGAAGACTCAAACTAGGGGAAAATACAGCTCAGACTTAAAAGTAAGCTATGTAGTGGGCTAATAAGTTAGGTATTTCCATAAGATCCAAATAATTTGTCATGAGTGATCAAATTTAATCCCAATATATCCAGTATTGGGTATACTTACCAACCACACACTACACAGATAAGTTAGCTTCTTGTATATTGAAGACATACCTTAGATATTTCTAGAAGACAATTTAGTTTGAGGTCATTTTACTTTATGGTACAAATAGTGCCAAAATAAGACAAAATGTTTTATATTCCATACTTTCACATGATTGATACTAAATATAAAGCATTGCAAAGCTCTGCTGAAGCACTGAGCATTCTGTTACACACCAGCTTGTCCCACAGGAAAGAGAAGGAAGGAGAGGTGCTCAGAATTTTACCCATGTCTGATCTTGATGTAATAGTGCAAAACCATTCTTAATTTCTGCATATTCCAACAATATCACGGAGATCTGCAGGACTGACTGACCTATGACAGTCCTTTGGCTTTTGCTTTCTCAGCAATTCCAGAGGAGCAAATACCAAGATCTGGGGGGGAAACCATAACCCATCATGAGAATTAATAAACAAGTAATGATTTTCAAGTGCACAACTTGATGGGGAAGACGTTGCTTAGTAACATCAGCAGCTGGATTTGCTGTACAACCGTGATGTCGCTTGGCAACGGAAAGCTGAGCTGGATTTTTGTGAGAGTTGTGAAATAGTATTTTCATGCCCTTCCCCCAAGAAAACCAGAAACTGCCCGTGGGGATCACATCACTGAGCCCATGTAGGACTGAGATTTAGAGGGCAGCAGAGGATGCAGCCCAGCCTTGGCTGATCTGCCCCACTTCACGTACAAGTGGGAAAGAAAAGAAACAGGGATGCTGAGTACCTGCCACTAAGAGACTACAGCATGTTTTAAAAAATAGGTTATGAAAGTTAAAAATTATTCTTCCCATTTCTGGATAATTTTCAGTCAGTATGATAACCTGGCCTGGAAAAATCCAATTGATGACACACTTCCATTGCTTCTAATCAGCCCCATGTGGCAAAGTTTAAATTATGTTTTATGGCACAAAAAGTGCAGAAGACACATATTTCTTTGGAGATTAATGGATTTGCCCAAGGTTAAAAAGCTCACCAAGTGGCAGAACTGGGATGTCAGCAGTAGCTTCCTCAGCATTCTCCAGCTACCAGACTATGCTGGAATTTGAGTTAATGTTATTGGAACCTCCATCAGGAGGTGCCCTTCCTAAGGAAACATGGGGGTCCTAAATGATTTTGTTTTACTTTCTATCTAGTAATATTTTCCCAGCTAAAAAAAGAAAGTCTGTCATTTCAGCCCTTAACAGAACTTTCCTAATACTATATAGTTTCAAGCAATAATAAATAAAAGTGGTTATGGGAATCTTAAGTGTGATTCTGTTGTATCGTACTTAACCACCTCTCTGGAAGACATGAGTCTCAGATAAATTTTGTGTTTTATCTGCCAGTCCCATGAGGATGTCATGGCCTCCTCAGGGTGTCTAAAATGGTGCTCAATGCCTTCATCTGTGGATCTCAGGACTCTTTCCCTCATGCATTGAGCATTAAATGTTTTCAGGTCACGTACGTTCCCTTCTGCTGCACTGGTTGCAGATGTCAAAGTACTGCATAGGGCTTAGTCCTTAAAAGTGATGCCAACAATTTTTCATAAAATATATATGATCCAAACAAG
Organism: Cnemophilus loriae; assembly: GCA_013397755.1. Taxonomy (NCBI): domain Eukaryota; kingdom Metazoa; phylum Chordata; class Aves; order Passeriformes; family Corvidae; genus Cnemophilus; species Cnemophilus loriae. The sequence continues at coordinate 328,299 of VZTF01004761.1, read as the reverse complement.
AATATCCAAGTATTGGAACATTTCTCTTTCCAAACCACATTTATACCAGCAGTCTTTCAGCAGATTCCATATGCAGCACTTCAGTCAGTGGGGAGGCTGTGGATTTAGACGAAACACAGAGCTCTGTGCAGTGGCACTGACTCTCTCTCCACGTCCACATGCACATTGCAACTATGGAGGGCTGGAAACAGATTCCTATTTAAGTTCTGAACACCACAACCAGCTAATAGGGCTCGGGAGCTATAGGAGAGGCTTATCTACGTAGCTCACCTGGTCAATCTGTGCCTATCATTGTTCAGGACTGCAAAATATTTCCTTATTATTACTGCTGGCCTTTTATAAACAGCTGATTATGATTTATGAACAATATCTCCCCCATACTTGTACTATGAGACATGTATGACTGTGTAATTCAGGTCCATAGCCATCTTGACAAAGTTTACATGTGTTTTCTCTAAATGTAAACAGCCATTCAGTAAAAGTCAGGAATTTCTGTTCCTAAATCTCACAACTGAGGCAGGAAGAACATAACTCTGACGTGGGGCAAAATTCTGGGAGCAGCGGTGGGAGGTCTGATGTGAGGGGTGGATTTTCAGAACCTGCTCTCTGCTCCTCGAGCTGCTCTGCCTGCTCTGGTGTCCAGTCTCAGCACTGGGAATGGTGGGGCACCACTCAGAGAGACAAAATCCATGTTATGTGAGGCAGAGGAGGAAACAAGGTGGGGATCAGTTGGCTTAACCTGTCTAGAGGCACACGTAGGGCCTGGGAAGAATGAGTCACAAGATGAATTATTTCTTGCCTCTTTTCAGGTCCTTCCTCCTTCAAACCATTTTTGCTTTCTCCCTTGAGTTTACCTGTGTTCATGCACTCCCTTTTTTCTCCTCCCTTTATCCAAGAGACTCAGTGGAAATACAAGGGAAAGCAGAGCTGCCACAGGGTCTGGTTTTCTGAGAGCTGATGGGAATGGCAGGGAAGAGGCAGATCTAAAGCTGCTCAGGGGGGAAGGGGATCCTTCCTCTTGTTCTGCTTTAGCTGTGGGGTCTGAACCAGCTGTCAGCAACTGTCTCTCCCTGATAGTGGATGGCAGCAGTATTTAATCTCCCACTTTCCTGGCCTGAGGTGTGTGTTGACATGTCAGGGTTGGCAGGTTGCAGCTGCTTCCTGGGCTTTGTACTCACACACCCTCCATGCCCACACAAATATCCCAGGAGAGGAGGACTCGTTCTCGGGCTCCTGGAAAGCCTCCAGCACTCAGAGACTCTCCTTGGGCTGAGGAGAGGATGTGTATTGGTTTTCTTTCTGCTGACACAAGTACATAACCATGTACCACACAGTCACACAGAAATATACACGTGCATATATTACATATTACATATATATAAATGCAGATATCTTATACAGATTATATCCTTCATCCTCAGTTAGATGCCACTTAGCCTGAGGCTGTTTTTCATAATTTCATGATAGCTGTTAGATCAACGGGTGAAAATAAATTAGATTATAATAAACTCAGCTACTATATATTGAGCAGTGATCAATTCTCTCACTCCAGAAATGCTGTGTTTTATCAGCAGTGAGAGCAGGCTGTGAAAACACATCTCTCAGGAGAGCTGCACATCAAGACAACTTGCTAATAGCCAGACAGGGGTTAGATTTCATATTCTAGTCCAAGCAAGTGTATTAGGTTTTTGCAGGACTAACTCTGGGAACTGAGTCACTGACCTCTGAAATTGTAGTCAAGATAGTGCTCATAAAGGCATGAATCCTTGTTTACAAAGACTCCTGAGTTTGGCTGAAAAAATATTTACTTTGAAACTAAATTTGCTGAATTTCTTCAGTCTTCTGCACCTTGAAAATAGTTAGATTAAGCAAGCACAACACTTACATGCACTGTAAGCATTTAGTTGGATTACTTGTGCAAGTTCCTCACCGATTCACAAAGCAGGAGAACGCTGCTGACATTTTAAAAAAGCAGAAATTGAGGCCCAGGGGAGTTGAGTGATCAGGCTGTTAATATGTTGTGTAATCCTGGGCTAAGCAGGAAAGTACGGCTGGTGTTCAGCCCTCAGAATAACAATACAGAGTGAAGATGATTACTGGTTTGATTTGGCATTGCTGTTCTAAAAGAACAGATTGTGTTTTACATGGAATATGCCCTGGATTATGGAGTTTTTGAAGCATGTTACACAGATCTAGCCCTGCACAAAAAGACTCCATCACATTTCAAGGCTAATCAGGACCAAAACACTTCCTCAGGCTTATTTGTAAGGTCAGCCAAGAACAGTTTAGTGCAGAGTAACATCACAGAGGTATCCTCAAAGACATCATAAAAAAACCCAAAAAAACCCAAAAAATCCCCCAAAAACAAAACCAAAAAGCCCAACAATAAGGCTAAAATAATTTTTATGTGCTTTTTTCCAAAGCATAATAATTGCATACTAATGAGAATGCTTCCTTACTGACATTGCCATAGTTTCATACCTCTTTCAATGTTAAAAACTAATGTAATGAATTAACATTTAAGCTGAATGTAAATGATAAACCTATTTGCTCCCTGATTCCTTTGATTCAACTAAGCAGAATTGCAAAACAAGATTGAGAAAAGTCAGTTAAAGCCAGTCTTCCACGTATTTATGATGCCCTAGTGACAAAAAATGGTGCCTGAACTGCATTATCCCCTCTAGACTGGGTTTGATGTATGCCTTCGTGGCAGTGGCTTTTTTAGAAGATGATCTAATGCCGTGCTGGTGGGAAGTGGTCCTGGTGATCCCTGGTGGTTGGTGGAGATAAAGTTACCTAAGCTGCTCACTGTTGTTACAGATGGCACAACTCTTCATCCTTCTGACAGACCTAAACCTAATCAGCTTCACCTAATGACAGATTTAAACTCTTATAACTTATTGCCTTCTCCAGCTGGGGCTCCACTATTTATATTCGTGTTCTCATTTTCCACTAATATGAACAATATCCAGTTTCAGAAGTTCACACTTAATGTACAGGTGTAATTTTTTTCATTGGCATTTCATCATCATTAAGGAATACGTTAGTTGCAGGCTTTATAGTACCTTAACTCAATCTCAGTTTTGGTTTGGGGAGGGTTCCCTGGAGGCCAGGCTCACAAAACAGTTGTTGTACATAATTATGCACTACACTGGCACTTTTAAGCAGGGATGGTAACATCGAATATATAAAATTTCTACTTCAGGCAGGAAACCATGACAACATGCAGGGAACTAAGTACCAGTCAATAGTAAAAAGTGGATATTAACCATATTTCAAGTCGGTGGAATGAGCACAAGAGAAGGCTTACAATTGTTTGTCCAGTTTAAAGTTCATGTGAATAAAGATTTAGGTTTCTTCTTGTACCCAAATGTGAATCTTCTCTTCTTGTGTGAGTAAACTCTTAAGGATTACTTGGTGAACTCCTGTGCATCTAGAAAGGAGCAGTATTCTTCTCTGAAAAGTGTGATAGCCCATAGATTGACTCAAACCTCCTTAAACATCATATGCAAGAACAGAACTTGCCACAAAATGATATTATGAGACCGTAGGATATATTAGTGCAAAAAGCTCAAGCATAATTTCCAAAACTCTTGAAATCTTTTTACCAGTAGAAATTTTAATTAACAGTTTAATAGTGCCATGATTGAAATATTTGTTTTGGACTGGTGAGTCTTCATGCAGGAACTAAATAGTGCACGTAGGACAATTAAGAAATGTTAAGGCTCGTTTATTAGAATGCAGGAATATTTCCATGGTCAGAGCTCCTGACACATTTCACCCCTTGGTGTGAGTATTGCGTGATTTAAGAGTCTACAAAAGAAACTGAACCCCCCCCCCAACATTTTATGTAGACCATGAATTTAAACCTCCTGCCCCTCGTATCATGCAGAGATTTTCATATGGGTTCAATAAAACCGTGCAATGCTCCAGAAGTGTGGGTAAAGTCAGGTCTTTCTCATCAAGAAAGTGGTTAAGTATAATTTTCAGTGTACAGTTGCAAGTTGCATGGAAACTGTGAGTAACAGGCAGTGTAAAAAGTAGGCATGCAACTTCTCCCAACAGATACTAATAATTACTGTAGTTTCAATAGTATCAATATGCTGTAGATATAAAACACAGACACAGAAATCTAGGCAGTAGCTCACATCACACTGCTGTTAGAACTGACAGCTTTGCATTAGGGAGCACGCACATTCCCCTGAAGTGCTGGAGAATTCATGCTAAAAACAAAACAGAGCACATTAAAATCTAGGCAGATGAGGTCAAAACCTGCAGATTTATGAAGCTGTGCTGTAAAAACTGGGATTTTGATACTCATGAACAGCTTCTTTGTACTTTTGCCCCCCTTACTGCAGCAATCTTTGTGTTTTTGGCTTCAACCAGGAGTTGCTCACGATGTCAGCTTGTCAACATCAAAAATTGTGCTTCAGAAGATCTAGAAAGATACTCTCTGCCTCTTTTGGAGGGTTTGTGAAAACCTGACAGAGAACCTTCAGTGCACAGAAATGGTGCTGTTTGGCTGACATTTCACAGAATCACAGAAAACAGAACTGAGGAACAAATCCTTCCCTATTGCAGGATCTCTCCAAAAGAGTTGTATTTTTTACAGGTCTGCTGGAGGAAACACATTTCGGGAATGGGACAAAATGTTCTGATATCATATTTACCAAAGAATTCCTTTGTCTAAGCTGGTCAATTCCTCAGCTCTATTCTGCATAAACATCCATAGTGTTGGTTCACTGATGAAGTTTTCTGGTTTATTTCATGGTTTCTAGGGAGATTATCTCCTCATCCTGCTTTCTTACTCACAATTCTACTGGTCTTGTTCCCTTCTAAAATATTCCTGTAGAAAATATGGCAGCTGTTCATATCAAAACAAAAATATTAGCACTATATTAATCACATTATGTTTTGGTAGCAAGAAAAAGCTGTTTTCACCCAGTCAGGTTGCCATGAACCAGCAAATCTTTTCTGATTACTTATACTCAGAAAAGCAGATTTCATTTAGGTAATAAAATAAATCATTCTTACCTTTTATTTATGCACAGACCCATTAAAGTCGTACAAAACTCCCCTCAGCACACTACTGTTTACACATGAAGCAAATAAATATAAATATCTGAATCCATTTGCAAGGACTCAGAGCTGGCTGAAGCTTGGGTTTGACCAAGAATAAAGAGTGCTGGCTGGATCTTATGCTTGCTGGGAAACCAGGGAAGTAAATGAGTCTGTCAAGTCCTAACTAGCATTTAACGACAAATTTAATTTGGCAAGAATATATAGTTCAGTATTTTGTCAAGCTTGCTGAGGCTTGTATATTCTGTATACGGATCTTGACCAACTGCTGTATTTTCATTGGATCCTGCATTAAAGAGCTTCTAATGAAAACATACAAAACTTAAATCAAACTTTGTTTCATCATGTGAATTTTAGAGCACAGTACTTGAAAAGGATTATGTCAAGAAAAATAAAAACTATAATCTCTGATGGCTCTACTCTTATCCTGGCTGTCAGCAGTGTAGCTCTTCAAACCATTAGTTTCTGCAATTAAATGTGGAATCAATTAACTGCACTTAAGCCATTCATTTAGCCTTAAGCCGAGATCATAGGAGTAGGGTAAAATGTTACTCTTTTCAGACTTGTTATGGACTTTCCTGATAAAACCTCAACTATAAGGTAACTTAGAACAGCTTAGATTGGCTTTTTCCCAGACTTGGTTGCTTCCCACAGATTGTTAAAACGCGTGATGAAAATATCAACTAGGTAAAAAAAGAGCATGTGCAAAGTGCCTGCTGATCTCCTTAGGCCAGGATACCCAAACCTGCCACTGCCACAGGACTCTGCCTTAGAGATGGAAAAACCACTGGATGTGATGCAGATGCAGATGGAGATGCAGATGTCAGGTTACTTAAAACTAAGCCAGTGAGGATTAGATCATCCACCCGTAGGCCCATCTGACTTTTCTGGTCAACTACCAGCACTTTTTCCTGTCCAAAATCCTTTTAAAATAAGATTTATAGATTCTATGTATTAGCACTTAATTAATCTTTGAATCTATAATGAAAACGTTTTGACATGAAGGGATGGAATTTTTTTTAACTCCTACATGTATAGCAGGTTTCTAACCCATCTTCTGGGCTGTGTAAAGGGAAAAAAGTCTACTCCTAGGTAGTTAGCAGCTTGATCCTGAATAGCTGAATCACGAGGACAAAATTCAAGCTATAAACACTCTATTTTTAAGATAAGATCAGATTTTGTAGGAAATATCTGCTATATAATACAGGTAGTAGCATGCCTGCCACTGTCATCTTGTGCCTGTCAATAAGATTGTTAGGTTTGCCTGAAGATAATCCTAGCTTTTTAAACTTGGAAAACAGTTTCCAAAACATTGTGATAACACAAACCCTGTTCAGCAATAAAATCCAGAATTAACTGAAGCGGCCATGGACATACACGTCGACAATAGATTTCAATATAATGTCATCAATGTTAAAAACAGTAACCATCAAATTTTTGCTAGTCTTATTTTGATCTAATTAGTTCTCCTAGTGGGTAAGACTGGAAGTGACTTCAACTATCTGAAGTTCCATAAGTTTTGGGTCACCAGAAGCAATATTGTACCTACAACTGCTCAGTGTTGTGTTTTACAGCCTGAAACAAACTTTGCTATGCATGAAAGGACAAAACATCATAGACAGTTCCCACTTAAGAACATCATCAAACATCTGCATAGTCTGTCTAGTGAGCAGCCAGCTCATTTCATCCCTGAAATTCTGCGTGAGAAATGCACATTCTTGTTGTTACACGGCAACTTAAAAACAACAAGCAATCCTTTCTGACACAAACCCTTAGAACTGTTTCTGAAAAAAAAAAAAAAAAAAGAACAAGTGGAAGAGAGCCACGTTTAACAACTTCAGCATTTGCAAATAGTTATGACAGTCTGTAATGTTGTAACTTGTTTTTAAAACAGCTATTTTAGGACATGCACATTTAATGATCAGTCTCTTGGTCTTAGAGAGATACTGACTAAACAAGACATCATCCTGTAGACACACTATATAGGGTATGGAGATTGTAAAACAAGTTAAGCAAGAGATCACGAAACTATAGAACCTCAAAGGAGACACTCTTTTTTTCTAGTACAGAGAAAAAAAATTCTTTTACTTGTCAGACACTCCCTTTGCCTTTTTGTAATATCTAAAACATAATTACTAAACTCTTTTGAGTCTAGACATTTTTAAATTTCAAGAACTAATAAAAAATTACTTACCCAATTTTCCTTTAGACCAAAAATGAAAATGCACCACTCTGTCCCTGATTTTTATAACCTTCTGCACGCCTTCCCTCCTAGCTGGTGTGTGGATCCCCTTTCTCCCTGGATCACATGAAAGTGTTCTATTAATGTGAATTGGCTGATGTTTGAGAACACTATGCTGGAGAGCTATGAAGTGTAAGGAATCTGACCCAGGGAGCTGTGGGGCTATGACACATCAGTTCTTCACAGGAATTCTCAGTTGCTGGATGGGAATGACAAGGGACAGGTCCTGTACACTGGGTGCAGCACGTTGGCACTGTCGTTGTTGTTTGGATACGGATTGCTTAAGGCAGGGAGACAAGTTCCATGTTAAACCAATGTAACTGGAATTCTACCCTCTGGCTTTTCACTCCAGGACTGTAACTTCCAAGTATCAAGCTGTGCCTTTCACCTGACCTCACAAGCAAAGGCTGGGAAAATGGATCAATTTAGCATGTGACGAATGTAAATAACAACAGCACTGCTGAAAGTGACAGCTGCTTTAAGAAAACCACTGCAAGTCAGCGCTGCTCCGCATATTTCCTAAGGAATGCCTTGCTGGAGCTCAGGATAAACATTCAAAGCCTAGGAATGCTAGCAGATTACCTGGCAGGACGGAGAGAAGGAAAAAGAAGTCTTCTGCCTCCGTTGCATTCTTCGTCCCTTTGCCTGTGTTCAGTTTCTCTCTTGCCCACATGGGCAGAGAAGAGGGAATGCAGCTTTGTCTCTTCCCACATGGGACGAGATGGAGCTTTCAGCCCACTGGTTTGAATGGAGTGGTTGAAGTCAGAGCGTTACACGTGTGAGCCTTTCAGGGAACCAACCCACGCCACTTCAGCAGAGCTGTCTCAACCATAAACCCCCAAAGCACGTCACTGCAATAGGAAACCCCACCAATCATAGAAATGTCTTTTAAGCAGAGCATGTTTTCACTTACATGGTACTTTTGGAAAATCCTCCCTTGGAATACACTGTTCCAGAAAGGAAAAATCATAGCTTTCATAATAGGTTGTGAGTTACAGGCCCTTAAACACATAAATATAAATATATCCACATTAGCACAAAATATGAAGAAATGATTGCTGGGATAGGATTAAACCTATCACAGAAGTGCTTAGGCTTAAGTCAGTTGTTTGCATGGTGTTGGGAAAGTCTGAGAGGGGATAATTTCTAGAGACTGCTATAAGAAATAGTGAATTTATGAATTTTCTGTGAATATAGAAATGATTAGCATATTAAAATTTTTTATGTCCAAAAAATTGCCATGCGGTTATGCGAAACGTGCACAAATCTTTAGAACACTAATTGGCTTTTTGCTTTTGCAAGAATCTGACATTTTCCCACATTTGCTTTTAATTTGTTTGTTCCTCCGTTCAAGATGCGCTGGATGGACCACCAAGGCTGCAGCTGTCTGGCTATTCTCCACTCTGAGGCACCATTGATGTATATATATATTTCCTGCTCCTTCTTGCAAAGATGTAATTTTATTTTATTTTATTTTATTATTTTATTTTATTTTATTTTATTTTATTTTATTTTATTTTATTTTATTTTATTTTATTTTATTTTATTTTTCTACACTGCTGTTTGATTATAGAGACAAAGTGGAAGGTTTTCAGCATTTTGGTCTCCAGCAGCATGACTTGCACAGGTTGTTGTAGCAACCTGGTGTCAGTCTTTCACTTAATGAAACCTTCCAAGTCCTTAAAAAGAAAGGGTTTCTGGTGTCAGTGAGGGTTTGATCCTACCAGGATTTTTTTCCTTGACATCCCACCAAATTGGGCCCCAGCTTTTTTCATAGTTCTATTAATAATTGTTCTTTCATATTCCTCTGAAAATACCTTTTTAGACTGGCACAATGTATACTGTGACGTGATGGGCTGTAACCTAATCCACACTGCTGAGAGAATATCTGGTGCCAGATTTTCACCTCCCACGGGATTATCTGTAAATACAGAAATAACACCTGCTGCAAGAACCAAGTATACTAATTCACACTTCCAAATTGCTAAAACAATTTTTTGTCATTCGCTACACTCATTAAAAGAGTTTCCCCTCATCTGTGTTTGCTTGCAGAGCTGGCAGCTGAATGCCAAATATCTCAGATGTTTTATTTCTGATGTTTTCAATTAGTCCAGGCCCCCGTTTCAGATCACCAGGATTAACTTTATATCAGGAACAGCCATCACTGGGCAACAGGTCCTGTGTTGCCATGTTTTTAGACAACTAATTTCTTGCTTTATCTTCTCATCCTGAACAGGAGCATTTATTTTGGTGTATTCAAAGGAAATGCAAAAGGTTTATGCTTTAAAATCATAAGCAACACTCCTGGGCAGTGACTGAACTGTCTCATTTAAAGACAACTCTTTTTCCATTAATGCCTGGGAACATCTGCTAGCAAATCAGGGATATCCACATTAGGAGGCCAATTTCCAGAACTGGACAAGTGATTAGATTTGATAGTAAAAGGAACAGTGGTAGATCCACATTTAAAGGGCTCTAGATAAGAGCACCAGCATGCTGGGCAGCTCCCAAGCTGAGATGCACTGTGAACCCCTCTTGTAATTCACTGCTCAGCACCATAACCAAACCACATTATTGCTCTGTATTTGATGACAACGGAGACTGACTTTTCCTTGCTGAAATACAGTACCTGTGTGATCATGGTATATACAAAGTGTACAACGTTAGGAATTAGAATTCAGTTCCTTTCTGCACTCTGAGAGGAGGAAAAGAGGGAATGGTGAAATTTGCACACAGTGAAACTCTCCTAATAGATCTGAAATGTTTATTTTAGGATTCCTCTAGGTGAGACTTCTCATTTCAATGAGAATAGGGTTTTATGTATATGCATGGATGAGAACTGAATGAACATCAGACAAAAAATAGTGTTGGTGAGTAAAGACAACTGGAAAATCTTGCAATCAATGGCATGTAGGACATTTTCTTCACTTATCATTTTCACTGTTGACAGTAACAACTGACATAGATACACAATAATAGCCAGGGAAGCAGAGATCTGATCACCTGGACAAATAGAACTCTCAAAATAAAACTGCAAAGCAATGTCTTGCAATACTGCAGAATGTTGAATTCCTATTAAGCATAGTGAGATGACATTAAAAAATTGTAACTCACATTCGCTAAGCTTGTATTTGCATCCTGGATATTTTTTACCGTGTGTTTGTGTACTGCAGTGTACAATGAGCCCCAGTCTTGTTTGGATCCTCTCTTGAGCCTTTCTGTGTCAGCATTCAAAAGTGACTTACTCATATTGAATTTGCAATGCAAATTTGACAGCACTCAAAGAATACAAAAGTCACACAAAGAATAGAAACTTGTTCAAGAGTTCAAATACAATTCATTAATGTTCTACTGAAGAATTACATATTTTAAACATGTATTTTGAATGATAGCTTGTGCATAGTTGCAGTCTGTAGTCCAGCTGAAGTACTGGTTTGGGGAAGCCAAAGGAGATCCATGTCTATATACTCAATCAAGCTGATCTCCCAAAAATACCTTAAAAACCTCACAGTAATTAGAACAACATAATAGCATCAATCAACAATGAAAGGCTAAGTGTTATGATTTATATTTTGCAGGATTCATTTGAACCCTCTGTATTGAGAATAGTACGGACAGCAGGACCAGGAAAGCGATTGTCCCCCTGTTCTCGGCATTGGTAAGGCCACACCTCCAGTGGTGCATTCAGTTTTGGGCCCTTCACTATAAAAAGGACATTGAGGTGCTGGAGAGTTTCCAGAGAACTCTTCTGAGGAAAGGCTGAGGGAGCCGGGGGTTTTCAGTCTCAAGAAAAGGAGGCTCAGGGGGGACTTCATGTCTGTGCACGTTGCTGACTTGGAGGAGGGTGCAGTGAGGTGGGACCAGTCTCTGCTCTGCCTGCAGCGAGAGGACCAGAGCAAATGGCTTTAAACTGAGACAGGGGACATTCAGATTAGATATCAGAAATTGTTTTTCACTGTTTAGATACTCAGGCATTAGGATTAGGTTGCCCAGGAAGGTGGTGGAGTCACCATCCCTGGAGGTGTTCAAGAGGAGCTGGGTGATGTGATTTGTGGTTTAGGGGTTACAGTGGCACTGCTGGGTGGACATTTGGACTGGATGATCTTGAAGGTTTCTTCCAACCTTGACGATTCCATGATTCTAACTAGACGGTCTTTAAAGTCCCTTCCAACCCAAACCATTCTATGGCCCTATGATTTATTTCATTTGCCAGAGCACAGATCCCTGCTCAGCGACTACCGCAGGCACTTCCACGGACACATCCATGTATTAGAGGCGCTGGGACAAGTGCGGCGTCCCCTCATCTCTCATTTCCCCGCCGTTGCCNACCTCTGCGGAGAGTCAGAGAGGCCCAACCCGGTTTGCTGAGGAACAGACCGCGCAGCCTGCAGAACCGGGGCGGAAAACAGCGCCAATATGGAAGACCACGATCAGCGTGCAGCAGCTCAACGACCACCGGCGGTGCCCGCAGACCCCTCCACGAAGATCCTCTGAGGCGAACTGCGCAAGCTCGACTCGGTGCGTGCATCCCGGGAAGCCCGGCGCGCACACACGCGTGAGGCGGGGTCATCCCGGCCGCAGCCAGCGGTTCTGGGTGACAGCTGCCGCGGCCGCGCACCCGCCATGTCGCAGACCAGCGACAGCGGCGAGTCCTCCCCCGCCTCGCGGGGCCGCCGCTCGCGCCCGCCGCGCGCCCAGGAGGACACGGCGGAGGCGGCGGGCGAGAGGCTCCGGCAGCTCAGCATCGGCGAGGGCGACGACAGGGAGCACAACAGGATGATCCGGAGCCAGTATCGGGAGCTCATCTCCACCGTGCAGCGTAAGGAGGCAGCGGGGGGGAGCTCCGGGGCTGCGGGTGGGGGGTCCGGGCTGGCGGCCGGGGGGGCCTCNNGGAACTGTGGGAGCGTTCCTGGCAACTCCGGGTTCCTCGGGCTGCCGATGCTTTGGGTTTGTGCTTAGATCGAAATTCGACTCCCAGGAAGCATGGAATCGCAAAATCATGGATTGGTTGGAAGGGGCCTTACAGGTATTTTCGTTACGACCGTGGCAGGGACACTTCCGACTGTCCCAGGTTGCTCCAAGCCCTGTCCAACCTGGCCTTGGGCACTTCCAGGGATCCAGGGGCAGCCACAGCTTCTCTGGGCAACCTGTGCCAGGGCCTCCCCACCCTCACAGGGAAGAATTTCTTTCTGATATCTAAACCTACTCTCCTTCAGTGTGAGGCCATTCCCCCTTGTCCTGTGGAAAGTCCCTCTCCTGCTATCCTTAGGGATAGCGAGGTTACGAGGGATTTAGCTGTGCTAACACACGCGTGGTGCATGCAGTGGTGCAGGGGAACCGTCAGCTTTAGACCTGGAGATGCACCAAAATCTTTAATTTTGCTTTCGTGGTGTCTTAGCTTTAGTTTGAAACTGCAGGTGCCATTATGTGCCTGGACCAGAAAGTTATTTTTGGGCCTTCCAAAAAATGCCGTGTAGTTTTTAGCATCTCTCCAGACAGGTGCGTGAGTCCTTCTCCTGTATGCGTTTGGATTATGCTGTTTTCCTCACAAAAATGTGGCTGTGGTTTTGTGAGTAGCACTGCCAGGTTCAGCAACACGTGGGATTAGTTGTTTTCTGAATACTTGATAAATTTGTGCAGTTGTTTTACAAGAGGCTCTAGTGCAGTTTATGGGTGATCCAGCCTGTTCATAGAAGTGACCAAGCACATAGTTTTGGGGGCTGGTTTGTTTCTTTCGTGGAAATTCCACTGATTTCCCCAAGTCGAGCCTGTTTTGCCTGTGAGGTAACTGGTGAGTGATCTCTCCCTGCCCTTATCTAGACCCATGAGCTTTTTGTTCTATTTTCTCTCCCTGGTTCAGCTGAGGAGGGGAGTGATGGTGCTTTGGTGGGCACCTGGCCTCCAGTCAGGGTCAAACAAGCGCAGTGTTTCTCAGTGCTTCTATGTTTAAGTAATTCAGGATTTCTTTGGTGTGTTTTCCCACAGAAAATCGAGAAGCTATGCTGAATTCAAAAAGCAACAGGCTGACAGAAGCTTTGGAAGAAGCCAATAGACTTTTTGATGGAGGTAAAACAAATTCTGTGGTCTTTAATTGATGTGTTTGGCCAAGTGTGAGGTGATGATGCCTTGCAAACAAAAGAGGGCAAGAGTGAAGTTGAGGTCCAAGTACTTCGTCAGAATTTTATATAACTTAAAATAGATAAGTTGAAGATTGGTTGAGTAAATTGAAGTAAGAAAATAAATGTCATTACAGTTTATTTGCTCTTAGAAATACTCCTTTATTTTGGAACAATGTAAACTGGAACTGGAATAATGTATATAAGTGATACACATAAAAGATATCAGTGTAGAGGGGTTCATTTCACTTCGAATGGTAGAAAACATGTTGATAAAAAATGCATTTGTTGTTCAAGATCACATGTTACTTTTTCCATGGTTTGTCATTCTTTCTTTTTTTTTAAATGCCAATATTATTATAAGGATTATGTAAGTGTGTTAGAGGTCATTGTAATAAAAGGATTTGCAAAGCGCTAAAGCCAGGATAGTTCCTATGCTGAATCTGATTATTATATTTGTGACAATTTCATATTAATCACCATAAAATCTTTTCTGTAACAGTTTGTCGTGCACGAGAGGCTGCACTGGATGCCCAGTTTCTTGTTATAGCATCCAATATAGGAAAGGAGAAGGCCAATGAGTTACACTCGGAGATGTCGGCATTTGATTCAACAGCGTTTGCAGAAGACTTGGTAAGTTCCAGGCTCTGAATTTGCCAACATTTCTGCTGGAGGTTTGCCCTGTTTGTTACAGAACCATAAAGCCTCGGATTGTCAAGCAGTACACGGCAGTTCTGATGGAATTTAATGCTCTTCCTATGAATTTCTTTGATTAACTTTCTGTTCAGTGTTGTTAATTGTCTTAAACTACTACTAAACTACTCCTCCTCCTCCTCCTACTACTACTACTATTGTATTAAGCATTTGCAATAGGGGAAAATCTGACTTAAAATGCAGACACCCCCCCCCCCATTACTGCACTGCTGCTGCTTTATCACAGTTCAGTCAGTTCATGCTCTTAAGGTCTTCTGCACATTTTTCAGTCACTCTTCTGTAGTTTCTCAGTAGCTGAGTAGTTTCTTTATCCTGTCCACTGGTTTTTATGTTTTTGGATAGAGTTCTTGAGGCCCTGTGTCACTGACATGAAATGGGACTTTGGATGACTTGAATGCTTTCAGACTGGACAGTTTGCCTCTTTGTACTGTGACTGGGGGGAAGAGTCGGATCAGAACAGCTTTGAAGCAGGGTGTTGGCTTTTTTCCTCCTTGAATATGCTCCATTATGTTACAGCAGAACAAAGAATCTTGAGTACTTGCTCAAGTCTATAAAAACCAGAAAGTTCAGTTTAAAGTTTTTCCTGAGTTAGTGTGGACTGGTGGAGGCAGGGGTAGGCCAGATAAGTTCTATGGTGTTTTAGGGACTTGGCTTCCTGAGAGTGTTTGGTGTTCAAAAACTGTGAGACATCTGAGCTCTGAAGTGCAGTAAAAGTCATGTTCTGCTACTTCATACATCATTGAAAATGTATTGGAATCTAAGCAGTTTTATTTACCTGTGACTATTTTCATTGCTTGCCAAGCACAAGGGTGAATTTGAGTGTTTACCTGTTTTCATGGTATCCTCAGGAAAGTCAAAGTTCTTAGGCAGTGGTATTAAATACTAATTTATCAGGCAGACACCACAATACAGTTTCACCATGAATGTATCTGCTGGTTTACCTCGAAGTGAATTTTTATTGCAGCTTTTTTTCTTTCGTAGCTGACCTTCATGGGTATAAATCGCACAGAAGTAGAAGAAACTGATGACTCTGAGGATGTTCCAGGTGGTTTTTTACCTAGTGATGCCTGGCAGACAATGGGAGAAGAAGCACTCAAGTACTTCAGAAGAGCACCTACTTTTCACTACATGTAAGTTTCTTCAAGGAAGCAGTATGGACTGCAACTCCAGGTGATGGCCTTAACTGATTCTTATCTTTGATGCCCTGGCTTGAATTGAGTTTAATCTGAGGTCACAGCAGAGTGTTGACAAGGTATGAGGCTGTCAACATACTTGAGCAACTTTTGGGGCTTTCCAGAAATCTCTAAATGTGATGAAGCTTTATCTTTAGGTATCAGACATCACTTTGCACTTTCTTGAGGCGATCCACTGCTCAGTATAAAGATTCCTAGGCATACAGTGTAAACCAGATTTGCATGTATGTGTTCTTTGTATTTTGGTTAGGATGGGATCTTTCAAGTCTGAGCCTCCTGTACCAAAGCAGCGGATTGAGAGGCAGAAGAAAGCTAGCAGAGGAAAAGCAGAACGGGCAATGCCTGCTCAGGTTTGTCAAGTGTTGCCTTTATTAACCGTTTGTTCTGGCATAGTTATTACAAGTGACTTCTAAATCTTTCCATTTGTGTTGTGCTGGGTTTTGTAATTATGAACTGTGTAGTACTTGTGACATCCCACCCTTAAGGGGAAGGGAGCATCCAAGATCCACAGATGCTTGTGCTGTGCTGTGCTTATCTCCAGGAGCCAGAACAAGAACGTTTGTCCCAGAAGAGTGCTGCCCTACCTCCATATGGCTCTTTTTCCAGCCATATCCTGTTTTTTCTCACTGTGGGTTATTACCAGCACTCCTTGGTTGTTATTGTCAACAATCCTTGGTTGGCTCCACAGCCATCCAGCTAGAGTTGGAGACAAACACATCAGCCCCTTATCTTTTGAGCTTCTATTAAAGGATTCAGACTTCACTATTAGGCTTCCTGATTTGTTTTGTGTGGACTGCAGTATTTCACTGAGTGGAAGGAAATAGGATTTACAGACCAATTTCATGTTCAGAGATAGGGTTTACAAACTGATTTTTCAAATTGTGAGCTTACTTGTTCTGCCTGTTGCTTTGAATGGAAGCAAAAAAGAAACTTCTTTACACTAGCATGGTTTCCATTTTTCTTTAAAAAGTGTCTAACAGGGTGTGGCATTTGCACTGAAATGTGGTTAATGGTAGGAAGCTAATTAGCTCACATAACCACTATCTTTTCTGCTTTCTGTTTCTTTAGTCTTTGTGTTGTTCACTGGCAGAAAGGCAAAAGTCTGGGAATACTGAGAGAGGCTTACATCTGAAATTTTGCGAGCGTAACCCATGTTGTTACAGGGAAGCTCAGGCTGTGATAATGCCAGGATACAAAGGCAAACGGTTGACTGTTGTCTTTTTAAAGGCAGCCTACTCCATCCAAATAGTGATAGAAAGGATTGTTACATTTTGTATTGGGAAGAAGAGGAGCTGGAGGGCTTGTGGATTGCTTATAAATGATCATCTTCACTAAACTCACAGACTGCAGCACTGTGTAACCCAACTCCCCAGAACTATTGAAAAGTAAGTGTACACCTGTACACGGGCTCAAAACAGACAAGCTTTGGCCTTTCAGATTGATATTGTAAGATGGGAATTAAACCCTAAAGCTCTTCAAAGTTGTCTCATGTTTGCATAAGCGTGTTTGTTATGTTGCATGTAGGGAGAAAAATTCAACTTTTATGTTACACGTTCAAAAGAGGCCCTTTGCATATTCTGGTAATTCAACAACCATTACTTGAGGTGAATCTCTATTTCTTTTTCCCAGTTAAAAAAAATGGAGGAGTCTCATCAAGAAGCTACAGAAAAAGAAGTAGAGAGGATCTTGAGAATACTGCAAACTCATTTTGAAAATGATCGTAAGTATGATTAAATTAAGCATTAACTGGAGAAAATGAATATCCTCTGTCTTCTACAGTTGGGAATGGTAAAACTACAGAGACAAAACGAGGTGAAGTCTGCTAGTAGAAATCTTTGTTGAAGCACATATACCAGCTATGTATTTTTTATGAACACTAATCAGCTGCTATTTGACTGCAAAGTAAATGTGAATCCTCTCCCCTGATTAAAGCCTGCCGTTTTTAGATGGCAGCCAAATAGTCACTGTATATGGATCTGTGTGGGGGAAAAGATGGAAGAAAATAACATACTGTATAGAACATTGGTTTTTGCAGGCAGCTGGGAATTCAGCATTGTAACTAAATTGACAAACATCTCTTTAGCTTTTGAAAGAAGTACTGGCTCTCTTAAGTTTGTGTTTACATCTGTTAGCTCTGTGTATACCACCCGTTTGTTTGTTTGTTTTAACAAAGCCATTTTTGCATCCCCAGCTAATACACCCATTTCCTTCTTTGATTTTGTGATTGATCCGAACTCGTTTGCACGCACTGTGGAAAACATGTTTCACGTGTCCTTCCTTATCAGGGTAAGGCATGACATCTTGAAACACCACTTTAGATACTAGAATTACCTAGAAATACTGACCTGTTGTTTTTCTGGCTTCAATATTGAAGAATTAGGATTTAAATGTGGGGAACACTAATTTATTTTCCTCAAACAGTCTGTGATATTTTGGTAATCTAGGAAAAAAGGAAACAGAGTTGACAGACTTAATTTTTTTGTATTGCAGTCAATTTACCAACAAAACAGCAGTGATATTTTTGCAGTCAATATGTTTTTCAAAAAAGATTCTGGCTCACATTTTAGATGTAGAAAAGTTCTCATAGAGTATAGAAGAGTTACTGAGGCTGTAGAAAACTATGTTAGTGCAAGGTTTTGTATTCTTTTTGAATCCATGGATTTGCACTTCAAAACTATCCTTAGAGTGTCTAATAAATAAAATTAATTCTGGAAAAGACGAAAACTGACAAGGATATTTTGACTAATTCAGGTTTTATTTTGAATAGAAATGTTATTATGAAGGGTTAGCTCAAGTATATTTAGAGGAAAACAACGATTTTAATAAAGCAAAACTTTTATAATCCAACAGTTACACACTGTGCTATATGGGCTGCCTTCTTTATGCATAAGTGCTGTATTAAACTAGTTTTTTCTTATGTGGTATGCCAATGAAGATTCTTTATCAATATATGTACCTGTTCATGATGATGTAATAAGTAAAAATATGAAATTTCAGTGCATTGTCCTAACTGGAAAGCTCTAAGTTATGAAACTTTAAATCCCACTGTTGTTTAGGATGGTCTTGCAAAAATAAAGCTGGATGAAGATGAATTGCCGATAATAGGTAAAATCTAGCTTTAAAATACTCAAATTGGTTTTTGTTACAACATTACCTCTTATGTGTTCACAAAGTTTTAGTTGTATTTTTAACTGGGGATATGCAGCGAATGTAATTGAAGGCATGAAGAGATTTATGAGCAGCTGAAAGCATTGAGTCTTTTCAAATATCAGTGTATGGAAAAAGACCATTATGCTGACTAACACAAATTAATTCTATTAATAGAAATCAAAGGTTATTACCTTTCAAGTTATATTTTCCCTAATAAGTACATGAACATTGTTACACTTCGCTAAAAAAAGGTATTTTTGGGTGTAAGAACTCTCTTGTCTCAGAGTTGGGAGATGCTGCAGCTTCAAAACAGTTGGAAGGGAAATGCCATCCTGCATACAAGGCAGGCTTTCATTCCCACAGGATATCAGTGGGGCTAGGACTTCTGTGGGATTTCATAAGGAAGGAAATAATTAGGTCCTTCTGAAAAAAGTTAGTTCCTACATTTTTAGGAGGCGAGACTAAGGAAGTATCTCAAGCAGTACAAGGTACAGGCTGTTGATGGAGACTAACTGGGTGGAACACGTAGAATTGATCTGATTTTTGTGGAGCTTTTGTATTCCTGGTGGAAACTGACTTTGCAAGTGTAAATCCTGAAAATGCTGTGTTTTGATCAGAGCCTACAAAACCCAGTGGAGGAGGGGAGGAGGACAGCAGAGCTGGAGCTGGAGCACGGAACCAGGTCGTCATAAGTCTGGACCAGAAAGAATGGAAGGTACCATGGAGAGCTCTTGATATTTTGGATTAGTTGTTTTTTATTTAAGCCTCTGAGAGCTGTGCTGTTACCTGCTCTGGGGAGGACAGGTGTTCTGTGTACAGTAACACTGCATTTATGGATGCCAGAACAATCGCAGATCTAAAGGATGTTTGTAGCTGCAAGAAAACTGGGAACTGGGGTAGTGATTCCATCTTTGTTTCCTGAAGCCTGGTCAGTTTAAGTGCTTTTAAACTGTGCACTGACTTGCCTTTACTGTTTTACATGAGGGCTGGGTAAATATGGAATCTGTTTCTTCCGTTATGTACAATACTTGTTTCTGGAGGGGAAGTTCTCCATGCAATTTTCTCACTGTTTGTAATAAACCTTAGACAAAAAGTAGTTTGGGGCACACATACGGCTCTTCTCCTTTGTCCCTCACTCAGAATGTGCAGGAGAAATGTAGTGATTTGAAATAGTGCTTTAGTATCAGAAACTTTATTGCTTGCTTGGTGGTAATTAAATTGAAATTGTTCAGCTCTGGTGAATGACAACACTGCTGTCATCTCTAACCAGGAGATCATAGAAACATTTCAGATAAGAGAAGCCATGATTACCCCTCTTTCTCAGAGCACTGAAGAGGAAATGGAGACAGAGTAACTATTCAAGTAAGTTCTTTTAATAAATCAAACTCAATAAGTTCCTTATGCACGTGGAAGAACTGCGGGAAACCTACGTGTGACAAATGTAGAACTGTAAGCAGGGTGGCTGTAACATCTGGAATTGCTGTGTTCTTGCCCTCTTCATGAAACAAAATATAATCTAGCCATGTATGCAGTGATTAACTGGGAAAAAAAAACCTGTGTTTTTGAGTTTGCTGGTCGGTTAAGTGGTGAGTTATTTTTTGGAACTTTATACTCAGGAAGCAGTGTTGGAAAGAATCATAGCTTAGTTTTTCTGTTTGGTTTCTTAACTTCCTGACAGCTGATGTTAATAAAGTAGTCTGAAGAAGGACTTAGAGGGAACCAGGTCTTCCCTCCTGCTTCTGTAAAATTCATTCAATGATAGGACTGAATTCCTTTACTGTCACAATTGTTTGGTCAGTTCCAGATACTAACGCATATTGCCTTACTGCTTTCTCTTTTTTTTCCTTTCCTCTTAGGTGCCTTAAAGAAAATACTTCAAAACATTTGTTTCAACAGTTGTTTTATATGTATATGTTGTAAAATTAAATTTATTTTTTCTGGAACATCTCAACGCTTTATATGAGCTGCTTTGTTCAGAACCATGGAATGGGTTGGGTTGGAAGGGACCTTAAAGATCCTCTTGTTCCACCCCCTGTCCTGGGCAGGGACACCTTCCACTATCCCAGGATGCTCCAAGCCCCGTCCAACCTGGCCTGGAACACTTCCAGGGATCCAGGAGCAGCCACAGCTTCTCTGGGCAACCTGAGGAAGTTTAGTCTTGTCACAGAGTTACTTATATTTTTATGGCTCAGCTTGCTACTTTATATAAAGTTTACTGGTACTCCTGAGCTTTCTTAGTAAAAAGGAAACACTGTGTCCCTTCTTTCCTCCCTTGTCTCTCCCCAGCAGCAGCAAGTGGAATTCACATGATTAACCCATCCCTACTGGGATAATCTTGCTATCCTACATGATTTTGCGTGCTGCAAGAGAACTGATACTGCCCTGCTGTTCTTACTGTTCTGGAAATAAAGGTTTGAGTTTGGAAATTCTCTCTCAATTACAGAGAGCAGTTGCCCCTTCCTTTATTCCAAACTCCTCCTGTAATTGTTTGCTAACTTGAGCAGACCGGCTGTATGGGGCCACATTTTTTTATTAAAAATACATGAAGTCTTGTTCCATTTTCAGGAAACGCTCTATGGAAGAGCTCAGGATTTCTTCCATCCTTTTACCCTGCTGTAGCAGCAGAGGGTGATACACCGGGATCCGTCCCCCCGGAAGGCCTGTTAGGCGTGTTTGTGGGGTGAGAAGCTGCTCCAGGCCCTGAGGGTGTGCGGGACACGGTGCGGGGAGCAGCAGAACCGAGAGCGGTGTTTCATCGCCGATCCGCCCGCGGGGGAGGCCGGGCCGGGCGGGGTGCCGGCTGCGGCCGGGCGGGGGCGCTGCGAGGCTGCGGGGCCGTCGACGCCATGCCCGCCGCCGTGGTGGAGTACAAGGGATGGAAGGAAGGCTAC
>VZTF01004761.1:293036-306729 GCA_013397755.1 Cnemophilus loriae | reverse complement strand
AGCTCCCGCCCGCCCGGCCGGGAGCTCGGAACGGCTCCTGTGGCCCGGTGCTCCCAAATGAGTGTAACAGAACTAAGCAGCAGTTTTGTGTTGTTTTCCTTGTATATTTCTGGGCAGGTGGGAGATGCAGAGGGGAACTTAGCGCTGGTATGGTCAGAGAAATATGGTTGATTGAATCCCAAGATTTGTGTTGGGCTTAGGTTTTTACACTTAATGTGGTTATTGAAATCGGTAATTACGGTATTTAAGAACACGTCAGATTCTTGAAAGACATCTATGCAAGTGGCCGTTAGTTACTGAGATTTGCAGTAATCATAGAATCACAGAATGGTTTGGGTTGAAAGGGACCTTAGAGCTCATCCAGTGCCACCCTTGCCATGGGCAGGGACACCTTCCACTGCCCCAGGCTGCTCCAAGCCCCGTCCAGCCTGGCCTTGGACACTGCCAGGGATCCAGGAGCAGCCACAGCTTCTCTGGGCACCCTGTGCCAGGGCCTCCCCACCCTCACAGGGAACAATTTCTCCCCAATATCCCATCTAACGTTGTCCTCTGTCAGTGTGAGGCCATTCCCCCTTGTCTTGTCACTCCATCCCTTGTCCAAAGTCTCTTTCCAGCTCTCCTGGAGCCCCTTTAGGCAGTGGAAGGGGCTCTGTGGTCTCCCTGGAGCCTTCTCTTCTCCAGGTGAACACCCCCAGCTCTCCCAGTCTGTCCCGGAGCAGAGGTGCTCCAGCCAGTTCTGTAGAGCTTGGTGTATTTTAAAGCCAAACCATGGTTAGTCAAGTGTGTTGCTGTGTTATTTATTTCAGGTATGTGGGCACATTCGATGACAGTTCAAGATTACCAGGATCTCATAGACAGAGGATGGCGAAGGTACGTTGAAAAAGAAAATACAAAGCTATGTTGTCAGTTGAGTTAAAAGTTAGAATCCACATTTAAAATTTAGATCTGTGGAAACAGCTAGATAGTTTCCATTAGTAATTGAACTATTTGTCCAGTTCTCTGTGACCTTTTGTAGCATGACACTGTCAAACAGGAAAATATTCAGTGATTTTAGAAGGATAATATGGTACTATCAGCAAAGAGCTGAGGAACTTGCTCTTTGAATTTTGTTACTCCTCATGGAATGTTTTGATCTGATTTTAATAAAAAAGCTTCTTCATTTATTTTGTTGTATAAACAACAAAAAATCAATGCATATTTATTACTCTTTTCAGAAGTGGAAAATACGTCTACAAACCTATCATGAATCAAACGTGTTGTCCTCAATACACAATAAGGTAAGAAACTCAAAATACACTTTTATAAGGGATTTGGCTGCTTCATATATGTTCCACCATTTGTGTTTACTGCTTGAAATACATCATACTTGAAAAGTTTATCTACTTTTAATGATACTTTGAATAGTAAATATATGCTGTTGGGTTTGTGCATAGGGACATCAGCAGCTCTAGGATATTTTCCTGTAAGGAGCCTTGTCTGTAGCCCACAAACCCTGCTTTAGCAGCCCAAATAAGAGAGGCTTACACTTGTATTTTAGTGATTATAGAGGTACGTACACAAACATGCCATAAGGACTGATATTATTTAGTACGAGACAACGTAATTTCATTAACTCAAAAGCTTTGATAAAACATTTGACCCCTTAATATGGGGAAAGTTAAGAAATAAATAGAAATTATAGGGTAATTTTTATAAGTGGTTCCTTAACCTTTTTTTTCCTCAAACAATCTTTCTCAAAAGAAATGGTCTTCTTTTTCTTTTTTTAGGTGCCAGGCTTTGCATTTTCAGGCCTCCAAGTCCCACAAGAAAGTTCTGAAGAAAATGTTGAAATTTATTTCCAAAGGAGATGTTTCGAAAGTAGCGAGTGAAGGTGAGAAACTCGGAGTGTTTGAAAACCAATAGTGATGTGTGGAAGGAGGATTTAAATACCTGCTTGAGTGGTCAGATGGCAAATGGGCTTTGAATTCTGTGTGTAGACCCCTGGCTGGGTTGTGTCTTGGCAAGAGCACTTCAGCAGCCCAGAGGCCAGATTTTGCAGGTGACTTGGGTTATTGGAGAAAATATTTCCTTACTTTTTGCATAGACCAGCTTATTTTCCTGGGCATATCTTTACTTTCTAGCTGGGTGCTGTAGAGAATTAGATGCTGTTTTCACTTCTATCATGAAACTGATAATCTGGAGGGGTCTAATCAGAGCAGCTGGTGGCAGCGAAAAGGAAGAGCAAACAAAGAGGGTTTTTCCAGGTGATTGAACAGTCACCCTTCATTATCCAGCACCAAACGCAGTGATTCTCTGTGGTGGAACTCAAGTTAGTTCTGAATCATTACAATTTGCCTGTTTTGTGTGTGTCTGTGGTATGCTAGGTTTTTGGATTTTTTTTTTTTTTTGTTGGTTGTTTCAAATTATGGCCTGAAATAGTTCACTGTCCAGTTTTAGTGGAGAAAATAAAACTGTTCTCATAAATGAATTGATGTTCATAATTCGGGGTCATAAAGGAAACTTTGTTTTCAGACTGTTGCAACAGTCACTTTACCTGTGGGAAAACACTTGGAAAATTGGAAACTAGTTAACTTAGTATTAATTTTAATTGTGGAAAGTGTGAGCTGTGGTTGTACAGAGAGAAATTCACTCATGCAGGTTTTAATTATTGACAGAAGAGCCGATGGATTCCCATATAGAGGATGTGGCCACGTGTGATTTTCCATACAGAAGCCAGTCTCAAGTCAGTCAGTCTGAACTGACTCCCTTGGCTGTGGATCACGCTGAGAGGGTGGAGAATGAAGATAAGAACTCAGGAGAAACAAAAGAAGAGGGGAATGTGCAGAAGGTGGAATCGGATTCTGTTCAGATCTGTACAGACAAAGACACACCAGTCCCTGCAGAACCATCACATTCAGCTAAAGCTGTTCATGCACCACCTAAGCCAGGTAATTTCTGGGAGTAATTGCAATACGCTGTCAACATTTCACATCTTCTTGAAATCCCTTCTTTTTATCTTGCTTAGAAAATTAATAATTGTTTTTGTTTTATTCCCTGTGCTCCTCCCAATTTATGGAATTACAGCATAAAAATTGAGAGGTGCTGGGTGTTACTTGTAACACTGTAATTTATATTTTGTTATATTAAAAAGTTATATTTATCTTCTTATCCTCACCTTAAGTACGACTGAATCTGTAGGACCTGAAACTCTAAAGAGGGGAGATGCAGATCAGAAATTTTTTATGATGAGAGTGGTGAGGCCCTGGCACAGATTGCCCAGAGAAGCTGTGGCTGCCCCATCCCTGGAGTGTCCAAGGCCAGGCTGGACAGGGCTTGGAGCAGCCTGGGACAGTGGAAGGTGTCCCTTTAAAGGTCTCCTCTAACCCAAACCATTCTGTGATTCAATGGCTGCCTTCTCTTGGGACGTGGGTGATTTCTGGAAGGAAGATAGCAAGGGGTGGATGGATTATTTCCAGAATAATTCATTTAAGGTAGAATTACTGACAGGCACCGTGGCCCAGAGGCTACAGATAAGGCAGCCTTGTCTTACAGATCATGTTTCCCATTTTGTGTAGCCTGTTCTGGAAAATTAAGGGAATTTTCTGAACTGTGGTTTACTGGTACATGGTAAGTGATGGTAGGGGAAATCCTAATGGAAACTTGCGGCTTTAGAGTTTCTGCCTGTGTTGGGACATCATACTAATTCCTGATTTCACTCACCTGTTGCATGTTATGCCAGTATTTAGGAAAACAAAGTACTTTTGTCTCTTTCTATAGCATGGCTGATTTCAAGTAAAATAATATTTTTTTCGTTATTGAACACTCATCCCTTTTGGATCCAATTTTCACCAGCTTAATAAGCAACTTTTGCAGCTAAATAAAGGAAAGTTTTCAGAAATGCTTGATCAGAGAACCAGTAGTGTTGCATAGAACTATTACAGAATTTTTAAAACTGTATTTTATATTTTGATCTTACACAAACCTTTACAGCCCTTATATAAGGGGTTTTATTGTTTATACAACTTTTATTGTGCAAATTTTCAAAGCTCTCTTGTTTTTAAATAATTAATGAAAAGCTTTGGCCTATGTGAACTTAGTATTGGAAAGAAATGAAGTGGCTGTTGACAGCAGATGGCAGACTTGGGTAAAGAATAGGAGTGTAAAAACCTGCCAGTGCTTTGGAAAAGGTAAGGTCTTTTTGGGTCAAACTTTAAACACTGGAAATGCAGAGAAATAACATTGTAGTGCATTTCAGAAAAAGAGGGTTTAATTTTACAGAGCAGAAATATTCATTAATGTGCTTCTTTCTGGATTAAAGGAAATACAAAAGTAGATAATAAGTGCATCAGAAAGCTTATTTAATTTTTTTTTTATGCTCGCTGGTGTCACAGGTCAAATTTAGTTTAAAATTTTCCAGATAGAAAGATGTTTAGTTTTCATCTTGGAAAATGTAGACTCAGTCAGTAATAAGATTGTTTAATTGCATTTTTATTCCTTTATAAACAAAACAGATCATTGTCCTCTAGGAATAATGGTCTGTTTCTGCACAGTTTCAAATAGAAAAGGTTTGCTTGTGTCTGTGTAGGCGCAGTCACTGCTTTAAGAAGTTTTTCTTGCTAATTTACAGCTTACAGAAGAGGGGAGACACGAAACAGATCCCGATACAGATGAAGTACTCATTCTTCAAATGTATCATGAGTGTTTTAAACAAACTCTTCCTCTGACTTGTTTGCCTGAGGACAGGTCACACAGTGTCTGTAATTCCCTCGTGTCTTTGGATTTGTGTTGCTTTACGACTTGAAGTTCTTGTATTAGTAAGAAACAAATGGATCAGGATGGGAAATAGTGCCTAGGTTTGACTTGTCTTTTTAGCAAATACCATTTCACAAAAGAGAATTCTATAAATGGCATATCTGTTAAAGATAAAGGGAAACTGATAAAAGTGAATTGATCAGTTAAAACAGACAGTCTGAATGTAATTTTAAGCAAAGATGCAAACTTCTGTGGCCTTTTACTCTTTCTTTACATGACCATAGTAGCACTGGCAGCATTTCTACATCCTGCCTATGGATTCCAGGTGAGAAAAAAGAAATGCTTTGTTTTGGGGTGTGTGTCTTCCATAGGAGTGTGTGGTGTAGCCACGTGGGCTTTGAATGCAGAAGAACAATTCTCAGTGATTTTATGGTTGTATTTTTGTCCTTCAGTATTTCAAGTTTTTAAATCCACCCTTGGCTTTGGGGTGACGTGGTCAAGGTGATTCCAGATTAAAGTGCTGCAGTAAATAGCTGTGGAAGAATCGCTGCATTGGCTTGGCATCAGGTGTTGGTAGTTGTAAATGTGAAAGGCCACGTTGAGTTCAGACCACAGTCTGCAGTAAATGGTGCTTTTAGCCATTTCTTTTCAGTGGTTAGGTAGGAGCTGCTTGTTTGTTGTCCCATGTGGTGTTTAACTCTTTGCCTGTGGCCTTGCAGGGAAAGGGGCTGATCTGAGCAAGCCCCTGTGTCGGAAAGCAAAGGACATAAGGAAAGAGAGGAAACTGCAGAAGCTCCTGCAGAACCAGATGGGCACAGCAGAAGGTTCTCAGCTTCAAGGAGATCAAGCCTTCCTCTTGCAAAACTCTAAATCGAAAACAAACCAGCCTAAAAACATTGAAGACTTTGTTTTGGTCCCTTTACCTGATGATGCACGACACAAATTAGAGGTAATGTCTCGTTCACTGTTGTTGGAGGCAGATGAAGGAAAAGTCTAGTTAAGGAGTTTTGAAAAGCTTAGGTCTGTATTTATGACTTTTTGGAGTAGTTGTGGCTTAAATCTTGAAATATATATGGTACTGAATGATGTATATTTATGTAGATAAGCATCATAGGGGTGTATATTTATATTTATATTTATATTTATATTTATATTTATATTTATATTTATATTTATATTTATATTTATATTTCACCTATGGTGCAGCTGAGCTCTTTTTAACCACAGGAGGGTACTCTTGCACTGCAGTCAGTCCTAGCACAGGCCAGTTCAGTTACTAAAATAACTTGCAAATTAAATTCATACAGCGTGACTTGAAAATGAAAAACTTTGAATTAACCGAATGTTGAATAATGAGAGAAATTCAGTATTTAATACTTAAACCGCAGTATATAAATACTTAACCTATCTAAGCTAATGAAACTTGACAAAGAAGCAGTAACTTCATGAAATTAATCAGATAACAAGATAGTTGCTCTTTACACGCATCATTGGTGTGTGTTGATGTCTTTGAAAGCTGTGAAAATGAGGGTAGAAAAGTTTGCTTAATGCGCTGATTGCCGCTACATCTATTAGAGACAGTAATCTGGAAGACTTTTGGACTTTCTAGCATTTGTTAATCATAAAACCATTTTTCTTGTTATTTTTTCCATAAGCTGGAAAACTAACTGAATATTTTTCTGATCATTTTCGATGATGATACTGGAAATGAAAGTATTTACTGACTAGAAGCCATGGAATTGATCCATCTCCCTAACTCCTTCACATTTCCTGAGGAGTTGTTTAACAGAAACATGATGGCTTTGTCTGAACATCTTCATTTAGTAGATGCAGGGAGAATTAGAAGGATTAAAAAAATTTTGCTCTTTGTGAAATTAGAACCATTCTGAAAATTACACGGTTTTTGAAATTAACGTGACCTTAAATATGTTTGAGAAGACATGCACTGCTGCTTACATGGTAGCATTCTTTTGCTTAGGGAGCAATCATTTTTACTACGAAGAATTTTTAATTCATAGATTATTTTTTTAAAATTATGTATGTGTGTTTAATGGTGATGGTGTGAAGACTGATAACTGCTTATTATGGTTAACTCATAATTGAGTATGGAAACACTGCTTCATCTTCCTCTTTCAGTTTCAAAAATACCAGGAAATCCCCTTGGGATTATTGCCATAAAAGCATGTTTTTTGGATGAAGAGCAGAGATTTGAGTCTTCCAAGCCTTTCCAGTATTTTTCAGTGTAGTGCGAGACTACAAGAGAATATTTTAAGTAGCACAGAAAATCTCTTTAAAATGATGATCTGCATACCATTTGTTGGTATTATTTCCTGAAAATTGTGTAGTTCTTCTCTAGGCATTTTAGTTAATTTGCAGTTTGAAAACCTTCTATGTTATCCAGTGTAAATATAAAAGCCTTCAGTAGCATAAACTGAGCTGGAGAATTAGAAGCCTATTGGGTAATAGTAATTAAATTGTGATGGCCTTTGTGCAGGAGGTTAAAATTTCTCTCTGTTTTGATGTTTGTGTTCTGTATAAATGTATAGTTATTGCATGATATTTTAATAATAAATGTGTTTAACTCCTTCTGAAGGTGAGGGTGGTGAGATCATCTCCACCAAGTTCACAGTTCAAAGCCACATTTCAGGAGTCTTACCAGGTCTATAAACGTTACCAGATGGTTATTCACAAGGACCCACCTGATAAACCAACCATAAATCAGGTCAGAAGGCCAAATTTAATATTATGCAAAGCTTCCCCTCCATTTCACGTGTCCTGTTTCTAGGAGAAACAAATGTGGATTTTACATCCATTGTGTATTCAGGAGCTTGTAAAATACTGTATCCAATAAAATCAACAACCTGAAAGTGCAAACTCTTGATACTTCTTTGTGAGTGCCACAAATACTTGGGTTTAGTTGCAGGCAGAAGAGTTATGGATGCTACAAGGGGATGCTGTTGGGTGAGAAATGGAGAGGATGAGGCTCTTGGAGATAGAGATGGGCCTTAAAAATACAAATCTCATAAAAACTAAATCCAGCTGGACACTCAGCCTGATTGCTGTTCTCGTTGGATTTGGTTTGATTGTTTCCATAAGAAGGATACAATGATCGGGGCCAGCATGTGAGCAAAAGTTTATCACGCACACAAATTGTTGGCTTAAGGTTCACCAGAGTTAAATAATTCCCTTCAGTTTCAATTTAAGCCGTTAAAAAGTAATCTATGCACTCCATCTAAATTACACATTGTTGCTGCTTGTTGCAATGCAAAGGTGGAGTGCAAGAGGGAACTGTCAGATGTGTTACATTTCTATTCTAGAAGGAAAAAAATATAATGAGTTTGGAGAAACAGTATAGGTAGCAAGAATAAGTAATTGCTGAATCAGGGCAATCAGTGAGTGATGTGCCATTAAAAATAATACATTTTAGAAGTCCTTGAGACTGTGCAACGAAACTAAAATTTGTAGTTGATTTGTTAGATCTTAGTAAAAATGGAAAGTTGTCTTATTGTTATGTTTAAGGTAGAAAACTGACTTCAGAGGCTTTGAAGTGGATAGGAGGAGATCTTTCACTAGCCTGACCTTCAGAAGCAGATTATCTGATGCCATGCACTCAAACCAGAATGCTTGTATTTCCCTTGCTCTGAAGGTGAGGTTAGTACCTGTCTCCTTTGAGGACCCCCAGTTCAAATCATCCTTCAACCAGTCTGCCACTTTATTTGCCAAATATCAGATGTCTGTGCACAAGGACACACCTTCTGACTGTGGGGAGAACGAGGTACAGTTCACTGCATGCACCTTTCTGAAAACAGCTTCTTCAAATGCACAGCTAAATGGTGGGAAATGCTGCCTCTCGGAGCTACTCTAAATATTAAATTATTGAAATTGCCATTTCTGAGGCTTTTTGATGGCAAAATCATCTTGTGCCTTAAAGTTCTTTGGTACCATTGTTTTTCTCCCTAATTTTTCGTGTTCTTGCTTAATTTAACAGATGAAGGTTTTAAAAATCTTGATTTTATTCCCATTCCATTGCTAAGCACACTGCTCAACTGGAACTCACCTTTACAGTAGGAATAGTGCAAAAATATCTCACCAGCTGATCCTCTGAGGCTTGATGAGAATATATTGCAAATGTATAAACCCTGCTGTTAAAAGGGTGTTTACAGGAGGATAATCCTAATCTAATAATTTTTAAGCCTAATCTAATAATTTTTAATAATAAAATAAATTTAAATAAAAATAAATAATTAAAAATACTTGTGGGGTTCTGAACAAGCAGCAGTTCTCCATTTCTCTGGCAGATGGCACAAACTCCTCATTGGCAGAATTAATAAAATTGCTGCCTCAGATCTCTCATTTCTATCTACTGCAGATGTGCAGCTTTAATATTGGTCAACTAGTCAGGATTTTCTGTTCCTGAGAATGAACTACCTGCAGAAGTGAAACCTTGTAAACTTGGGCTGTTTTCCAGGTAGAATCGTAAAACCACATCATAATTTTTGGCTTCAGTTCGAAAGAGTGTAAGGAGAGCTTTTTTTTTTGTGAGATATCTGTAATGCTACTCTGGAAAGCCATAAAATCCATTTCACTTTGTTTTGTAAAATAATAGGTCTCATAACAGTAAGTAGTAGTCTCTGCCCTTTTTATAATTGCTGACATAAATGGGTTTAATTATAATAATGTAAAAATTGGAAGCATGCCAAGAGAGACTGAGCTATTTACTAGATTTGTCCCAAGTATTACCTGGTCAGATTAGAGTCTTGATTTTTCTGGTGTGATGGAAGTATTTCAGCCTAGAAAGATGTGTCAGGGACAGTCAGGTTTCCACCACCTGAAGATGTAAAGGCTGTCCTGGGAATTGCTGTTGAATAGGAAGGAGATGGATTTCTGTTCACTGCTAATAGTGTAACAGGTTTTTATCCTCTTTTTCCTTGTTACTTGCCACAGGGGTTTCTCTACTTTGCATTTATCTCCTCTCTTTGGCCTCATGTTTGTGCAGGCTTAGATAATTCCAGGGGAGACATCAAACCTTCTCTGAAGCATCTGCTGAATGTAAAAACTTGGTCTGATGCTGATGGGTTTGAATTTAGGTTCTCTTTCAGCCTTGGTAAATCATATTCTGTGTCCATGAGACTGCCTGGCCAAGAAGGTTTTTTTATTCACAATTAGGAGCTAACACTGTCACTTCAATCAACATTTTGTATTTGATCTCTGCAGGAAGTAAACTGAAGAATGTTTTACACGAAAATGTATTTTCATGTAGTTTAGAAGCCTTTTTTAACACTGAATTTGTGTGGGAAGAGAGTTATCTGAGTCACTTTTAAGGTAGCAAGTAGGGTAAAACTGATCCAAGTTATTGAGAGGAAGGGTGGAAAATGCTACTTGAAAGACCTCAAAACTTTTTCTTCTTCCTCTTTTTCAGACTTTTTAATATATCATACAGACATTATGGAACCATGGAGTTTTTTAAGGAAAGGGAATAAAATTCTGTCCTATACACACTGATTTTTATCAGGATAGTAAGAAGTCTGCTTCGGGCTTTAAACTGGCAAATATCCAGTATTTTTTCACTTTTAATTTGTGCAAACTACTCTGTGAGGTTGTTGAAGTTTTTTTTAGGGAGAGTCCTGCACACTTTTGTGTTTGGAAAGTTTCTAGTTTAGGAAGAGTTTTTAGTTTTTATATTTAACTGAACACTTCATATTTAGAAACCTGCCTATATTTAAATTCAGGATCCAACAAAGATTGTTATGGGACATATTAACAACTTCTTTTGGGAATATATTCTTAGATTGTTGGCATTACAATATACTATCTGTCGCTAGACTGGTTTAGTATTAACCTTATTACATTAAAAGGCAATTTTAAGAATTTAGAATTTTGGTGGTTATTTGAGAATAACACTAATGTGAAAAACTAGAAAAATGTTCACAATAGTAACAAAAAATATGCGAACAGTGAGGCTGATTATTGCTCAGTGAGTTTGGAGAAGGCCTTTTCGCACCTCTGTAATGTAAATTCAGCTTTCCATCAGGAGTTTGTGTGAGAAGGGAGAGTAGAGGATTTTCAGGGCAGATTCTGTGGAATTGAACTCTCTGGTTAATGCCAGTTTGAGACCAGTGATAATTGGTGTTTCAGTGCCCTTTGTGATGCTGAGTCTTTTTAATTTTTGCCTTCTCCTCCTTTCCTTCTTCTGCCTCCCTGCTGAAGGCTGTACAGCACTAATTACAGTGTGTTCATTAAAAGAATTGGAGATTTTGCTGGGGAGAGTCCTGCAGCACATTTTGGTGGTGCAGTACTGATTCCTGAGTGAGGCAGTGACTTCTGTTTGTTCTGATAAAAAGCAAGGTGGAAACTTCATTGTCAGATCAACTTTTGCCAAGTTCTAGAGTTGTGATGAAACTTGCCTTTCTATGGAAGCATCACCAGAATCCTCTGGTTTCTCTTTAATTGGCAAGGAGAGGACTGGGTAAGGTAGAAATATATTGTCTCTCTGCCAAATAAATTAATATTCTAGGAACAGTTTGAAGTATTTCCTTGCTCGCGGAATTAAAACCAATTTAGCTGGCAGGAGAAAAAAATTCAAATCTGTTTTTATCTTGGCATAAAAGCTACAATTATTTTCTGCATAATCTTTTAAAATATTCATTATGCCATTCTTTCTTAGTTTGTCTGGTATAAGTTGAATTTACCTGGAAATCCTCTCACCCCTCTCAAGAACTTTTGATCGCTTGCTGCAGGAATTCAGCTTCAAAACTGACCTGGTTGTCTCTGTGCTTTGGAGTGGAGTCAATTCCTGATGTTACACAAACTTCTTGGCACTTAAGAATGTTTATGTCAGCGTGTTTTTATTGTATGGAATTGGTGTCCTGAGGAAAAACATAGCAGACAATTTTCTTATTAAAGGTTTCTTCATAATACTTGCTCTTAAATAGTGCTGAGGAAGAATTGATTTTTCAGTTTTCCTCTGTGGGAGCTTTATTAAAACTTTATTAAGCTACTGTGTAAATGCATGGGCATCCACTGTTTAAGGAATAAATGTAATTTAGGAATAAATTGTAGTCGTTAGAAAAAATGAGAAGTATTAGGGGGAACCTCAACAGATGGTGAAGTGTTAAGGTATAAATAGCTATGAATGAGGTAGGATACAATCGAGGAAAATAGGTGTATCTCTGCCTATTGGAGAGGTTTATCCAAGGCTGCTCTCGAAGTAGCCAAGTTCCTGAACTGCTCATTTTTGGATGAAAGCAGCTATGGAAGCTATGAAATTGTGCATGAAAATAATCTGGTTTAGTGCTTGTCTCATTCTTTGCATTTCTTCTGACCCTTTATGGAAGTGTTTTATGGGGACCTTCATCTCAGGTCCAAATTGATGGTCACAGTTATCCCATTCCCAGTATAACAGAGCTGTTATTCATTAGCTTTTTTGGGTTTTGTTGTTTTCTTGTTTGTTGGGTTGTTTTTAAAGTAGTGGAAGATGTAATCATGCTTAGCATGAGAAGCTGGGTCTGTAACATACAAAACCCCCACAAATGTAACCAATTGCAAGGATTTGTTTGGGTTATTTCCTGTTTTAGTGAAATGGGTCAAGCTATAAGGAAAAGAAATTGAAATCATGAAAGCTTAGAAAAACTGAGAAATGGAAACCTCTAATGAACAGAGAGATGAGAGTAGGCTGAGCATCCTTATATTGAAGAAACCTTGCTTCCCTGTAGCATCAGTGAAAGATCAATTGGAGCATAAATTATGGAGCTGATCAGCACATCAAGAGTGAAATAATTATGCAAACGAATCATGTGGGTGAGGGTTTGTCCGCCTTTTTTTCTTCATTTTTCATAAGAAAAATAATAAATGTTAATACAGCTTTGTTGTAATAATTTGTGCACAGAGAGATAAATATGGATTGGGAGTCTGTTTTATTTTTTAAATTGAGTAACTTTTAATAGCCTTTGGTATATTTCTGGGAGAAAATGTGTAGATTAATATATGGAAGGATGATCTGAAAATAAGAAGAATGAACTTGTGTTTGGCTGTTTGGATGATCCAATTCCACTGGATTTATGGAAGCTGTGTAATGGCTTGTGTGTGCTTTGCTGAGAGCAATCCTTTTCTGCAAATGTTTTAACTCTTGCTCAGCAGCAAAAATCCCTGTTTCTGGGTAAGAAACTCAGGGAGGGCCTTGCAGAATACAAATCACCTGGAAGATGCTGTGATCCAACTCTAGCCCAGCTTCAGGATAATTTATAAAATACCTGGAGATAGATATTTCAGAACATTTTGCCACTTGAATCTCTTGTGTTTTAGATGAAGCAATATGGTAGATGAAATGATGGGTTCATGTGTGGAACTGTGGAGGTCTGGATCAAAGATTTTAGGTAGAACAAATACAGTGAAAACATTTTTTGGCCTTTTCCTCCCACGAAGGAATTTTTTTTAAACCAAATGAAATAATCAATGGCTAATTTGGATAGAATAGAGGATGTCCCTAGCAGTTTTTAATTAAATATCATCTCAGCAGAGGCATCACATTTCTGACCCAGTGTCAGAATCAAGTCTTTTTACAGCAGTCTTTGTCTTTAAGAAGCACAGCTGAAGTGTAACTGAAACAAGCTATGTGGCAGCTACACAAGCTAGGAAACATTTCCATAAAAGATCATAAAAATTCTACAGTAGTTTCCAGAAAGAGCAAGAGTGAACAGTTTATTGCTGTTTAGACCTCCTGAAGCAAACGTTTTATTTAACTTTTCACAAGGGTTTCATAATGACAAACTTGTAGAAAAACAGTATCTGTCTGTTCCCTCTGTGAAAGTAGCTGGACTCTCTTTGCTTTGTGCTTAGCTAAATATTTGTCTTGGAAGAAAAGAATTTCAGGACACACAAAAGATACACTGTTTGAAAAGGTGCAAAAAATTACTGAAATACGTAGAGTGGGATTTTTCTTTTTTTTCTTTCACCCCCCTCCCTT
>VZTF01004761.1:175915-292982 GCA_013397755.1 Cnemophilus loriae | reverse complement strand
TTTTTTTTAATTGCTTCCAAGGAATCCACTTGAACTAACAGAGAAACCTGAGTGAGTAGTCTGGGAAATGCCAAGGAGCACGTTCTGATCAGTTCCAAACTGGTATCAGCAGCCAGCTGCAAAATTTTAGGTCTTCCTAACCTAGTTTCCCCTCTTATATTCCAGTGAGAGAATACTTAAAAATCAATAGCTTTTGTGGTTATTTTTAGCCTTCTAGACATTTTGATACAGCTCCTGGAAGCCGTGGCAGAACATCTCACTGCAGTGAACTTGGATTTCACACCCTGGTAGTTCTGACTTAACTTAGAATCAGTATTTCTGTATCAGCCTAATGCATTCTGTTTGTGTGGCCCTTGTGATTGCAGTGCTGTGGATTCATGGATTTTATCATGAAATGCCTATAAGATCCAAAAAATTTAGGCATCCAGACAATTAAGTAACTTGTCCCCAGTCATATCATTTCAGTTCAGATTCTTTTTGCATCTCAGTTTATATAATTCTTTCTGATTTTGCCACTGCATTTTCTATGTAAATCCATATAAAATTAAATAATCTTTACTGTAAAACTGATAAATCTCTATTATGTGGAGAGGAAGTTTCTTCTGAGCAAGAAAGCTGCAGTGACTTTTGTCACTCCATAAAGGAATTGAAATTGTGACTGAAATACATCAGCAATTATTTCATTAGTCCAGTTCTTAGACTGAACACTACATTTGAGACGTGCATTTCAGCTTTAAATCTCCTCTTTCTTTAAGTACTATATTTTGACTTTTTAACTACTTCACCTCCAGGTCTGTGGATATCTCTGAAACTCTATTGTTTTAGCATGCCTGTATTTTTGTAAGCAATTGTTGAAAATAGAACCACCCCAGGGATAAGTCTTTGATTCCTCTACTGGGCTCTAGTTTATTGCCCAGTTCAAGGGTGGTTTGGCACCATCTTTTCCTGTAAAAACGCTCCCATTTTCCTGATTTTTACAAGAAGTCGAAGAATTTTATTCATTTTTCAGCTCAATTTCAATGTATTTTCCTAGATAGTTTGTTTTTATTGTTAGATTTGTTATTTTCTTTTCTGTGGGAGGGTTGTTAGCAGCTTCTCCTTGCCTTATTGAAGGTCTGACTCATTTTTACTTTTTCACTGCACAGCTTTATGGTTAAGACTGATTCTAGTCTTTTTTGGATAAGGAAGATTGTTTCAATTAAAATATGGCAGCACGGAGGTGATGCACTGGATTTTCAGGTTTTATGACTTGTCATCAATCTTTTTTTATTTTATTTTGAGCCTGGCACCTCTGTGAAAAATAAAGCGAAAAAACCTCATGACCAAAATCCTTGGTTTATTTTAATCCCATTCAGGGGTTGGATTTAAAAAAAAACAAAAAGAAGAAGGCCCAAATTCCATCCCTTCTGTATCCCAAGAAAAAGGGCAAGTACTCAGCTTTCCTTGGCAATGAATTGCAAATATGAGCATACTTAATATTGTCAAAGGGAAAATGATAAATGAACACCTTTTAGGATGCCTTCTCATGAAATATCTCAGATAATTGTACAGTTCCTGCTGATGACACCTGGGAGGTTTCCTGAGAAGGCCGTGGTGTCCTCGTGTGACACCAGGACCCTTCCAGAAATCCCGGGTGAAACCCATTCCAGTTTAGCCCCTGAATCTCTTCCCCCCCGTGTGAAAGGGAGCAGGTGTTAACACTCTGGTTTATTACCTCTTTTTAAAGCTGTGCACCTGCTTTTATTCCAGCAAGTAGCTTTGGGTTGAACCCAACCTGCCTTTTATTTTTCTGCCTTTTTTCTCCCTTTGATTTCATTCTCAGTGATGTGTTTCTTCTCTTAGGTTTATTAATTATGTTTAAACTTACTCCCTGTTGTTGAGTTGATTCTTTCTGGCAGCTGTAATTAGTTTGCACCAAGGTAAAAATGTGAATTTCTTCTATATTATATAGCTTTTAAAAGTTTATGTAAATCAGTTGGAAATTAAAACTAGAAAAGCATGGCTTTGTGAAAGGAATTTTAATTGTTTGTGTGACATATTGAGTTATTTTACATGCAACATCAGTTGTTGGCTGTATTTCTTTCATTGTTTATTAAATAATTTTTAATTGTGTTCATAATAATGTTGCAGTGTTAGATGAGTTTGTTAATTTAGAAACTGAATCTAGTGTTTTCTTCTTTTTAGATAAATGTATAGACTAGTTTAAGAAAATTACCTAACCTCTGAACTTTACCAGATATCATTAGGTGAAATAATTTATAACAAGACTTGCAATCTTTATTTTTTTTCCCTTAAGATTGTGATACAAATTCAGGTGAAGTTAAGAATTTTTTTTTTTTCCTAGCAGCTGTAACAGCAGAAGTTACGCTTAGGTGCACTTAAAAAGTCCCTCTTCACCCTCAGAGCCAAGGGATGGGGCAGCAGGGCCTGGAGAATTGATAAAACTATTTCAAAAGTGTTTGAGCTCAGTTTTCTCACCATAGGGTTTAGTTTGCACTATAAAGCTGAAGTTACAGAGTAAGAACTATTGGGGGGTCTTCTGACATAAAAATTAATAACACGTGGTTTATTTTTTCTGAAATCTGCACTTTCTAAAACTGTTGGCTGTAGGGACTGATGCACTCACAGTGTAAGAATTTGTAACTCTGTATTTTTATTACAGGAAAGTAACTTAATGATTCAAATTCTTAATTACCCTTTTTTTTCTGTAAATACTATTGGTGTTTTTTTCCTTATCCACTAAACCAAAATAATTCTGCAATTTAATTAAGATACCACAGTCGTTTGTTTTTCCAAACTCTGAGTAATTTCGAGTGATAGTGACTAGGTCTGAAATGGTAAATTATAGGAAATGCACAATCCCCTGCCTTCACCATCACCATATAGAAATTCAGTGTTCTTCCATAAAGTCTGTGCCCAGAGGTTTCCCATCCATTCACAGATCAGCAGGACAAGATAAGCAAGGTGAGGCAGCAACTCACACTGTTGGCACTTTTTATTGTTCTTGCCTCCCTCTCCTCCCCTTCCCTGGGAAAATGGGATGGCAGACAAGCAATCACCCCATTTTTTTTTGTATTCCCCTTTAATTAATCTCAGAACTTAATGGAATTCTTGACAACAAAATCTTGACAACAGTCAGGTTTTTGTAGGTGTCTGTGTATATTCTTTTTATCGAACTTTTAATTAAAAATTCCTACTTACTATTACTTTGCAGTGTGGGAACTGCTGACTTACTAAGTCACCCAGCCATTACAAGAGGGGGAATTAAACTGTGTATTAAAGTACTCATTTAACGAGGGAATGTTTGGGGTTAAATACATACCAGAACTCTGCAACGTGTTTTATGTGGAATCCACCAATAAGCAAGTATTTGTATCAAATAAGTCAATGACAGTGAGTAAATAAGAATTGTATTTTATTACTCTAAGAATCTTGGGCAAGCTCCAGATCATTAAAACATTGCCTTTTTAGTTAATTATCGGCAGCACGTTGATTTTGTATTGAG
Source organism: Cnemophilus loriae (assembly GCA_013397755.1). Lineage (NCBI taxonomy): Eukaryota > Metazoa > Chordata > Aves > Passeriformes > Corvidae > Cnemophilus > Cnemophilus loriae. Next base: position 289,477 of record VZTF01004761.1, on the reverse strand, counting down.
TCAAAAATCCAGGTTTGAAATGCTTGCACTTTCAGGAGGTTGATTTTTGTTCTTTCCTTCTCCCTTCCTCTTCTTTAAACTTAAAATGAGCTTGCTTTTGATTTTAACTGTAAATTAATTAATTTCTGTTCAGAGGTATGAGGGCCCCAGCCCCCTTGCTTTGGTGATAGGGGAAGTATCAATGGAACAGTGGGAAAAGCCTCTCTGTTGCAAGGAGTCACAGAGGAGGGTAATGTGTAATTTAAAATAAAGGACACCAGAAACAGACCTGTATTACAGGATGATAATTCTCTCACATTGCATTTTTAAAAACCATCTCCTGTTTTATAGAAAAGCAAGTACTTTGCATAGTTAATTACTATATCTATTTGTACTACTAAACAGAATGTGAGAGTTCAAGGGTTTAAATGAAATTTCCATAAATGAAGTCTGATGATGCTTTTCAAAGATACGGATTTGAAAGAGTGTATTTGACTATTAATGTATCCTAAAGCATTGCTAACAGTTTTCTTTCTCTGCTTTGCATATTTGGGCTGTTTTCTTGGGCACATGTCACTGCTGAACCCACCTTGATGCAGTTCACACGATTCCTCTGTGATTCCCCTCTGGAGGTATGTATTCATTCGGGATGGGAGTTTTGCAATTAATGTAGTTTATTTCATTTAATGAATGTCTGAGTGTCCTCTACGCTCTCTGTAGACAGCCAGCCATTGTTAGAGGTGGTGGAGGTGGCTGCCACAGAATTCCTGTCTCCACCAACTGGTAAGGAAGGTACTGCTGGGCTTCCGAAGGAGCCTGAGGACTCCTTTGCTGGGCAGAAATCTACCACTGAATTTCATAGCCCTGCATTGAAAAGCAGAAGCACAAAAGGCTGTGTCTTTCATGGGTTTCGATTTATTTCTACGAAAAGAAAAGAATGTATTACTAAATAACTAACTTGCTAAACTTGTATTTGACTACAACCTGAGGTAAAAGTTGAGGAGAGATGCTGTTCCTTCATTTCAAGTGAGCAAACTGCCATGGGTTCCTTGCAGTGTCTTTCTTAGTCTTAAAGAGCTCAGGACGGCGTGACTGTAATGAAATTGTCAGGTTATAGTAATTACACTGGTAATTTGATATGTCGCAGTTTGAGTGAATCCATGTGTGGAGAGTTTGTTGCTTTTCTCTGCTGAGTCCGCTGGCCTTTGCATTCCTGAAAGCTGAAGAGTAATAGAGCTCATTAGACTTTATAGGAAAAGGGCTTTTATCACCTCGTCAACTCGGGCAGCAGACTGCCATTATATTCTTAATTTTGTATGGCTACGTAGATGTTGATGCACACTACCCTGCCAGGTTTATACCCACATTGTTTCTTACAGATACTTTTTATTGACATTTTGAAGCTTGAATTAAATTTTGTGTGGCACCACTACAGATGTCTTCAATTAGATGAAGTTAAATAAAAGGGTTTATATATCAGAGGCCAAGGGATTCTTGAAATTCTTTATTCTGAAACAGTTGCCACAAGCAAATCTAGCAGTGTGTAGTCTGTTTACTCTTTTGAACAAAAATAATTTAAAATAAAATTTAAACCTTACATGTTTTCAATTTGTAATTTTTTGAGTTTTTAATGTTATCATTAGCTGCAAATAGTATGAACACTCAAACTCTTCCTGTCTTTTTTATTTCCTCATTTTATTATTCAATTTAGTTTTTGTTTTGGCTATGGGCTCTGGCAGAAAAAATGAATGCTTTGAAAAAAAGATACAGTACGTAGTAGCAGAAAACTAGGCAGTTTTCTAGCAGTGAACAGCATAATGTAAAGTGAATTGTTTGAGGTGGTTTTTTTAATTCACCCTTTCCTTTTAGAGGCTGCATTTGACCATTTGCCATTTTCCCAGTTGACACAGGCAGCGGTGGTAATGGTTCAGCACAGGGGAACAGCCTGCAGGACTCAGCCAGAATGCTGCGGGCTGGGCCCCTGCTCTTGCCAGGGTGGGAGGATTCATGGAAGAAAGTTCCAAGGGAAATCCAGACTGCTCAGGGTGATTCGTGGGTTTTGGTGCCCCGTGAGTGAGGGGAATGTCATGGGCATCACATATCAGCATCCCCCATGGTCATCTCAGTGTTTGTCCTGCCCAGGTTGCTCCACGTTGTCCAGAAACAGCAGCTGGAAGGAGCCTCAGTGCTCGGATGGGCCATGGGGTTATGCAGTCTAGGGATAATTTTGTTTTGTTCTCAAATTATTCTCTAATTGCTGCTTAGGCTTTTTTTTTCATCTTGACTGATATTAAGCATTAAACGGACAGTTTTATAAAACTGTTGTCAAAATCATCTCTTTGAAAGAACAGGTGATTTATACCCATTGTTTTGGGTGTGCCTATAGCACTATGTTTTCCAGCATGCATTTATGCTCCATGGGTTTATGAACACTTGGTATCTCCTCTGCCTTTTTGATTACTCAGTATTATGGGATCTTTCTGGATCTATGTACATTCAGTTCTTTTTTAACCATCTTGAATACTTTAAAATCATCATCTTGGTTTGCTGCACCATCATTCAGTCTTCACTGATTCACCTTCCAGTCTGGAGAAGGTAATAGATCCAGCAGGATGGAAAGTGATCTATTTTCTGTTATGCAAATGATCATTTGTTCTCCTTTTAACCATGCTGAGATGCTTTTGGATTCTAAAGAACTGAAAGATGTTTGTGAATCTTGATCTTTGCTCTTCAAGAAGCGCATCAGCCTCTGCTTTGCATTATTTTGTTTATTGGTACGTTTTGATTTTTAGGAGATGTAATAAGTGAGACCATTACAAGCCTGTAATTCCCAGGATCACGTTCTTAGAAGGTGATATTTGACTCACATTTGATGCAGTGTAGCTCAAATTCTAGACTTTTCCAGTCAGGCACAGAACGTGGCTCTGTAAAGAGTGTTCTACTAATCCCTAATGAAAGTAGGACAGAGTTCTGGAAGGGAAATGTGTTGCTAACCAAGACATAGAAATCTACCATATGGCAGGTTTGTGTGTGTGCCATTGGGAAAGGAACTGCTGGAATTAATCACTTTGCTTATTTGGCAAAGAATTTCCACTGGAGTGGAGAAGTCAAGGGTTTCCTGGCTTTTATTTTTTTTTTCCTTTGATAGCATGAATTTAATATCTTCCTCCTCCCTCCATGCACAGCAGAGGGTAAAATGGAAAAGTAGAAAATAAGAAATTTCATTAAACCTCTCAGAGAAAAATAATCATGCTTTGTACAGGTAGGAGCCATTTTTGGTAATTATAATAAGCAAAACACCTCTTAATATTAAAGTACAAGACAGACCAATGTGCTTTGAAGAAATTCGAGTGCCCTCACCATCATTGAAGTACAAATATAAGCAGTCAGAACACTGAGGTACTAATTGGGCAATGTGTAATGCCAGTTCTGTTAAATATTTAAATTTTAATAATGGGTTATAAAATGTGAGCAATCAGATGTGCTCGTGGAATCATTAGTGAGCAGGATATGAAAACAGGTAGAATTAACGTGTAATGGAATATGTTGTATTTTTCTCTGCATTACAGTGTAAACATTGGTGGTTTACATTTTGTCCTGGATTTTTTCAATACAATCAGATTGTAATAATTCATTGTATTGAAATAGCGCTATAAACTCTTAATTTTAAATACTTTGGTCCTTCTAGATTGATTCCAGGGCTAGTGTGTAATTTTGGGTAGATAAGGTAAGCCCTTTCTGCTGGGGCTTGCTCCCCTGATGTCGCTGGTGTATTTTACATCACCCTTGACAAACAGGGTCCCGGTGGAGTTGTCAGTGGTGTGAAATGGTGTAGCTGCTTCAGGAAAATGTTTCATTTTCTAGACCTGTTTCAGGTCAAATTGCCTGGATAGTGCACAGGAAATCAAGTTAAAGGAGCCAAGTATTCATTGAGAAATAGGAGAAAATGTAATACTGACAAGCAGTACAAAGGATTACATTGTATGAGAATTTTTGAAGGTGGAGGGAAGTCTTACTCTTTTTAAAATGTTATTTGCTTAATGTAACAGAGATCCCTGACTGTTTTGCCTGAAATCAGTGCTGTGCTCACTATGTTTGTTCCAGAACATAGACTCTCTTATGTTCGTGACATTTCACTGTAATTGCATTAGAGAAATAACTGCAGGTTGCACTTTATGAAAAGTTTTAACTGATGTTAATGCTTCAGTTTGCAGAGGTCCAGCGGCCAAACCCACGCGCTGCTCTTTGGAGGTTTGGGGTCACACACAGACAAAGCATTTGTTTAACTTCAGAAGACTTTGGTTTGAGTGAAAATCTTTTCCATGTTGGCTTAGGCTATCTTCTTTAACATTCATTAAATCCTATATGATGAATTTTTGACAAAGAAAGAAAATCTGTTTTAACTGAAACTTATTTAAGCAAGTCTGTGTTCTATTACCAACCACATTTCCCCGTGGCTTTGAGATGTTTCATTTTTCTGTCACTGACTGCACTCTGAGAAGGGAACTTAACCTGTGCTGAGAAATCCTTAGAGAACATCTTTTACTTGACTGTGTCCCTGCTTAAAAATTTTACCACTGACCATGGGATTTTATTTGGCTCTGTTGAAAAGTTGATGATAGTGAATGAAACCATAACTGTTGGATAAGTGGGCTTTACCTGAACAAGAGAAACCCATTTTAATGTGCTATATCTGAGTTTAATGTCCTCACAAACTGCAGACGGAGCTCTCAAATGTTTCATCATTTCACTTTTAGAGTATTCGTAGCTCCACATTTAGTTTTATGCTGTATAACTATATAAAAATGCAAATATATTGTTATGTGGCCTTTGTTTTGGGACTTGCTGGTTGGCTAAGCCAGTTGAAATGATTTTTGTTCATGTGATTGATTTCTTTTGACACATGTGGTACCAATTAGAGTAACTTCTCCTGCCTATCATCTCTTCAGTCTGGGCTACTGTATCAAAATACTTGATTAAACCCACCTTCTGCTGTTGTAATGCAAAACAGTTGGTAATAGCAGGCAATATTGTCAGATTTATTGAGTGAGAAGCAGCTTTCTGAAGACCTGGCAATGCAGTGAAAAACATGACTAGATGGATAATGAAGTTGAGCACAGTGGAATTCAGGATTAAAGTAAACTTGACGTGGGAGAAAATGGCATGCCAAAGTTGGTTGTATAATACAGTTTAAATTAGGGAGATCATTTTCTTCTGAACTTCAAGCATCAGTTTCTGGCTCGAGGTGCTTTACCCCATCCAGAGTCAAACTTCAGTGCACATCCAAAACCACAGCAGACAACAATAGCCAGTCCCTTGGTGTTCTTGCAGGATTTGCTCTGATGTGGGCTGACAAAGAAGAGGTTCTGCAGATTTTGTTGCCACGCAGTTTCAGGTTCTTGGATAAAAGGTGTTTTGATAGTTATGGAGAGTAAACATCACATAAAGAATGAGCTGTTCAGGTTTTTTTTATAAATGCTCCTCTGAAGTAAATTTAAGGGCCACTCTGAGGAATTCAGTTTCTGTGGCTAAAGTGCTCCCAGTGCTTGGGGATGTGGAGGAGAGAACCTGGAGGGTCCTTGCTGTGACAGGGAGCGTTGGAGGCACCAGGTTTGCATGTCAATAGTTCATGAATAGCTTGATGAATCACGTTGGTTTGTCACGTCAGTACCGTAAGTGCTGGATGGCAGAAGCTAGCTCAGATTCATGTTTGGGATGTGTGATATGTGGGTTATACCCATCGTGAGTCCAGTGAAGGGCACAAAAGATCCACTAACTAACATTGTTTTCCCTGCCTTTCAAATGCCTTTTTTCCTTTTCCTAAATACAGATGGCCAGCAAAATTTTTTACCGTATTTACTCATGTGTTAAAATTCTCTTTAAAACTCTTTTCACACTGAAAGTCTGTCAGAGAGTTAATCCCTCTCTTGTTCTTGCTTAGGCAGAGCACGCCCCAAACGGACCGGAATGTGGCTATGGCTCCTTCCACCAGCAGTACTGGCTGGATGGGAAGATAATTGCAGTTGGTGTAATTGATATCCTGCCCTACTGTGTGTCCTCAGTCTATCTGTACTACGATCCAGACTTTTCTTTCTTGTCTTTGGGAGTCTACTCTGCATTACGGTAAGAGGACGTTTTTGTTATCTGGTTGGATGGAATAGTAGGAATTGATCCTTGTTTCTAAATTCGTGCTTTTCTTTTTAGTCTAAATATATACTAGTAACACTACCTTTAGCAAAGTAGTTGTGGGGTTGGTTGCCTTCCAAATAAATTCTTAATTGTCATCCTTGACTAGGGATGTATCTTTCCAGTCAGCTAAATACTTTTACAGGTTAAAAAAACACTCAGAAACAAAATGCCTTGTTTTTATTGCCCCTGAAAATAATTTAGTGTTGCTTGGTTTCAGCAGGAAAAGCCCCTTTTCTGTTTGAATAGAAATAATTTTTCCTTTGACCTTTTTCTTAGCCCAGTCACCAAATGAAATTAATCACTTTTATAGTTTTATGCATGTTGAGATCATAAATAAGAGTACCTAAAAAGCGTTGTCCTCTGAATTAGTGCTCTCCTGCTGTACTAGCTCTAAGTATATTTTTCAGGTATGTTAATCTCATTATCTCTGTCTTCAGAAAGGCTGATGGAGAGAGTAATCCTATGAATTTTAAAGCCTTGAATTAACTATCCAACATGGTCTTGCAAAACGGTAGGAATAGTGGGTATTGCTTTTCACCGTGAATAAAACTTGTATGTGAAATTGCAAGTTACTGTTTTTCTTCCATAGGCAATTTTATGATTCCATTGTTATTATAAGTGAAAAAAACCAAACCCTAAATGAATGGAAATACTTGTGTAACTATTTTCTTCTTGCCTTTTTTGCTTCTCTGTTTATGTGAGATAAGTTGGCCACAGACATGTGGTGTTCCCAGGGAGGTGCTCATGAAGCAGCTGGGTTTGAGCCTCATGCCAGACTTGTCTATTTACAAGTTCGAGTCTGGGAAGCTGCAGCACGAATCTTTTCACCTGTTGAGATTTGCACTGCACTCTGTCAGGTGCAAAAGGAGCCCTGGAATTGTGAGATCCAGCTTTCTCCTTTCTCCAAGGCCTCCTGTTGAGAGGCACCTTCTCTGCAGGTGCAGCTTCTCAGCTGTCGTTCAGTGTCACCCACCAGGGTGGGTAAATGGCACAACTTGGACTATGTGAAGCACAAACACCACTTTTAGGAAACTTCTTACCGCAATTAGTTCATAAACTGTTGCTATAACTAATAAACCATGTGCAGTTTAATCTCTCAAAAGTCTAATCTGAATTTGATTGGATTTTGATTAGGATCTGACAATTTTATAGGATTAACCAGAATTAACAAATGTGGACAAATGTTGGAACTCTTATGACTTAGAATTGATCTTTTTTTCTCTTCATGGTCTAGATTTTTAGAACTATTCCATTACATGTGTTAGATAGTTGAAATTAGACTATTCTTTTCCTTGCAAGAGGAACATATAAAATACTAAATCCTCCTACGAATTATTTTTTAGTATTTGTACGTATCACATTACTTTATGTAATAATAGACTGACATAATCCATGCTTATGAATTCTTTAAATTATTTCAAATGTTCTACATAATAAATTTAAAGCTTTGTCGCTGCACCATGCATGCATGGCTCAACTTGTGAAAAAGCAGCTTGTAAATTCTGCAGCATTTAAGGCAATAAAAATGAGTTCCCAACAGTCCTGGAGGGAGCCAACCTCGTTCTTCTTTCAAAAAGGGGGAAAAAAAGTTGAGTTAAGGAGGACTTAGGAAGTTGCAAAGGAATCTGATACCTTCAAAGCTGTTGCCAATTCTGCTCCGAGGAGGTTGGACTGCACTGCTGTCACTTCCACTTTATGCTACTCCAAGAATTTTTGCTGCTGAGTTGTAGAAAGGATGGGATTTGAGGATCATTTGAAATATGTGAGCATGTAAGTAGAGAGCGAGGGGAGAAGAAACTGCTTGGAAATACCAGTCTTACCAAAGGAAAAAAAATCCAAGATATACTGAGTGATACTAATTTAATTTTAAGTGATAAAGAACCTCCAGTATTTGTAAATGCTTCCTATATGTATGTACTCCTATCTTGGATCAGAGAATAGTTTGTGTTGGAAGGGACCTTTTAGAGATCATCTATTCCAACTCCCCTGCAGTGACCAGGGATGTACTCTTATCCCTTTGACACAGAAAGTAAGAACCAGCACCCATTTTTTATCAAATTTGTTGCAAAAGTGACCTGCACAGATAGAAATGCTGCAAAAATGATCATTATAGAGGAAGCACCGGCTGAGTCTTTGTAGTAACGGTGCTCTCCTTGTGCCAGTAAAATAAAAAGCGAACTTTTTTTGGAATATTTTGACATTTTTCTTCCAGAATAAATGAGAAAATCATGCTAGCAAACATGGGATGGGTAAAAATACCTTTTGTTGCATAAAGATGGATGTTTTTACATGCAAATTGCTGGAGCATAAATCATAGAACAAACAAGAGGCTTATCTTTGAAGCTTATTTTTTTAAAAACACTCTGATGCTTTCCTGAGCCATGTTAACCAGTCTTTGTGCAATAGCTGGGCCAGGTTTCTGTAGAATTCCAAGGTACACAAATATTAACAACAAACCTGTTAAACAGAGGCTCTTAGTCATTTTTATTTAAATTTCAAATCAGGCAGTTGGCAAACCAAAACATAAAAATGAAAGTGTTTTTAAGCCTGACTTGGTGTTGTGTGTTTTGGTGATTTGTTTGTTTGGTTTCCAAGTAATAATTTTCAGTTTATTATGTTTGAGATTTTTAAAAACATTAGTTTGGAGTTTATGATCCTCATTTTTTATTTTATAGAAGTCTAGTCCTTTAAATAGATCAAGAGCCAGGTAGCTGTAAAATATTTCAATATGAAGTGGTAAAATGACTGTAAGAATTGTATTCAAATGTAATTAGTCTTTTCTTTCCCCTCACAGGGAAATTGTTTTTACTAGACAGCTTCACGAAAAAGCTCCTGATCTCTGTTTTTATTATATGGGTTTCTACATTCATTCATGCCCCAAAATGAGATACAAGGTAAAGTGTGTTTTCACTTATTTCCTTAGTGTGCTGTTATTCAAAGCTTTTGACAGCGTTCATAGTAACATAATATTTCGTAATTGTCATTTTGGATTTTAATGTAGACTTTATATGGTTAAATTTGAATGCTAGTTACTATTTAACTTGGCTTAGGAATTTACTTTTTTTTTCCAATTTAGCTGCATGTGCTGTTTATTACATCTTGGCTTAAGAGAGGTTTTCAAGGCTGTCAGATAATAGTTCGTCATTTGGTTACCTGGCTAGTTTGTGTTTACACTATCTCTTCCAATGCACTAAAATTCTCCCTTTTTGAGGTTGGCATGTTTGTAACTGTTGCTTAGTGACTCCAGGCAGTGATAAGATGTCTTCTTGGCCTTGGCTGGGTTTTCCTCTTTATTTTTTGTTAGAGGTGGAGGACTTGCTCTGGCCCATGGAACTGGTGAGAAGTTTGGTGAGCAGAGATTTCGAGCCAGAGCAGGTTTTTGGGGAGAGAATCAGGAGAATCCACAGAAAATTTACAGGAACCACTCTGACTGCTTGGTAACCCCTGTTGGCTTCACCTTTGTTCAGACCTAAGTGTCTAAGAGTGTCTCTCTTGTGGTTTTAGATCTTGTGAATGTGGTACCTCTTCTCTTTAAATATATCATTGCTTTTGGATATTATTATGATGCAATTTCAGAGTACTGAACATGGATAGCAATTTTCTGAGCGCTTACACATAACAATTTTTATCTGTTAATAATGTGGAAAGATAAAAAGCTCACAAAATCTAGAGAAAGAGGTGCAGTGTTTTCATTTCCTTTTTTTCCCCTCTCAAAATGTGCTAAAAATCTGCAGTGTTTTCAGCTGCTTTTCAAATAGCTAAAAAATTGTGAGGCTCATTAAAGTGATGGTTGTGAAGGAATTTCATCTTGATTATGGCCTACACTGCAGGTGACCATGACGATTCAGTCTTCTGAAAATAACAAATCCCTCCTCTTTTGTTAGATGATGTGTTTGTGTGTGTGTATGTCCCCTTTGCCAACTTGAATTTGTCATGTCCATCTGCTGGCCAAACAAAGAGAATTTTAAGTTTGAGGGAAGAAGATGGGTGAGTTGGAAAAAACTGCCCTCTGTCATCTGAATCATCTTAAAGGCTGTCACATCACCAGCTTGAACCAAAGGTGTTGGTTACTTCCTCTACTTTTGGGAGATATTTAAAAGTTTGGGGTGATCTGTTCATGTTGAGACAGTGCAATTTAACATCCCTGGTCTCTTCTACAACCTGCGTGGTTCAAGACTTGTAAAAAGAATAGATTTTGTTTACCAGGGCACTTAAGAAACAAATCTGGCTGTAATGGCAAAAAAAAATCCCTGTTCTGAAAGATATCATGGCTAAGAAACTTTGGGTTCAGCTGCTTGTGGTATTCTACTAAAAACATGAACTTTGTGTACATGGATTAAATAAAGCTCATACATGAGGCAGTGCATTAAAGGAACCACTCTACATTTGTATTATTTATCGTAATGGGGTTTGTGTTCTTCTGAGCTGTGCTGCAATTTGAAAATGATTGCATCAAGAATGTAACACTCCCACAACGCTTCTAGATTCCATTCTTAAATAATGGAAATTGATTAAATTATAGTGGGAGTATTTTACTTTTTGTTTCCCTCATAAAAGCTCTTTTTCTTCTCTTGCTTAGAATTAATGACTATTTGATCTGACTGTGATTTGGTAGAATATACATTTTAGTCTTCCAGAAATCTATACATGTCAATGTGTGAGGTAATTAAAGCTGGAGCAGGGACTGGGGAGGATAAGAAGAAAAGCCTGTACATGTACGATTAGAACACACACAGAGACTCACATAATGCTCTCTGTTGGGACAGCAATAATCTAATAAACAAATTGCAAGGGCCTTTGTTCTATTTTATATTTCTTTTCCTGGATGCATTTGTTTAAGAAGTAGACAAAAGTAATGGAATTGAAAATCAGGTTGACATTGATTCTGTAGTTCCACTTTACCCTCACTGAAATAGAACACCGGAACCAAGTTATCAGCCTAAGCTCTGAAATGCATCTGGACAATGCTGCTGCTCTTGTGCAGTGACTGGGAGTGGTGAAGTAGGATGGGGAGGTACTGACTTTGCAGATTAAGTAATTTCAGTAATGCCTGGTTGACTTAGAGGCATTTCAAGTCGAAGACTTTGCTTTATTGCTGTTTAATAGAGATGTTAAAGGCTCCCTCCCCTTAATGATATTGCTGTGGAAGTGTGACAGGCTGTGGGTGACTGTTGTTAAACTGGTGTCGGGTAAGGAAATTAAATGAAGGAAAGAAAGAGAAGGAGCTGGGAAGCTATGGCACTGGGTTTTTAGCATTTTTCTTGTCGTTGTCTTTGCAAATTATCTGTCCTGGGATGTTCAGAAATGGAGGCTGAGCACAGGAGCATTTCCCTGTATGAGCAGTATCTTGAGAGAACACAAGCACGTATTTACAGTGGAGGCACAGGATTTGGGGAATAGTTATTGGGGGTCAGTGTGGCCATTTCACCTGCAGGATTCTCTTTTCACAAATGGTACAATTTGGTGTATGGATAGTGTGTAATCCAGTGGAAGAACGGAGGCCTGAAAGTCCTGGAAGCAGATCCCAGAGTTGGGATTCCTCTGGCACAGTAACAGAGTTGGAGAATTCTGGATTCTCAGGCAGGAAGATGAATGGTTAGAGTATCAACTAACGCATGGATCAGACATAATTACAGAGGTTTTTCAAATAAACTCCCTTTTGACTCACTGTTCCCATTCCTTTTGTTCCTAAGCAGCCAACAATTGATTGCAATGTGATTTAAAAACCTTGGAGTCCCAGTGAAATTACTTTAAGATGGGGGAAGGGACTCCATTGCAATATTAGGATATCTTTTAGTTCTCAGCTTCTCTCAGATTTGTTCCCATGTATGGGTTAATATTTACAAACTGGTAAAATAAAATCTACATTAAATTGAGACAAAAGGATTCCTGTAGTCCTATTATGTTAATATGGAAAAATCCGGTGAAAAACCTTAAGCAATGGCTCTGTTCCATTTTTTTCTGGGTAGGTTAGGGTAATACAAGATTAAAATAGTTCTCTGAAGAAATTCACGACTTTGTGGGAAACCATCTCAGGCTCTGTTAGATGTGGCAGTTCTCACACTGGAAAGTAGTCTCTGGAAAGAGTCATACGAATCAAAGTCTTTTTCCTAATGCATTTTGGAGTGTGTGATGAAGTTTTAAGCATAAGAAAGTATTTTACCTGAAAATGAGGTTGGTCTCAGGGTTGCTTCTCTTGTGTTTAAGTCCTGTCTGTGTACCTGTTAATGTTTTCAGTTAAATGCAGTCATTTACAAGCATAGTTATGGAATTACAGAAATAAAAGAAGCAAACAGCCATATCAGAGAAATGCTTGAGAGAACCTTGGATTTTCTTCCTGTATTGGTAGTCTGTCTGTTTTATCCTTCATCCTTCAAGTAAAAAATTTCACTCCATGGCTCTGTGTTACTAAATTCACGTTTTCCAGTCACTCCTGAACTCTTTGAGGACCTTTCTGAACACTTTAAGGTCCTTTCTGTTCTTTCCATTGCAGTCCTTTGATACTGATTTTGAGTCTCGTGGTGGGTGACATTAAATAGGTCTTGAGGTTGTGTTTCTGGTATAAATAATAAGTGTATTTGCTGCCTTGCATTTGCCATTGGGCCTCTGTTGACCTTAAATCCCTTTTTCCTCTAAGTTCTTGTGTTGGGAAGGATTTGTTGGTGACATTTTCTGTGTGAGTTTCCTTAGTTCTTGGTTTTGTGAGGCTTTTTCAGTGTCGGTATTTGCATGCAAACACTGCAGTTGGAGCACGGATCAGTCCTTGTTTTGGTCAGGGATGTGCTTCCCCCGAGGCCACCCCACTGATGCTGGTCAATAACTCTCAGAGCACTTTGAAGTGCACGGCAGATTTAATGCCTTCTCGCTGTGTTATCTCTGTGTGCCATTTTAAGACCGTTCTATGATGTGAAGAGGTGTTTTGACTGAAACCTTTATCCAGACTTGTACGCAGGCCAAAGTAAATGGAATTATTTCAAACAGTCTCCTTTGGTATCAAGTCATGGCCAGACTTCAGATAGATGGAATACTAGAAAGGGCTCTGAAATGTCAGAAAAGAAACAAAAGGCTGATTCAACTGTGATTAATCATTCTTAAACTAAATACCTCGGACTGACTGTGGTCGTAAGCGGTGCCCCTGGAATTTTATGGCACTTGAGAGCCAATTTCTTTGGCTGCTTTCAGGAATTTCAGCATCACTCCTCGTGCAGCAGTGAAATGCATCCAGTGGTAGCCTGCATGTCCACGTCCACAAGATCCACAGGAGTCTGGCTCGTCTTCCCCTGTCCAGACTCTTTCACCATGTCTCACTGTGGAATTTAGTTAATGTTTTCAGTAAGCTCAGATTTGCTGTGTAAAGTGAAATTTGTGAGGGAAGGAGATTTAATGTGACGTGCCTTAATGTGATCTTCTGTGATTTTGGGGGTGTAAGCACATGCTTGTTATGGTCCAGCCACTGAACAGCAGAAAGCTTTGCTAAATGTGTCACCAGTTCCACACAAAAAGAGCTGGTGCTTTTATACTTCCGTGTGTGATCTTTTTATTCAGCCTCCTTTTCTCACTGGTATTACTATTTACCTTAAAATGGGAAAACATGATGAGCTGGGAGTAGTTTGGAGGACTGGAGTTGCCCTGAAATGCCAAGATTAATTTTGTACGTTTATAGGAATAAATCTGCATTGCAATTACTACAAAACAACTTTTTATGTAAACAGGTCATAAATAGTCAACTATATATCCTAAAAAGTCAGTACTTGTTATAGAGTGCCAAGTTGTTGCTTGCAGCACCATTTGATAATAAAGAAATGAAGTATCTGCATTGTAAAACCATTGTTTACTCTAAGAAAGCAATAAAAGCTTCAGCAACACAGTGGTTTTGCTTTTTTTGGCAAGACTGTTAAAAACAAACAGCAAATAATAAAGACAAAAACATATAGTAATAAAGGCCTGAGAATTATAAGTTGCACAAGTGGGGAGGTGATCCCTGCTTTTGTGTGTGTCTTATTAACATTTTTATCCTCCTCCTGCTTTCCTTCCTTCTGTTTCCTCACTGGACATCCCCCCTGGCTGGGATCCTCCTCTATGTGAGCATCGGCAGCTAAAATGGAACATTAATTTCTTCAGAGCTCTGGCCTTACCCCAACTATTCCTTCTAATGGGTTGGGTTAGTGCCTGAGGAGAAAGGCTACTCTGAATTCTGTTGGAGTTTGGGCATTAAAACCCAAAGGGATTTTGAGAAGTCTTTTAGAGTGACCAAGACTTCCAAAAGGAATTTGGATGATTGCCTTGATGTACATGTGTTAAATGTTTCTGGAAATCAAGCTGCTTTAATGTTCCTTCAAGGTGTATCTGGTGCAAAAGTCCTTATCTCTCTACATGTGTTTTATCAAATGTGTTTTGGCTAGGAGGGATGCCTGGTTTTTGGATGTGAGAAGGCAGGTGCTCTCTTCAGGTTTGCAGAGTTTCTTACAGCTTGCTGCTCCCTTTTTTAAAAGTCTTTTTTCCTTTCATCTCTGCCTTCCATAAAAGCTTTTTCCTTTCACCTTTCTTTATCTGAAAGCCTGCACCAAATAAATGGAACTTAACATGTTGGAATAAACAACCATGAGAATGTGGGACAGGTTAAAAACACCATGGGTGAAAAATTATTAGTTCTTTAGTTGTTGATGTCATGCTAGTGATAAATATTTAAAAGCTTTTCTTCTTTACTTTTAACAGCTTCTTACAAAGTGCTTGAGACCACTTTCTAGGTTTTTTTGTTTTTCTCTAAGACACTTGTAGAGAGTTTGTGAAAACCACATTATTATGAGCATCAACAAGCAGGAATAAAGAGATGCTCCATTCTGGATAGCAACAGCTGTAACTGAATGCTGACAGGGGATTTCCACTGAAAATGTAATTTTTTAAAGCAAAATATCAGTGTTTATTTCTGTGTTTTCATAGCAGGTAAAGATAGTGAATGCAATTACTCAATTGCATCTTTATTTTTTTCCTAAGCTGTTGTTTTTTACTGTGTATAATTGGTAAATTATTACAGTTTTTCCTCAGTGCAAATGTTGAAGCTGTGCTGAATTTCACACAGCATTTTTCTGCTAGAAACAGAAACAGACCCCAGCTATGTCTTTTTGCTTAACTTTATTTCTCCTGGTAAGATATTTTCAATGAGGACTTCCTTTTTTTGTCAGTTAGAACTCCCTTGGGAAAGAAGTGAACGTGTCCCTGGGGATTTATTGTTCTAATGTTAGAAATGTTTATGTTCCTAGTGTTAAAAATCCATGTTTCTTTTTAGTTGTTTATGGGGTTTAAGATGACTGAAGTTTGTAGCAGAAATGAAGTGAAAATAATATATATACGTATTTATGTTTGATTGTATTATTTCTAGGCCTTTATCAGGGCAGATGATGTTTGTTCTGTAGGTCTCAGCTGACCTCTGAAGTCAACAAGTCTCTTTCTCATTATTGCACCTTGAGAAAATAAACTTGGTTTGGATCGAGTTATTTTCACGTGGTCCTTAAAAAACCCAAACATATTCTGGATATTCAGTATTTCCAGTTCGAATGTTGTGAAGAATAAACACAGAGATGTGATTAATGTGGCATTAACTACCTACATTTGCACATCAGCAGGGATGTGTTCCACACCTTTTACTTGTTACAGGAGTTCCATTAATTTAGGACAACTTCACTGTAATTTTTTTTTTTAATAAATGTGATTTTGCTAATTTGTTTAAGATTTAAGTGAGCTAAATTCCTACCTTAAAAACCCGAGAGTAAGAGGCACAGTTTGTTAAATTGTTGGCAAATTCTGTGCTGGTGGATATTTTAGAGGTAACTTGCCTGTCTCTGTCAAAAAGAACTGCTAAAAAAATTTATTCAGGATCATGTTAATAAACCTGAGGCAAACCATCTTCTGAATGATAGTAGCTGGTAGAAATTTATCATGTCTAATTCATGACTCAGCATAGTCATAAATTCCCTGCTTATTTCTGACTTACACTAAATCTTAGTTGAAGGCTCATTTGGGGGCTCCGTAGCAACCACTAGCAGTTAAAGTGAGAACTGTAAATTGTGAAATGCAGAGACAAAAGGGCTGTGGATTTTGTTTGGGTGGCTTTCTTGTGGTTTTGGTTTTTTGGGTTTTTTTGGTTGGTTTTGTTTTGTTTTGTTTTTTTTTAAGGGGGAATAATATATTTCACAATTCATGTGTGTTTAATTCTTTCTTTCATCTGAGGAATGAGGTCAAAATTCCCATTTCAGAATTTTCCAATTATAGTTCTACAAACCCATTAGTCCTTGCTAGTAACTATAAGAATGCATGGAATTAAGAGTATTTTTAAGGTTTCTATTGAGCAAATGAATTGATGTAGAGCTGCTTCATCAGCTTCACTTCATTTTTGGTTGATTCAGTCATTTTGGATGGTCCTCAAACACTACTTAACACCCTTTGCTTCTGAATTTTGTCTCTCCAACTGTCTCTTTGTGGGAGTTCCCAAAAGTGAGTGGATTTGAATATTTAGAGATAGACATCGTGCAGTGCTGTGATGGAAAAGGTTAAAAAATATTTATGAAGATGATGCTCTTCACTTTTCCTGACACTGTACCTATATGAAGCTGTTCACAGCCAGTTTCAGATGTTGGGCAAAATATTAAAGTTCTTTAATATTTGATATCTTTAATATCTTTCTAGTGCCCTACAGAAAAGTCCAATCTGTCACCAAAGTGCAAGTCCCTGAAACTGGTTAATTTTATCTGTGTGCTATTATTGAAGGGGGCAACACTTGGAGTATTGGATCTCTCATTTAGCTCCAAATCTAGCTGCTCTTATTTTGACTGTTTTGCTGATTATGTTAGCTCTAATTAGGCAATATTGTCAAGTGGAATTTATTTGGTCTGAAAGCCTGGAGCCCCTGCTTTTCCTGTCTCTGCCATATTTCACTTGTGGCCTTTACAGTAGGAGCTGGCTGACAAGCCAGTTAATCTACACAAGAGATGTTTTCTCTCCAGTTTTCCAGGAAAGGTTTAATGAGAGATATTTTAATGAGGCCTGGTTTAACTAAGACCTCATTAATTTCACAGAGGTATCACAGTACACTCCTTGAAGTGTTACATGTAATCTAGATGACAATTCATTATTATGAATGATTATTTTCTTTGTCTGAGTTTGTTTAGCTGCCGACTGTACCCAGCCTCCAAGTAAAAGTGTAATTAATGAGCAGAATATATTAATGAGGTTCTATTATTTGTCTTCAACCTTGATGTTAAACACAGTCTAGTTTGCAAAAAGATCAACATCAGTACTTGGATGGGAATAAGAGTCCCAGAATCCTGTAGAGGTGAGTGAGTTGGAGCCAGGAGGAATCATGGATTGCGTGGTCCATCCCTTTACTGCAACACAGGTTCAGTTGTATTTGTGTTAACTTTTAAAGCCTGTAGGGCATGTGCCAAGGGCCTCCCTTGATACACTCGTGCACATCTCTCTGCCTCCCTGAGAGAATGTAAGAATGTATATTCTTATATATTCTTGTTCTTTAGTGGTCATCCCACTGAAATTCTTTTTCTTAATGTCTCACCTAAGCTTTTCTTCCTAAAGAATAAGATTGTTATTTCTTTTTTGTTGTTGCTGTGTTTGGTTTTGTAGGTTTATTTTGCAACACCCTTCTTTTTAAACCTGACGGCTGCCAACGTGTCTCTTCATGGGCTTCTCTAAAAACCCCAATCAACCATCCACCAAAAGTACCCCTCAATTTCTTCTCCAAGTCTCATTTTTTAAGCTTTTTGTAATTTTTTTAATGCAGCCTAGAAGATTTTCATCAACCCATGTATTTTTATCTTAGAGAATGGTGGCTAAAATTAGGCCCTCAGATGCTGAGGTCAGCTCGTAGCATTTGTTTATGTGACATGAGTTACTGCCTTCATTGTGCTAAAGAAGATAGTAACCTCTGCAGGCAAGGAGAGAGGGTGGAAAGGAGGAGAAGAAAAGGGAATTGTGCAACTACAAAGTTTTCAGAATGGGCTAAAATCGGATGTGGGCTGAGTTATTTTTAGTGTCGGAGTTTGTGACTACGTGACTCTGAAAGCAAATGTGTGTCTGCTGTTGAATTTCTCTGCTGTCCATTCTGCTTTAGCTAAGCCTGTGTTAAAACTTGCATTTTTCTTTTTTTCAGAAGAGAATATTGCATTAAATGAGTTGACAGGGCATAGAGGGTTTTATGGTTTTTCCTTCTAGTGCTTATGGAGATCTTGTGGATAAGTTTTGTCTTCCTTATTGTAGTAAATTATTATTTATAGTATTGTAGTAAATACCTGAAGTGACAACTCAAAGTAATAAATGAAGAATAAAAACCTAGAGCAAGGCTATGATAGTACTGGGTTGCAGATGATGGTAATTAATTGTGTTTTCACACCACCAGCATATCCCTGGTAGGGGACCAGATTATTTCATGTTATCCTGTGGTAGCCACCACCGTTATTTAGATGCACGTAATCTAAAAACAAGTCTGTACTCTCTTTAATTGGTCTGAGAGACGGTAGTTGAGGTTTGTGGAGCCTGGCAAGCTCTTGGGTGGTGCTGAGTTTTCCCAGAGATCCATGAGGGCTCTGAGAGGCTTCACAGAGCAGGGCCCCAACCAGGAGAGTCAGTGGAGAAGTGAAATATTTTTGTTTCAGCGTCTTTAAAGTTTTTTCTTAATCTAATAAAATCAGTTCCCAAAGGCTTTCAAAGGTTGCCTTATTATGGAGACCTGGGAGCTTGATGAGTTGTTGTCTTTTCGAGCCAAATTAAAAAAAAAAAGCCAAACCCCAACAACCCCAAAGCCCCCCTTGGTGTTTTCAGACACTTCCCCGAGGTTTCTGCTTGTCCTGTGAGAATTAACCACGGCCAGAAACTTTATTTTGCTTAGTTGTTCTCAGCTGAAGAACTGAACTGTTCTAAAAGGAATGACTGAAACTGTTCAGAGTAGTTATTTGCTGTGTTAGATGTGTTGAATAATTTGGGGATTCTTACTAGAAAGGTTTCAAGGGAGTAGATCATCCTTTTTAACAGCACAGGATCCTGTTTGCTTCCTCCCCTTTTCTTATTCAGAATAAAAGCGTTTTCACAAATAACACTGAGATGGAATGACAAAAAAAGGGTGTGAAAATGACTCCATTGTTAATTAATTGAAGAAGAATGGGTCTGTGGACCAAAAGTACATCGGACCCAAAATCTATCTTTGTCCCAACACAAATGCACTGTTGTTCTATGAATGGACAGAAGACAAGATGAGCTTTTTGTTCCACTGATCTATTGATTTTATTTATTTATTTAAGCTATTAGGGCTAGTGTTCTCAAGGGCTGCTCAGTGATAGTATGGGCAGTATGGTTGATCCATGATTTATTTAATGATTCTTTTTCTTTTTATGTTCTTTCCATTTTAGTCTTTACCAGTTGGCATTGTGTGACTTGTTGTTAATTGCTATTAATTATCCTCCATTCAGGGGAAAGGGAGGAAGGTGGAGAGATGTTACAGTATATTTTTAGAGGCAGAAACATTTAGAAACATTTTTGGCTGCTGTCCTTTAAATGTGCTGATCTGGATTAAATTTATTTGACTCAAACTGATTAAAGTTTTACTCGTTTAAATTTACATTATGCCAATAAATATTGATATAATGTTTGCTAAGCATACAAGTGTTTATAACACTTTGCTGTCTATTTTAGTATTGTGTTAAAAGTGCAGGGAAGTGCATGAAGCTGCTTTCTTGTTTCAAGATACGCATCCACATGAGTACAGCGTGCAGCTTTATTGATTTTAAAATAAAGCAGGGTGATTGCTTGGGCAGTTTTTAATTATTTTTAACTCTGAAAAGCGGGGATTGTAAACCGTTAGAATGGCAACAAAGTGCTTGACTTCTATAAGTGCAGTTCTAATGTAATACTCCCCTATTCCTACATTTGGGTGGATGTTTAATACACCCTTGAATTACCAGGTTTTGGAATGATCAGGACTCACATGGCTTATAGTATAGCTACTAATTCCATTTGCCTTCAAACTTGTTTTTTAACATGAAGGCGTTTATAAAACAAAGTTTCCAAACATCTGGCATTAAGAGAAAACTGAAGCGTTGATGTTTCAACTCCGAGGCTTTGGGGATACATAATGTTAAACAGTCTGTTTCCCTAAACGTGCAAGTAGACATTTGTGTACCTTAAATGGCAGTAATTCAGATGGAAGCATCATGGTGAAGTGTTCTGCCCAGCTAAGAGAAGAGCGTTGGGCAGTTTTACAGGGCCACGAGCTTAATGGCTGCAAAGCTGCACGAGGAATGACTGCTACAAAATCTCCCACTATAATTTCATTTTGTTCAGCTTCGTATGATAAAAATGAACTTATGTAACAAGAATTCCAGTATTATAAGTTTAATATTTTGTTTATAATTAAGGAGCCAGAGTTTAATACCATAAGGAGGAGTTTGAAAACAAGTTGATGTCAAAAAGAACATGTTGAAAGGATGTAATTATTTTTACTGTATTGTGTCCTCAGGCAGTTATTATTTCCTGCAAAACAGCTTAACAAAAATTCAGTACATCTCTATCTAGCCATGTTTTCGGTGTCTTATTCCTACTTTTGTTTAGTGTCCCTAATCTTGGATTCTTTCATCAATTTCTTATATTTAGCATGGTCTCAGAGAGAATGCAGTGAAGCCCTGGGGCTCTCTCAGTTGAGTATTTTTTTCTGACAACTAATGTAGCTACAGCCTGGTTTTCAGTTTGGAGTGTTAAAGAAGAGAAGAGAGAAGAGAGCCAAACATGTCCTGGCCTCCAGGGAGACCTCAGAGCCCCTTGCACTGCTTAAAAGGGGTTCCAAGAGGACTGGAGAGGGCCTTTGGACAAGGGACGGAGTGACAGGACACAGGGAATGGCTTCCCGCTGCCAGAGGGCAGGGTTAGATGGGATATTAGGAAGAAATTCTTTAGTGTGAGATTACCCAGAGAAGCTGTGGCTGCCCCTGGATCCCTGGAAGTGTCCAAGGCCAGGGTGGACGGGGCTTGGAGCAACCTGGGATGTGGAAGGTGTCCCTGCCCATGGCAGGGGGCGGAATGAGCTGAGCTTTGAGGTCCCTTCCAACCCAAACCATTCTGTGATTCCAAGGTGATGGGAAGCTGGTAGGGGCTGTGGGGGCAGTTCACATTGTTTCTTGCAGCACTGGGTCTGTTGCCTCTCACAGAGGCTTGGGCTGGAGGTGGATGTGGTCCCACTTTTCCAGCCTGAGACACCATGAGCCATCTCTTCTGGGGTGGCCAAACTGTCACCTTGTTGCAGGACAGGCTTTTGTCTGTTCTGAGCCTGGTGCAGGGAGGTCAGTGATGGCTTCAGCTCAGCCCTGTGGTTTGAGCCCCACATGCCGGGATGGTCCCGAGGTGGTCGGATTCTCTCCTGCTGAGAAGGGACTCCTGGGAGGACACAGAGGCTTTGTTTGCAAGCTCCCCTCTCCCAGCAAACAAAGCAGGCTTGTTTAACACACTCGACAAACAAAACGGACCTAAAATTAGAATGCTTGTTTCATGAATGAAAACTTACTATGCAAATAAACATTTTTAGGGACAATAGAAGAAACTTATTTTCAAGCACACGTGTTTTGATGGTGCAGAATTTTTGTACAGATAGTCGTTCATCCTTTGTTGCAGATAGCTGTTGCTGTTAAGGTTTAAGTTCTAACACATGCTTGGAACACTGTTGAAGTGGGCCTTTTAATTTATTTATTCAGTTTTTAATCTGCAGATGTAAGGGAGACAAGTGGGTTTAGATTTTTTGGCAGAGGAGCATTACTCTTTCCTTGTAATACAAATTGTAGACACTGAAAAACTGAGATTTATCATTGCCTTTTTTCCTCCTTCAGATTTTTAGTCTGAATAACATCTTTGTATGTGCATTAAGGATATGTTACCTTGAATTTCACAATATTATTTATTCAAGATCCTGCAAAAATGAAGATTTTACCAATGAACTTTCCTGTGCTGTTGTCTCCCTTTGTCCTACAACTTTACTCTTTGTCTTCCATCCTAAAATTACCGATAACAGCTATTTTCATGTATGTGCCATTGTTTCTGAGGTTGTTTCTTCAGTGCTGGGCTATGTGCATTTCAGTGTTGAATGACTGAAGATAAATTACTTGGCTTTTACTAAATTTTTCATTGCTGGGCTTAAAAAAACTCATCTAGTGTACCATGTGTGGATAGAAAGCCTTGAAGTTAAAAGTCTTGTACTATTCTGAATTACTGACTTCAGAATATTATTTCTTGTTCTTAGATGTATGAAAGCAACGAGAAATGATTAAAGCTGGACTGACAAATTTTAAAGTGACCTTGTTTTTCAACATAATCTAATTGCATAAAGTTTGAAAACCCTACATAGCATATCTTAATCTAAAGCCAACATCATGCATCTGAATTCTTAATTAGGAATATATTTCAACTTGTGAATATCAGTGTTTCACAATTTGCAAAGCTGTCAATTAGTCTGTTATTTGTTATGTCTTGAAATATTCCACAGGCTGAGTCGGTAGCTGGGCACGAGAAGCATGAAATTATTTATTCAGTATAAGGCTACCCTCACCCAGACTTCCTTGGGAAGGTCTTATTTTCTTGCCCTCAGAGTCTGGATGGATTTTTGGCAAGTTCTGTGCGGTTTTGGCTGGGTTTTTTAAAACCCTGTTGGAGGCTGGAGCAGGACTTTGGGGAAGTCCAGGGCAGGAGTGGTTCCCAGCGGTGTGTGATGGTCTGGGCAGTCACGCAGGGAGAGCTGATCCGTAAGGCTGAGCTGGAAAAGGGGCTCAGAGTGGGATGAAAAGTTGAGTTTTGGAGCTGGGAGAAGGGAAGGTTTGGGGCTCCAGGCAAAACTCTCTGAAGAGTCACTGGAGAGATGCTGGGAAAGATGGGGAGAGCTTGGACACTGATGGACACTGAGGAAAAAGGGCTTGGAAGTAAGCACGGAACACAACAGCTCTGGAGATAGATATGCAGGCAAAGAAGAGTCAAAAATGTCAAAAATCCAGAGAAACTAGGCAGGAAGAAAAGCAGGTTTCCACGTGCCTGTTGGTGCACTGTCCTAAACAGTTTTATCCAGGAGCTGGGAATGTGCAGTTAAGGATGAAGCTGCAAGAGCAATGCATGTGTTGTGCGTGGATAAAATGAGTAAATGGACAGATACCTGAAAAGTAAAAATATAGAATGTACCTGCTTTCCTCTTGTGTCGCCCTTTAGAATTGTTGCTTTAAAGGGTGAGAAGAGTCAGGTTGGACTTGAAGTTGAGTCTAATGTCTCAAAATAATTTCTTGTCGTTATCACAGAAGATTTAGAAACTAATTTACATTGGTTCAGTGTTTGGCACATAGTAACCACAGCCAATGTTTTTATAAAATGAAAATAAAAGATTGTGCACCCTGCCCTCACACCCATTTCTATCATGCTGGTGCTTTAATTCTGTTGAATTTTAATTTTCTGGTTCCCGCTGTGCAGTTGTACAGAAAAAAAAAATTAAAGCATGCTAACTTTCATTTAAATTCTCTCAATTTAATTTTGTTTATCTATTTTTTTCTGTTAAGTCAACATGGCGTGTGGTGTTTTTACTTTGATAACTACATAGCAGAAGCCTCTTTGACAGGGAATTAATTGAGTTTTCCTGTGGCATATGTCCATAAGCTACAGATGAAAGCTGTTCTTTTAGATGTGACTCCAGCTAGTGAGGTATTAATGAATGTTTAAAGCTATTTGATATCAGTGTGACAATTTTGTGTCTGGAATAGTAAAGCATGGGTATGATCTATTAGGTCGTGCATGTTTTTCCTGTGATTATTTCACCTTACATTAAATATAAGAAAACAAACTTTAACACTTAATTTCATACATTTAATTTAATGAACTCAAAAAACACTGTCAGTTTATGGCAACCCTTCAAGAGTAAGATATGGGATCCACATGATTGAAACACTCATTTCTTTTTCTTGTTATTTTTTGGGGGTTTTTTTCTCTTCTTTTGCTTCTCCCGGCTGCCAAAATAAACTCCTTTTGAGATAGACCTAAGTCAACAGAGTTGGTGTGTCTCTAATGAAGAATTCCTCTTGAGGCCCCCACTTGGGTTTTATCTTTTTGTCATAGTTCTTTTTAATCTCCCTTTCCAAGTTTAATGGTAGGGTCTCCTTAAGAATTTCTGCTGCAGATTCAAAGTAAACAAGGGCCATTGCAGTAATCATGTTATTTTTATTCCCCCAAACTCTTTGATATTTTTGCAGTAAGAAAGCAATTCACATTACATTTTTTTCTGTAATATACTTTAAAACTATCAAGTTGTTGAAAAAGTTGGCTACAATTCAAGGAAGCTAATAGCCTTCAAATGTCCAAGCTTAACTCTTTTTTATTATTGTTTTCCACTTCAGTTTCTCAAATTGTGCTGCTTTTTTTGACATTCTTGAGTAGCTTCTCTACAGACAAGACAGATCCTGGCTTCCAGCTCCAGAACAATCTGTGTGGTACCATCTTTAAATTAAGGATGGTACCACACAGATTCACCGATTGAATTTTTAATGGCAATTTCGAGTAAGTGTTAGCTGGGTTTATATATTTTATTTGCAATCACGAAATTGTTTTTCCTGTAAAATGTTTTGAACACACAACCCTTTGAGTTCGTAGGGAATCTTGGTCTCTAAATGTGCACAAATACATCTTGAATTAGAAACATTCCTTGGAATCTCAGTCTCATGTGGATGTCACCTTTCTGCCAGTTTAGTGTCACTGATACTAAATATTAGTGCATGAGAGAGATAAAATGACAATGTTTGAAGCTATGGAAAGTTTTAATATTCTTAATAATATTCTTAATATTCTAACGTTCTTAATATTCTGGTGGCAGTCTCTGGAATTCCATCCAGCCGAGTTTTCCTGTGAGTACCATCTCATATCAGCCTCTTTTTTTTTTGTGTACATCAAACGCAAAGTTTATGTAACAGCACTGAAAGCTAAACTTTGTTTCAGTAGTCTGTTTTTATAAAATGCCATTGTGTACAGCACAGATTAGGAGACATAAACAAGAAAAAAGGAGAAAGGAACCTTGGGAAATGTAAAGAAGGCAAAATAGACACATCATAGTTTGCTGATATAAAATTACATAAAAAATGTGCTTTAAAAGTGGCTCACACTTTATGTAAGCTCCATACCTGTAATATTTCTCTTTGTTTCTCATTTTCAAGAGTTGTCTTCAAACTTGTCTGGGATTTCAATATTATTATTTCAGCTTTGGATAAACAGTCGCCCTACAAATCCATAAATTTGCTGTTGGCTGTCATCACAGGTCTGGAACCAGGGTACAATAGCAGTTTCAGGGTAAATAATGCACTTTATTGGTCTTGAAGGGACCATTTTGTGATGTTTGTACTGTTGGCTCTGCAGTGTGAAACTCCAGGGCAAATTCAGCCTGGTAGGTTAAATCTGAACAGCGAATGCTACTGAAATCTTAAGAATCACAAATGTAGAATTTGTGTGTATTTTTCTATCCATCTTTCTTACTGAGAGTAAGAGGAATGGAGTGGGAACAGGCACAGATATTTCATGTCCTGTGTCTGAGTTAAGAGATGTTACTGTACACTGGACACCCACTGGCTTGAGTAAATCTCTAAGTGCAAAGAATAGGAATAAAAAAGATTGACAAGTGCCCCCTGCAAATCTTTACATTAAATTTTCATAAGTATTCATGTAAACATGCGTGTGTCTATCTAGTCATCAGGTTTTTATGATGTAATTCCTGAACATACAGATTGTTTTTTTTCCTCTTTTGTGCAAGCCTTATCACTGGCTTTATTCCAGACATAGTGGCTTTGATACGGTGACTTAAGATGAGAGAGTGACTTTAGTTGCTTAGAACAAAAGGAAAATTCTTACTTGCAGCTCTTTATAAATGAGAAAGGACAAACTCTTAGCATGAAGTCTTAGAGGAGAGAGCAGTGCTTGAAAGTGGCTGTGAGAGGATGCCCAGAGCTGTCTTATCTTCAGCTCTGGACAGTTGCATCCCAAGCTGATAAGGCAGAGATGATGCAGCAGCCCTCTCTAAAGGCTCTCGACCATACTAATTACTGCTCACTTTTCAACTTGAAACCAGAATTATCTCGTTGATTAATATGGCGGTGTTAGAGAGGAGAGCTGTTGGAGTGTGGTCATGGATGTGCTTTATCTCAAGCAGCACTTTGCTGGCTTCTTGGATCCTGTGGATGGTGTGTTTGAATATTAATGTACAGCAGGTCATAGCTTGGAGCTCAGCATAAACACCCAGAGCCTCCCTTGGCGTGTTCTACTCAGTGAGTGGAGGGAAAGATAATATTGGCATAAAAAAGGAGGAAGAAGAGCTGCACAGACTTGGAGACTGAAGGGGAAAGGGAAAAAAAATCAAAACCTGTCCCAAATGTTCCCTTTTTTTCCTCAGTGGAAAGCAATTTTTTCTCTCGCAGCCCATGAGACTTTTCAGACACCTGTTGGCTGTTTCCCAGTATCAAAAACAAGCTAGAAAATGTTCAATATTTCAGATAATTTCTAGGAAAGAGGACAAGAGGAAAGCAGCTATTTGGAGTGTACACTAGGCTATGAAGACAGCAGAATCCAAACAGTTCAGGGGATTGCTAGGAATGGCATGTGTTGGGAAAACAAAGAAACAGTAAGAGTTTCTGAAGGTATTTTGAGGGGAAGGGGGAGTATTTCTTTAAAAGTACTTCTTTGCAGAGCACCCTAGGCAAATAAAGTGCTGAGATTTACCTTCAATCTCAGTGAAATTTAAGATAAACTTAATTTAATTCCACTTTTGTGGTGGGTTAAGAGCATGTAGGCAGTTAATGGCCAAATAATTACATGATAATTGTAGGATACTGAATGTGAAACTTGGCTGCCTTCCTTTTTGACTTTTACTCATTATCTTAATCTGTTTTACACTTACCTGAAATATTTTATTTACCTGAGGGACACAATGAAAACCTTCTGAAATGCTATTTTTTTTTTATATTTAGTGAAGTACAGCCAAGTATGAATATATAGTCAATAATTGTAGGAAATTATTTTGTTTGACATGTAGAAACAAGTGTCAGAAGTATTTTTGCTTTGGGTTTATTCTCAGTTATTTCTCTTAATACATTCCCATGGACTTGGGAAATAAACAAAAAAGAGGTGCAAGCTGGCAATTATATACAAATGTGCTTTGGACAGTCAGTTTAAACATCCTTGGGGAACATTTAGAAAGATAATTTTTAAAAGTAATGTCATAATTTGATAATAACTGATCCAGATAAGGGTTGGAACTAGATGACTTTAAAGGTTCTTTCCAGCCCAAACCATTCTATGATTCCGTATTTCTGCTGGAAACACAATATCAAATTATATTTACATTTCACTTATGGGAAACCAAAGAATATGGGAGAAGGTGGCTATTTGCTCTGAGTTTCCATGTTTGAGATGTCTTGGGAAGCACCTTACAGCTCCCTGGCTGCCTGTAAAATTCCCATTACATAGACTTTGTGAAGATGTAACTAAACGAGAATCAGAGAGCAGGGACTGGCACTTCATGTACTCAAGTTCTGTGAGCTACAAAACAAATTTTGGTTATTATTCGTAACATTTTTTAAGGATTACAACACATTATTCTTTAATGAAACAGAAAGGTGGCTAAGCTCTCAAGAATGCAGCTCTGGGATCCTAAAAATGTGGAGTCCATAATTATTTCAGAGTTTGCAGCTTGGACAAAATCGGCTTGTTTGATGCTGGCGCTGGAGTTTCAGGCAGCCTGGTGAAATCCAAGTTGTTAATTGAGTTACCCAGTGATGTAACTCCTCTTTGGTATTTATTTTCTTGCAAGCTCGGTACTTTTTGATGAGAAAGGTGAAGTCTCCAGCCACCCCTCCTGGATAAACAGAGCTGCTTGCTTCATTCTGTGCCTGTTGCTTACGAGGTTTTTGTTAGTTTAAAAAGATGTTTAAAACAGTGACTACGAGGTGGCAGTGAATTTGTGTGGCTAGTTTTGGGGCAGGGGGAGTTTTTTGTTGTTTTTCTGAAATCTTTTAGGCCTCGCACAGCTGGATGCCACGTGAGAGGCTGGAAGCACAGAGGGGCTGGGATGTGCAGCTCTTTGTCCAGGCTGGCACGGCCGACCTGGGAGAACACGGCAGGTCGAGTTACCGGCCAAGGGCTCTCCTGGGGATCCATAAACTCTGTTTATGTAATGAAATCAGGGAGCAGGGGTCTGCTGCAGCACTCTGCTGGGGGATTCCAGCGGGTTGTCTTTCAGGGGAAAGGCTGAATTCAATAAACTGGGCAGCGCTGCCCAGCTCTAATGGGTCCCTGTTGATAATTTGGGGTTGCTTTCTTTGTGTGGCCAGAGCGCTTCTTTTTAGGCAGCTGGCTGGAAATGGAGATGAAGGCAGTCTTAATTCACTTCTAATAAAAGATCAATGGCTTTATTGTGAAAAAATATCAGGTACAGTTTACATCTGTATTATAAAAGAATTAAATGTGAGTTTAACCTTCGTGTTTTGTTTTTTCAGTGCTACTGGTGCTTGACCTTCATTTTTGAGACTATTGTCTTTCTTGGTAGTTTTACATTCTAAGATTTACTTAGACTACAAAAATAAACTCTGCTGGTGTTTTTCATCTCAAGTGCTTGCCGAATCCCTCAGATTTTGCAAAATATTTAAAAAGTAATCTCCAGACTAAAGTCTCATTAAAACCATTGCCCTTCCTGTGGAACAAAAGTTCAGAGAAGTTCTGGCCGATTGTAATTGGAAAACTGTGAAACAAAAACCATCATGGTGTGAAGCATTAATTTAGGCTTGGCAGTCTCTCAGTAAAATTTATTTCCAGAAGCTTCCAATTAAAATGCAGCATGTCTAATTGTATAAGGGAAAGCACCTTGAAGGCTCTCTCTTTTATATTGTATAGGAGGAAAAATGTCCCAGACATGAGTGACAATAAAACATCTTACAGATATTTTTTATTAGAAACCAGTCACATTTATGTTGCCATGAGTTGACTTGGTAGAAGGAACCATGTGCTCAGGAATTTCTTAGCCATAATAATTTTCAGTATTGCTTTTTAGTCAAGCCATTTGATAGATTAGTCAGGCATTTATCTTTTTGTATCTTAATCTAATCTTTTTGTATCTTTAATCTAATTTGTATCTTTAATCTAATTTGTACCTTTATTACGCATTGGGCTGTTATGCTCCTTGAACAATGCAATTGAAATGGTTTCCTCCCCGTGGCTCTTTCCCCCGTTTCAAAGAAGGAAAAGCAAAACTGGGGAAAGGACAGCTTGACTGGGATGGTTAAAGGTGTGGAATACCTTACCTCATAGTGCTGTAAAGAATTTAATTGCTTTCAGTCTGATGGAGGTATCACAGAATGGTTTGGATTGGAAAGGACCTTAGAGGTCACCCAGTCCCACCCGCTGCCTTGGGCAAGGACACCTTCCACTAGACAAGAGGTTTTTTTTTTCATTTCCAAAAACATTTCAAAAAAGCACATTTTATATCTTGGATATTTCTTGGCAAAATGTAGATGCAGAGAGAGAGAAATATGTGCAGTTGTTTTATATTGACAGAGTTCATTTCATCAGCAGGTGGTATTGGTTTTGAGAAGCTGAAACCTGAGACAAGCGCTGAGGGATGGTCTGTAAGATGATACTTTTTGTTGAAAGTCTTGTAGTTAAATATTCCCAAGGTGGTCTGGACAACTTAAACAGTTCTACTGTGCAAGAGCTTGTATATAATGAGATAAAAGAAAGCAAAATGTTTTCAGTTGTGAACTCTTACTGTAGACAGAATCACTTCTGAAATGAATGCTGATTTAATCTAAAGCCAGAGGAATGATTTTCAAAATCAGTTTTGCAAATCTGATTAAATTCTACTATGATAAATCCCTCTGCAGCACTTCCCTTTAGGAGATCCCCTTTCTATTTTGGATTTATGTTGGGTGAATGCTGCAAATCAATATTAAGAATAAGAAGGAATATAAATACTCTGCTCAGAGGCAATTTATTTAGATGATGTAATCATTTTAGAATGAGTAATGACATTTGAACATTTTTCTTGAAGTACAGATGCTCATGTATATGAGGCAGAATCTGTGTGGGTTCTCAGGTTTAGGTGTTTTTGCAGTCCAGGAATAAAGGGAGAGAGGAAAAAGGTAGGAGGTGGATTTGTAGTGGTTTATTTTCATATAAATAAAGATATAGGTTTTAAATATAAGTAAATATGAGGTTTTAAATATTCTGAAGAAAGTAAGTAAATTGAGAGTAAGTGCTTATAGGGAGGGGGAGGCAAAAGCCCTTAGAAATGATTGCAGTTGATTTCATAAACTCCTGTGGGTTCCCTTTTTAATTCTGTCAATATAGACACAGTGCAAATGCTGCTCATGGGGAGCTCACCTGGGTACACCCTGTGTTAACCCTTCCTCTGTGGCATGACTCATGGGATGTGGGTTTGACCAGCAGTGTAAATAAAACACCTTTACAGGAGAGCTATCTTCCTTCTGGTGCGTTTGGAAACACTTCTGGGAAGGGAGGATATCAAAGAGAATCAAGGGCTTCTTTCATTTTTCCCTCTAATTCCACTCCTGGGTCGGTGATGTGTCATCCCCGCAGCCTCCTGTGCCTTCAGGGAAGTTTATTAACAAGTTTCTAAATTTTGGGGTAAGAAAACATCTAAAGGAAGTCACCTCAGAACTATTTTTCCCTTTCCTCTCCAAATTATGGTATTCTGATGCCCAAAATAAATATTGAATCTACAGTGATGAGTTGGATAATCAATTTTTCCCATTACCATGCTGCTTAGTGCTAAAGAAGGTTTTTTTAATTATAACCAAACCAGTAATGCTGCAATGCAGTTAATTTTATACATCCCATGCTATGACAGACTGTAATGTTACAGAAGTGGGAAGTTTAGAATAGGGCTGCATAGTGATTTTCATGTGTGGGATTCACAAATGTGATAAATTTCAAGATGTGGGAGCAGGATCTTCTAGGGAAACTGGGTGCCTGGGCTGTCTTTTCTTACAGCCATGAGTTAAACTCGTGCTACTGGGAAAGATTAATTTGCCACTTGTATTTTCTGTGCTTAAGCAACAGCTCTGAAAGACGGTTCCTTGGCTATTTCTGCCTTCTTGAGCAGTTGAGAAAATGTCTTTAAATCAACAAGTAATTATGTTCTAATTTTTTAAAAATATGACTGAAAAGGCATGTTCTTTCCCCAAGTCCTTAAGTTGTTTCATCTGAGTAATGATGATTAAAAGTGTTCTTTAAGCATTACCTTCACATAGCTTTCAACTATTTCTGTTTAGACAGCATAACATTTCAAAGTGGTTTATTTAAAAATGTCACTTCCATTCTCTGGCTTTAGAGGATTTTCTAGGGCCTTGAGGTTTAAGTTTCTGAATGGAATTGGAGGAATATTGTTTTAATTTAATATAAAAATTTGCCTCTAATTAAAAAAAAATACCCAACAAAACCAACAGCAGTAGTTACAAGTCAGTCCTGGATGTTTTTCAAATGAGAAAGTCAGTCATACAGACCTTTTCAGAAAAGTACCTCAGGTATTTGGCAAGGTTCAGCATGAAGCTTGATTATTTTTATCTTTTTCACACGGACACTGGTGACATTTTATCAGAGATGATTCTTGTATTTCCTGCTCAACAATTTACTGTCGGTGGGAAATAGATTTAAAAAGTTAATTTTTCTGTAAATATCATGAAGAGTCGAGCAGTAAGAGCGTAAAAAGAATTGGGAATTCCTGGTGGTTCTGATTCTCCAAAACTGGGTGTTACTGCATGAGGGTGTCCCTAAAGGAATGTCTTCACCTCCAGGCTGCAGTCCCAGTAATTTTGTGTTGTCCCTTCCCAAGCATTGCTCAGCTTCATGTAAGGCTTCTTTGCCTTTTTTCAGAGCAGATACTGGGCAGTGAATCAACTTCATCTCAAGATAGTAATCTTAATTATCCATTTAATGTAATTGATGTGAAGAACTCTTAATGGCGTCAACTGCATCAGCTATATATTCTGATAATGCCCAGTCTTTTAATTTTTAATTTGTATCCTTAAATTTTTTCATTCTCTTTACTGTATGGCTGTTTTGCAAGCTGAGATGTGTAATGAATTCACAAGTTAAAAATTAATTTGCTATTGACACCATATGGCTCTGAACGTTGACAGTGTATGGATAGCGTGAGTAATGGCTCAAAGATAGAATTTTGACTTAAGTTATAGGCCGCTGAATAATCTTATTTTAAATCAAATGAAGATCTGATTAGGGGAGGTTATTATTGCTGAGGTGGTGATTTTCTGTGTAGCTGGAGGGAAAATAATTAAGGCTGTTTAGTTTCTGGGAATGTCTGCAAAGACTATCTTCTTAATAAATCAACCAAAAAATGGCAGAATTTCACTAATCATTACCTGTAAGCTAATCCAGGAAAAGCTCCATGAATTAAAGTGTTACTATTTAAGTAGCAATGAACGAAATGCTCCATCACTAATGTAATAAAAATAGTGTCCTGCTTACTGTTCAGTGGGGTTTTTCTATTAGATTTTTTTTTTTTTGGTCTCCATTATTTGCTGGAATTACCAGCACTTGAGATGAGCTGCTTTTGGAGGTGCTGAGTTTTTTAGTGTTGGCCCCAGCTCAGCAGAACTCCAGAGGATAACTTAAATACAGAGTTCCAGTAAGCAAAGCCAAAACTTTCCTAGTTCATCTTGGAAATCGTGGAAGTGTGTTATGTTAATTTTACATTTTCATTACATGCCAAGGTTGAGTTTGCGCTCCTGAGATGGTGCTGAAATGACTAAAGCCTGTGATTTCACTGAGCACTCATTTGATGTAGATTAGATTAAAAACTATTCCTTGCTCTTTGGAAAATCAAGTTGTAGCCAGAGCGTTCTTGTGCAACTGATATGATTTCTCCCTTTTTTGTTTTTTTTTTCCATCTTTTCCCCTTCCCAGGGTCAGTACAGGCCCTCTGACCTGCTGTGCCCAGAGACCTACGTGTGGACACCCATTGAGCAATGCCTGCCCCTGCTCGAGCACTCCAAGTACTCCCGCTTCAACCAGGATGGAAAAGCAGGTGAGGCTACGAGGAATGAAATGTCTGTGATTTGTCTGTCTGTTTCTGATGGATCAGAATCATCTGCTGCTGAAGCAGCGTCGAAATCTTACTGTAAAGGATGAAAAGTGTACAATTCACAACTCCTGCAGCAAATAAAGAATTTTATCTTTTAAGCAACGCACATTTTAAGTACATTCTGTCCTGTAGACTATAAGTAGTTCAAAACTAACACATACTGGTGCCTTTCAGATTATTTTCAAATTATATTTGCTATTCTGGGCAAGAACAAAGCCAACCAAATAATTGTTCCTCACATTTCAGCTGGATGGATGCATAAAGGAATTAAATTGGAATCAATACAGGGAAGTGGAAGGACTGGAGAAGCTTAAAGGCATCAGGTGCCTTTGTTGAGAAACAAAGTGGCAGATTTAGTTTAACAACCAGTTAAACATTCAGTTCAACAGTCAGTGGATGTGAAGAACACAATAAACAGCAGAAGCACCTTAAACATCTTGAAGTAGATGGGACATAGTTTTACACATTGTGTAAAATAGGTATTTAGTGATTTAGCAGCATTGACTGGTTGAAAATATTTCTGACCAGAACACAATACTGTAAAACAAGGCAATCAAATGGAAAAAAACCCCATGAATTTGCTTTATTTACTGACTCTCTGGGCCAATGGCAGGCCCCAAGGGAGCCGTGTTAGAGGATGCTTGGTGTGGTGCTTGGGGAGAAAGGGAATAACTCAGCTTTTGGTATTAATTTCAACTTGTTGAATATCCTCTTTTTGAAATTTTCTTTCTCCTGTGAATAACAATTGAATGTGTCTGTGATATTATTCAGAGATGTGTGATATTATTCAGCTCCGGAGCATGTGACACTGTGCTCTGTCTCTAGACACCAAAACACAGATTTACCTGTCTGAGTCTCAGTAGTCTTCAGCAGCTACTTCTTTCTTTTTACATTTTTTCTTTTTACTCCTTTTACTTTTTGCTTTTTTTTTTTTCTTTTTGATCCTTTTACTTTTTACTGTAGTTTAGTAGGATTCCCTAGGCAGTTAACTGTTTGAAGGGCAGGATGTAGATAAATCAAAGGAATTTGAAAAGGCTTCTCAAGCAGGACTGTGAAGTTCCAGAAATGCTGTTGAGTTTCTTGCTTTTCCTCACCCTATGCCTGTTACTTGGTTGCTCAACAGGACCACTAATAATAATAATTATAAGAACTACAATAGCAAGGTTCAAATAAATCCATCATTGTTAGATTGGTGAGGGGAAATTGGAAAAAAAGTTCCGAAGGCAGGAGGAAGAAGGGAATGGTTTTGGAGGCCAGTGGTGTTTGGGATACTCCTGGCATTCAGAAAGGAGAGAGTGCTAAACTGGTGCCTGTGAGGGTGTTAACCCCGTGCACGCGGAGGGGCAACGTCTTGTGGATGGTGTGAAATCCCTGTGGCAGGGCAGGCGTTTGGAAACCACGGGAAACAAAGCTTTGCGTCATTATCAGCACAGAATATCTCGCTGCAGACACTGCTGGAGCTGTGACTTGTGTCCCGTGGTTTAAGGAAATTAAAACATAGCTGCACGTCGAGATGCTCTGGGCCTGCTGGGAGCTCGTAGGCACGGGGGGTTTGAGTTGCTGCTCGGAGGAAGCCGTTTCTTACCAGTGAAATCAGTTCCTTCCTCGTTCTTTGCTCTCTCCAACAGTCGCTAATACGAGTTTAACAAAGTTACAGTGAATTTTAAAAAGCGATATAAATGATCGTGTGCTTTATTCCTCTTGAATCAGCTTTCTGTAGCACTGTCCATAATTATGTTGGTTAAGTAGGGCGTGATTTATCAGGAGTGAGGCTTCCAGCATTGAAACCAAGGGCAATAACCAGATCCAGTAAACAACTGGGAGAAATGGTGTGGCTTTCGTTGCTGCCTGGGGCAGTGGAGCAGTCACTGGCGATTTTTATCTTCTTTTGCTGTCTGTAATGTCAAAAAATTTCTGAAATACTGTCTCATACTAATTTGTTCATAATTAGTATGAGACATAATTCATGGGTTCATAATTTCCCTGAATTTTCGAATGTGTTTTCCCACCTTTTAAAAAAAATTCTAAAAATTTACCTAATAAGTTTACCAACTGCAGGTTCAGGAGAGTGTGTTATGTGCTTTGACCTTTCAAGCCTCTGTAATATGAAAAGGATTTTTGAGTATTTATGCACATTGCATTGCAGAGCTCCTTCCTAAATAACATTTATTTTTACTTTTCTGGAATAAAAATAAAAAGATACTCATAAAAAGTGGCTTTTGTTTTTAAAGCATAAGAAAATATTAATTTATATAACTCATGCCTTGGAACAGATTCTTCATTTTTGTTGTCTGTTCACTTTGAAAAATTTAGAAGACCTGGCATCATCTTATAAATGAGAGAGATTTATGAAGATTCTGAGATTAATGACCAGTGGCCAGGCATTTATTTAGAACTAAGTAAGTAGTTTGTGGGGTGGTGCACTCACAGAGGGTTTGGATACTGATGCATTCTGGAAATGGAGATAGTGCTGAACTTCGTTTAACAGCCATTACCTGTCAGTACAGGTGGAGATATGCTAAAGAAAAAGGAAGTTAATTAAAAGGTTGCTCTGCAGTCAGCGACTTTGATAACACATCAAACTGATGAGCAGAAGTCGGTCACATGATAGCATTTGCTGAAATATCCCTGGGCTTGGTCTCCCTGCCACACTCGTTGACTTCCTCCTCCCAAAACTGCTCCTCAGGGTTTTACTTCATTGGTACCTTCACTAACAGCTTTACCCGAGAAACAAGAGCAGTGTGGAAAGAACTAGAAATCATTTATTTGGTATCCTGGCAATATTTTCGTCCTTCCACTTTCCATTTTCTAGACTCAGTGTCATGTTTTCTCTCTTTCTGATATCTGTTGAGATTTTCAGTTTGTTGCTCCTAGAAGAAGTCTGTGAAAAATGTCTTCATGAGGTAAAATTTTTACGAAAATCTACTTTTGGGATGGTAATCAAATTAGTGGGAAACTTCAAATCTTTCTTCCCATCAGTACTGGACTGTCAAGACCTTTAAAAAGCAACTTCAGATGAAGGCAGATACAATCCCAGTCTGAGAGTGGTGGCTTCAAAGCCTTCATAGGTACATGACTGTGTTACGTAATGTGGGGTGTACATGGTGCCAGCCAGGGTGAACAGGGGGCTGTTACCCAGGTGAAAAAGCTTTATCCCAATTTTTAGGCATGGCCCACAGCAATTCCAGTGGTGGAAGCTGCTTCCCACCTTCCTGCGTCCGCTGACGCTGTGTGAGCAGAGCTTTGAGAGCTGCACTTCAAAAGGACTTCAGTGCT
This sequence comes from Cnemophilus loriae, assembly GCA_013397755.1. Lineage (NCBI taxonomy): Eukaryota > Metazoa > Chordata > Aves > Passeriformes > Corvidae > Cnemophilus > Cnemophilus loriae. Next base: position 252,868 of record VZTF01004761.1, on the reverse strand, counting down.
TTTTCTGTCTCAACCACTTTGTTTGCTGAAGTTGATAAATTGGCCAAGTTAATGCACATCTGTTCAACTTCCTGCAGATCTAATAATAGAGTGAAATCAAAATGGCATCAAATGGAATACATTAATTAAAAGGAAAGTATTTTCTTCAGCATTGAAAAATTGCACATAACAAAGGCATAACACAGGCTCCTCTGCGTTTGCTTTGTGTGTTCTTAGAGACAAGGCACTCTTTGCTCCAGAGGGGATGGTTAACACAAACCATGATGGATGCAAAAGGGTGGGATAAAGAGGGAGAGAGGCACTTCTGGGTTTCCTGGTCAGTTATAGTAGTAGACTAAATTACAGTCTATTAATAGACTAAATAGTGTTAGACTAAACTGACCTTTTGTAAACATCACGGTGAAGGAGAGTTTCAAAGAGAGGGATCTAAGGAAGTGTCTTAGTTATCTTTTAGAGTTTATGGAGAAATGTTTTGCAGCATGAGAGTTGTAGAAGAAATTAAGAATATGGAGACACACAAAGCAGTTTCCTTCAAAACAAATACATTTGTCTGGGACAAGATCCTGTAGTCAAAGGTAGAACTTAGATTGCTGCCTGCAGGTGCTGGGAATGAAGATGGAGTGAAGCAGAGTGTGGGAGGCTTTAGAAGTGAGGGTCTCTGATGTGATCAGGGTGTCGGTAGCATGGATGGAAGATAGAGAAAGAATTTTGCAGTAGTTCGTAGAGGTCGGATGATGAGAAGAAGGGCTTGACAAGAGCAAGCTGTAGAAATAAGTGATGGTAGGATTCAAACCTGAGCATCTTGATAGATATTTGTAGAGGTGAATGAGAGGCTGTTATTTGGATACACCATCTAAAGAGATTACAAAGCCAAACGATTCAGCAACCGCCTTCCACTCCTTGGTCTTGCTGCAGACCAGACTTTGCATCTGCCACCTCTACACAGCAGTAAAGACCTTTCTTCTTCCAGCTGAGTGGAAGTCCTTAGAAGAACTCAGGCTTCAGACTGTTTCCAGCTGGTCTGAGGCAAAGTAATGATAGGCAGTGGATTCCAGAGGAGATGATTTGTCTGTTCTGTGCTTTCCAGTGATAAGGCTGTGGCTACACAAAGGACAGATGTTGACATCCAAAAAGCCTTTGAAAGTGCCTCGTGTTCACGTGCAATTCTTAACTATCAGAATAAAGCAAAACCTAAACCAACACTAAAAACAGTGCCTGAGCTGCCCTTCTTGGGAGAAGGTTCTGGGACACTACAAAAAGCTATGGAGAGGTCAGAAAATCCTCACTTCACACTCACAAGAATCACTCTGTAAAAAACCCATTCCATGTAATACCTCCTGAGTTCTTAGCAGATCACTAGTTTTTGAGTTACTGAACTAAAGAAAATTACTTCAGATTTCCAGCCTTCTTCTGTAGTAATCTTATAACTTCTATTACGTTTCTACTAGATTTTTAAAGCTTTTAGAATATAAGCTGAAAGGACTCTGTTTCTTTAGAAATACATCTTTCTATATGTTTTTGTCTATTCTGCTGCTCATAGTAAGCTAGAGTCGTAAAATATAAACAACAATCCCAGTATTTAACAACTTCTGAATCCTCTTAGTAGTGATTGCATTATGTATCTTAATGCTTCTTGCAAGAAACTGAGTGTTATTAGTTCTAGTAAATAAAACCAGAAATCTACAGGTGTGTGCAGTTATACAAAACTGTGTTTATTTTAAATATATGTTTCTAGGCATAAAGCTTTTCACTAGAAAAATAATTTGTCACAACTCTTTCAATAGCTATAATTTCTAGTGTTGTGTTTTTAAAACATTTTATCCACAATTTAGTGCACTTTGTTATTAAAGAGCATTTCAAACGTGTTTTATATTTATTTTGTATGTGAGCACAAGTGTTTTGTTGACTTTTTTCCCCATCCAGTACAGAGACTGTTAAATTTTACAATATATTTTAAAAATTGAGTATATTAGTGTGATACTGGTCTTGTTCCTCCTCCTCCTCCTTTGAACAGAAAAGCCACAATCACATATTTGTGTCCTGAAAGTGAACTGTGGTTGCCATTTGGTCACGTCTCAGAGTTCAGGTCCCTGGCAAAGGGCTGGATCCGTGTAGGATGGATGTAGGCAGAGGGATTTGGATGCAGGCAGAGGGATTAATGCAAAGGCCTGGATATGTTCATGTTTATAAGGGGGGTGTGATGCAGATTAATGTTTACAAGAAAATGTGGTCGCAAAACTATCACAGATGGAAAACATTAAACCAATTGTTTAGAACTGTGCAATCGTCTGATTTGGGAGAAATTGCTGCTTTGCTCTAAAACAACTGCTGCTTATAATTTTGTTTTTTTAAGATAGTGTTGTGTACTTCAGAGAGTTGGGAAACAGTTTAAAGAAACTCTGATAGATCACAAACTATAGTTTTCTAAAGAAGTAACTTTCCACCAGAGCTATAGGTACTAAATTCGAATTCTATAACCAAGAAAAAGACAGATACACCAGTTCTTTCTAGCAGCTTCTCTAGAACAAACACATCTTACAAGTTTCTATCTGTTTCTAATTAAGTTAATGAACACTTAGAGCCATTAGAATGCATATTTCCAAATCCAGTGTGATCCTTGAATTTACAAGATGTTTAAACAATGATGATAATGCCAGTAAGGTGTAGCCAGGCACATTTTCCCCTCAATTTTTAGTGTGTTTGGATTAAATTGAAGTGACTGGCATGGGGTTTTAGCTTCATATGCACTGCTTCTGTAATACAAAGGAAATGTTATTCTCTTAATTTGTGGGTCCTAAGCAACCCCCATAAATTGGTGTGGGGGCTAGAAAATGCGAACTTTAATAAATATTTGTGATTTAAAGGTTTGGATTTGTTGCTATTCTAAGTATACCTGCTTTTAACATATATGTAGCAGACTAAACCAGTGCCCCTCGACTAAACCAGGGTCTGACTTCTGGTGTGTGGTTCATGAAACCTGTGGCTTGGACTGCAGAATTCTCAAGAATGTGTTAATCTAAGATGACCGTCATAGAGATTGTGAAACAAAGGGATGTATTTTAAGGGATTACTTTTTTTTTTTAATTTGAGGACTTTGCTTGAAAAGTAAAGATGTCTTGGCGTACTTCACTTCTCTTTGCATTGAAGAGATGACTCTTAGATGGGTTTACACTCAAGATACTCTTGCACCTTTTGAACGCTGTGATATTTGATTTTCTAGCTGAATAATTCTTCTTTTTTTTTTTTTTCTTTTGGTGAAGATTCAAGGGAATGTGGGGAAGGGCAAGGACTGCCAAGTCCTGCAGGAATCATTTTCCATACGCAGAAGGTGTTAGGAGCACAAGAGCAGGAATTAAAAGTTCAATAATGTGGGACAAGTAGAGCGATCATGCAGATTTATTTCGTGCTGAGGTCAATGAGCGTGTGGGACTGGTTTCCAAATGTGATAAAAGTTAACAGCTCTAATTAGGCCCAGGCACAGAGCAGCCATGGAAGGGACACCACAGGCATGTGCTGAGCCACACTCCAACATCCACCAGGGAAACCTGTGCCAGGGTCAGACCTTCTGGAATGATCCTTGTTCACCCCCTGCTCTGGTGACATCATCCCAGCTCCTCACATGGAACGTAATTGATTCCATGTTTTAATTAATTTAGCCAGCAAATTGATTGCTGTAATCTGATTTATTAAGCTGATAAGCTACTGCCAATTGCTTCAATTTTTCCTATTTCATGGAAATGTTTGCATTTGTAACTCTCAGCTAGACTCTCGTTTCTGGTTTTTTTTCCTCTTCACATATCAGTCTTAATGAGGACTTTGCCCTTCTTTCTGAAAGATCCTCTTGCAGCTTTCTGCCACATTCACTTCTATGCAGTTCAAATATTTTAATAAATAGTATTTAACTCTTTTGCTCCTTCAGATTTTTTTTTCCTGTTTTCTTCCCATTGTTTTGGAGCTGTAACTCCTTAAAGCATAACCTGTAACTTTTGTCTTTTGTACTGGTTTTTCACGGGAGAACGGTGTCATGGAATGGTTTGGGTTGGAAGGGACCTTAAGGCTCCTCCAGTGCCACCCCCTGCCATGGGCAGGGACACCTTCCACTGTCCCAGGCTGCTCCAAGCCCCGTGCAACCTGGCCTTGGACACTTCCAGGGATCCAGGGGCAGCCACAGCTTCTCTGGTCACCCTGTGCCAGGGCCTCCCCACCCTCCCAGGGAACAATTCCATCCCAATATCCCATCTACATCCAACCCTCCTGCAGCTTTAAGCCATTCCCCCTTGTCCTATCAAGTCCACCATCGTCACCATCCCTAATCTTTCCAATTTAAGGTGCATTACCATTCTCAACCATTAATTCACAGATTTAATAGGGTGTTTAATGTGTCTCTCCCACCAGTAACAGAGTCACTTTTGATTATGTTTTTGAGATGACAGGTCCCTTGCTAAAGTCTCTGCAAAGATATCTGTGCAGTTTTCATTCCCTGTTAGCCAGTGACTTAGAGTTGCTTTCATGGGCTGTTTCCAAGTGCTTGTTGGATTTTAACTGTGATTTCCCCTTCTGTCTCTGAAGAGAAATGAATAACTCAAAATGCAGAGCATTCCTATGTTGTTCTAAACAACTTGGGTACTTCAAGGAACAGAAAAGCTCAGCTAACAAAGGTTCTGAGAAGTGTGGAGGACACACGCCTGATGCAGCAGAAAGCTTGGTCAGGCTCCCCAGTGCTGACTCACAGCAAATAAAACTCCCCGGAATCAGAGCTGGGCATTAGAAATGCCTGTGGGGTCCATCAAAAATGGGTCAGGTCGTGAATGAGCCTGTCAAGCTTTGAGTTTGCTAGTTCTGGTCTGCAAAACTGCCTTGTGCAGACTGCTGAGGGCCTGGAGCTGCAGTCAGGGAACCTGGGTTAGGGAGAGCGTGCACAGGAATGAGAGAATCACAGGGGTGTGAGAACATCTCACAGTGCCCCTGCCTTCAAAACAGAGCTGGACCTGCTGTGCTTCTGCTTCTGGCCCTTGTCTGCACAGTGCACTTAAACTGAAGGCTGGAAGTTGATTAGATAACCAAAAAGTGTAGTTAAAACAGGAAAAAAAAAAAGGAAAAAAGTGTCCTGGGTGTGCAGTTAATATTTCTCATTGACAGTTCACATTCTCATTTCTTGTATCGGAAGTCATCAAGAATAGTGTTAGAGATTTGACTTCTTTTGAAGTGACTACTCCATTTTGTCCTCTGGAAGAACATCTGAAAGTAAAAAAGTTATCTTTGTCAACTTGCCATTGACTAGATTATATTCCTTTGTTGTTGTTGTTGTTGTAGTATCTCGACTTTGGAGGCACTGGATGCTGTTTTCAGATGGGAAGTGTTCAGTTCCATTTAACTAACATTTTCCCAGGTACTACTAGGGTTTTTTTTACGCTGCATTCCTAAAAAGCAAATCCTTGGAGGAATATCATTATCAGTCCTTGATAGGACAAGAGGAAATGGCCCCAAGTTGTGCCAGGGGAAGTTCAGGTTGGATATTAGGAGAAGTTTCTTCATGGAAAGGGTTGTCCAGCACTGGAACAGCTGCCCAGGGCAGTGTTGGAGTCACTATCCCTGGAGGGATTTAAAAGCTGTGTGGATGTGGCATTTGGGGACGTTGGTTAGTGGGTTTGGCAGTGCTGGCTTAATGGATGGGCTTGATGATCTTAGAGGGCTTTTCCAACCTGAATGAATCTGTGATTCTGTGATTTAAATCGTGCCCTTCAGTAGCCATTTTCCAGTCACCTTTTTTCAGGATAGTATATTGAGGTAGGCTAGAATAATTGTATTATATGAGAGCTCCTCAAATAAACTGGGAATTTAATGCAAATTGTTTTATGTGCATCTCCTTCGAGCGTGCCCAGTTGGATTTTAGTGCCGGGCGGCGCGGTCAGTGTTTGTTTCCAGGTAAGGCAGAAGCCGTGAATTACAGCTGAGCCCCCGAGGTGCCGTGAGTTGCTGCATGGACAGGAAATGTTTTCCACTGGCCCCAGCCCACGTTTGCTGCAGGAATAACGGGAGCCCCAGCACAATGAGTTATTGTTCCCGCGGCGCAGCGGGGCGAGCGCGTTGCGCCGCGCGATCCGCCTGCCGCTCCTCGCTGTGGAGCCGCGCATCCTAAACCAGTTGGAGGAGTCCAGGCACAAAGCCCAAAAGTTTGGCTTGGAAGATGCCGTCAGGATTTCCCCTGATTGCAACTTCCTGTCTTTGCCCCACTTTAAGGATCCCTATACCTGTAAAACTGCAATTCCCCCGTTCTAAGAATTGTCGGTAATGTTTTGATAAAGGTGCATTTTTCCACTTACAAACGTGTTCTTTTGGAACAGTGGTTTCAAAAGTCCCTATTTTTTGTTGGAGTAACTGCAAAGATTTGGCTGATTGAGGCTATCCTGAGCATTTTACTGTACTTCCTTTGTGACTTGTGCTTTCTGGTTTTAATTAAGAATTCTTTTCATTGAATTTTTGTGTGTTGTTGTTTATGCTTCACTTTAACTGTACTCTTATTTTGGTTTGAGTTAGTATTTTTGTACCCCAAGGCGTAGGGGTCTTTAATATTCCTTAATGTGTGAGTCTAGTTTGAAAGAAATGCTATGAGAAAAAGCACATTTCGGCTCACTGTTTTATATAAATATGACTGTTAATGGGTACTGCTGATTGGCCCTTTTGGTTTTGAGGATGACGTCCTATACTTTGCTGGCGAACAAAAGAAATTATGCTTTAAATTGAGTAAGAAATGAGCTTAAATTCAAAGGTCAGAAAGATTTGGCTTCTGACTGCGGTGGAATAATTTTCAATTTCCAGTAATTAATATCTCCTACGTTTCAGTCATAAAATTTGAAAAGTTAATGTGTTTCTTCCTTTTGCAGTTTCTTTGTTTTAAAATCATTGATCATTAACTGTGACAAGGTCATGCAAACCAGATGTAGCTTTCCTTTAAAAAAGAATTCAACAAGGCTGTAGTGTTTCTCAGATAAATTAACATCACCATAGTGTAACCAGCAAGGGATGGTGCTTCTTTTCATCATTTTTACACCTAGTTTGAAAGCTTGAGTATCATGAAACGTTTAACCTCCATGTAAATTGAATTTTTTTACTTTGATTATAAAAATGGGAATATTCTGTTCGTCTTTAAAAACTGTGCAAATCCTAAGTGCTTCAAAATTGAAAATTAAAAATCACAAGCAATGTGAAACAAAATGAAAAACCCAGCACATTCATGGGCTGGAAATGCAACAGTTGTCAAGTGTTTATCTTCGTACCTTTTGTTCTGTGGATTTAATGCTTTGAGGTAAAAATAATTCTTTTGAGATTCTATTTTTAAGCAAAATGGAAACTTAATTTACAATGTGAGTTTTCTTCAATGTCTGCTTTCGAAGTGAATCACGGGTTTCAGTTAATGGCACAATTTTAAATATTTTAAATTTTGAATTAGGGTTGGTTCTTTGCCTTTTCCTTTCTTTCTTATGGATGCAGAATCACAAAGTGATGATGGCCAAATACTTTCATTTTCCAGGGAGTTGAAGGAGCATTTAAGGAAACTGAAACTTGTGATCATAACCAGCATCATTTCAGAGTTTAGCAGGGATTCCATGTTCCTTTTTGTGAGTTAGAAATGCCAGTCCTCAGTTAGGCTTCTTACTAATTTTGAGTCCATTCTGTACAGAAAATATTAAGAAATATTTTCCTGTGACTAATGTGGGTTGTTTTGGAAAGTGGCTGTTGTCCTTTCTCCTATTTAGAAAATAGGAAAGTCAGTAAATTTGTCACTTTACTTTTAATTATTTCTTCACTTGCTTTCCTGTAAATGGAAAAAAGCACTTTAAAAGAAAAGTTAGATTGCTTCCATCTCTAGATTATACAGCTGAGAAATTAAAAAATGTTTTTGTGAGGAGTCTGCCCAAGGAGAGAAGGGAAGAAGTGCCGTGGCTCTCAAGAGGAGCAGTACAGGGTGCTGCAGCTCAGGCTGCCCTTCCACATCACTGCTGATCAAAACCAGCTTGGCCCAGCTCAGCCATCCCCAAAAAGCTGATTTGGTAATGGTTTGCTACAGAAACTTTGAGCCATCACCCTTTTTTCAGCGTGGTATTGGCTCCCAGGCTCTTGCAGAGCTCACTCTCCACTCCAAGTCTCACTTGTCCAGCTTTGCACGTGCTTACCCAGCTTTCTGACCAGATGGAGCTGTTTTTCACTTCAGCTTATATTAGGGAGCAATAATAAAGGTTAATGCACGTGAAGAATAAAAATATTTGGATGTAGGTTTCCCAAAATAATGTTAGAAAAATGCTATTCTACCCCTGAGCTGTAAGGAAAAAATCCTGACCATGAAATTCTGGATTTCTTTAAAAAAGCACACTGCTGTCCAGCTTGCTATTGCTATGGAAGAAGGTGAAATCACTCCTCCTTGTTTTCATGCTGGTATTTCAGCAGGAATGCATATCAGCATTTGAAAATGATGGTTTGGTTTGGGAGGGAGTTTGTAGTTTTAGGGGGAAGTTGATTTGGGTTGTGCAAAGAAATAAGGACTGGATTGTACAGGAGTTTGTCGGGCTTCCTGCTCCTCACGCTCCTCATCCCTGGAGTGCGGGAGCCTTTTTTGGGTGAGTGCAGGCTTTGAGCACTTTTGGTGAAGGTGGATGTGTGAGCTGGGCCAGGAACTCAGACCTGCCTGCCAAGACACCCCACTGCACGGAGAGACTCTGGATCACTCCTGCTCCTCGCTTTGTTTTCTGCTGGTACTTAGCAACGTGTCTGATACGCTTTGTGTTTTCAGAAAGGAAATCCTCCATGTGTGAATTCCATTTAGCAGTGGTATGGGGCTGGGAACAGAACATTTTAACACCTCTGTGCTGTCTTTATGGGGTCACGGTGCTGAGGTTGAATTAGAAGTGAAATCTCTCCTATATTCAAATTTCAATAGACAACTGCAGCATAAATAATTTGCTGCTTTAGGAATATAGGGGAGAAAAGAAAGAAGTGACAGGTAATTTATTCAACAAGAACTCACCTGTATTTTTAGCTCTGAGACTTACAGGATAATATTTCTGTTTTCAGTTGGCAACTGTAGTTGCCCAGTTTCCTAAAATTACAGGAACTTTCAATCTACGTAACTGATTGCTCTGTATTTTGTGTATCTACCATCCAGACTATACTGATAGATGTAACTGAATTAAGGGATGAAACCTTGTATGGTTTTTATGTCAAATGACAGTGTCTCTTCTGTAGACTAAAATAAATCAACAGCTCAGGAGGTGAAAAATGAGAAAGCGTTAGGAGGAAAAAATAAGCCCTTTTAAAAATCTTTTTAGTGGTAACAGTGTTGAATTCAGTAATTACAGAAATGACTGAAGTTGCCCTAATATACTGTTCCACTATCTGATCAGTCAGGGTCTTTCTAGAAATGCAAGTCACTAAATAAAATTGCTTTACTAAAGCTTGGAAATAATAGGATGGCTTTTTTTTATTTGCAGCAAGGAACTTTATTTAATAAAGCATTTGGTCTCATTTTGGATTGTGATTGCTGCTGTATCCCAGCATCAGCCACACAGGGAGCAGATATTTAGTTTTTCTTACTGGGAGAGTAACTTGTTTGGTAAAGTGTGCCAGAGCCCAATCTGCTTTTGTTTTCCATTAAACTGTCTTAAATTTATTCTGTTTATGTTTAAATTGTATTTAAAGGGAATAGTTTCCTGAATTCCTATGGTGTTGCCTCCAGACCAGCAGCAACTGAAATGTGGCTGAGTTTTGACTTTCAGATTTGTTGTGATGGTGACACAAGTTCCTATTTGCCATCCCTAAAAGCTTAATTATGTACCTGAGATTATTTTACTTACACTTAAGATCTCAGTAAAAGATTTCTTTTTCAGATGGAGTTTAAATTACATACATTTAAGTACTTTTACAGAAAGTTATTTTTGTTATTAAAGCTTTAATTTTGTGGGGAGTCAGTGGAAGAACAGGTAATCACTGTAGAAATTTGGGATATTGTTTTTCACAGCAAGGAGGCAACGAGTAAAGGTGGAGTAAGGGCACAAATGCTGAGCAGCAAGAACAGAGTTCAGCTGAGCCCAGAGGGCTGCAGTGAAACCAAAGGTACGGTAGCTTTAGTCACTCAAAGAAATCAAATCTGGAGCCAGGAGCCCTGCAAGCCAGAAGATGAACTCACCCAGAGTATCAGGCTTGGGGAGTGTTTGAAATCAATGAGTATCAAACAGTGAGTAGGGAACAGCTCTAAATTGCTGTTGGCAGGGAGCTGTGAGGGCTCAGCTTGGCCTAAATCCATCTCGGGGCACAGACTGAGAGCCAGCCTAGAGCTGCAGTAAATATGAACTTTCCAATTTAAGAAGTTAAAATAACTTTACACTTGTGTCATGTCCAGAAGCTAAACTTGCGAATTTTTTTCTTTGGTGAACCTTCAGGAAGGAGGAGGATGTAACAGAAGAGTCAGAAGGGCTGGTAGTAAACCCAGCCTATTGGGATATCAGGGAGGTGTTGGCCACACATCAAAAACCTGATGGATTTCAAAGAGGGAGAGAAAGCCATAAAGTGTTTTTGACTTGGTGTTTATCTAAAGTAATTGCCAACAATAATTAGTGGAGGGCACAATCTTAGCAAGCACTACTCAGATTTTCTTCCTTCAAACCATGTTTTCCCAGTTAAGTCTTAAGAAACACATTGTGCTTTCATGTCAGGAATCAAAATATAGATAAAAGTAATGAAGTCGTTCCAAACTTGGTAAAGTAGCCTTCATTCAGTTTCACATACTAAATTCAGGGAATCAGCAGAAAAAGGTTTACAGGCCATTTCTGCGGATGAACAGGGGCAGGTTCTTCAGAATGTCTTGCACAGAAAAGCATTTCATGGCCTCCTTTGTCTTGAAACATCAGGAAGCATTAATTAAAAGCAGAAAGAAGGTCCAAAAGGAAGTCTTTGTATAGTCCATGTCCCAAAATACTGACATTCAAGTAAGCATCTCTATTATTACTGGAATTTATATGGTCCTATTCTCAAACTAATGTTTCAGATTCTGGGTTGGCTCTTCTTGATGACTTTTTGAACCCAAAGTTCAGAGAAGTCCAAGATTTCTTTTCCCACTATTTTGTAATAATTTTACTAATTTATCCTGCAGTGACCTCAGATGTGTGGCACGTTCTCTGAGTTTCTTTAAAGAGTTTTCTAGCACCATAGAGCAAATTTTTCTGACACACAGCAGCTATATAACATTATTATTCAGCAGTAGGAGCATCAATGGGCTTCATAAAAATAAGGAAGTTTTAACTTGTTCAACGACACTCTTATGTGTATGATTCTGGATGAATTAAGTCACAAGGGGTCTGTATGTGAAGGAAATAAAGTTTAACTGTGGTGTGTGTATCTTTGAAGAGGAATTGTGTTGTACCCACCCAGGGAGTGCTTGCACTGCTCACCTTGTTGATTTACAGAGCTCAGGGATCAGACGTGGAGTAAGGACACGCAACCCCTACAATGAAACCCAGAAACCAGTATAAATGAGGGAAAAACAGACTGGGGCTGGAGGGCCAGGGGGTTTCACCTGGGAAGGTGATTTATTGCCTGGTGCTTACCTGAGGAAACAGCCTGGAGGCTTCTTGCTGGTTTTAATACGTTTGTCCCAGTTGGTGCTGGTGGGTTTTGCAAGGGGTTCTGTAATGACGAGTCTCTCCTGGTCAGTTCTGTTTGAGTCTTTCCCAGATAAAGTTTGACTTCTGGCTCCAGGAGCACTAAATGAATGTGAATTTTTAAATACAGCAGTGGAGGTGTTTTCAGAAATGCCATCCATCACCATTAGAAACGTGTGATGCACGATTTACCTTTTCACACATTGCAAACACAGTTCCTTTGCAGGCTGGGTTTTGTTTCCAGCCGTGATTCAAGAATGCTCTGCAGCTCAGCTCAGCTTTCATCTGCAGATGACTTCTCTTACTTCATGCGGTTTTCATTATGCATATTGAAGTTAGTGGCATAAATTCAGGTGATGTGGACACTATAAATAACTGGTTTTTGTGTTCTCTGATTGCCTCTGCAGTGGATGAAGGTCGCCTGAAGGAGCTGGGCAGGGTGAGAGTGCTCCACAAGAGAACCGTGATGCCTTACAGCGTGTACAAGAAGAGGAGGAAGGGGCCAAGTGACGAGGCCAGCGTTCAGCAATATGCAAGTCTGGTGGGACAGACCTGTTCAGAGAGGATGCTGCTGTTTAGGAGTTGAAAACCCCATGAGATGGCATTTCAATGGCGCTACATTTCATTGCACTGCCACTGGACGATCTGTACCATAGTCGTGTGCTGGTGTGCCCACTCAGGCTGAACCACAGGTGTATAGCCAGGCTTGTGTCAATACATGGTACTGTGTGTAAAGGCCAGCTCCAATAAATCTTACACCACAGCAAGGCTTTAGCAATATAAGTTTAGAAAAACACGCTTGCAGTATATTTTAATGAAGTAGTTCTAGCCTTTCTATGCATTATGAATAATTCTAAGTATCTAAGCAAAATGAAAAACAGGTGTCTTTTTTTTTTTTTTTTGTAGAGACGAAGGTTGACTAAATCTAGATTAACAATCATTAAATTACAGATGTTTTCCAATAGCACCTTGGATATCTGTCGTTAAAAATTGCTGTGAAATTCGTGCTCGCATTTGTACGCTCCTAAAATCTTGCAAGAGATCTGAAATGTGCTATTACTCTCCAGCATGATACAATTTTATTTCAGCAGAATGTTTAAAAAAAGCAGGAAGAAATTATTTTCACTGCACATTCTTCATTTGTTTCAAGCAGTAAGTCAGTGTCAGAGTTCCTAGTGAGTGTAGGAGTTCGTGGTAGGTTCTCAGTGGCAGGGGATGCAGTGCTTTGGAAAACTTCCCCGTTCAGAGAAGAAGCAGAACAGTTGCACTATAAATATACCAAAGATATGCAGCCAAGTGGCACAGTGGTTTTTGGTATAAGCCTTATCCTTAGTCTAACGAGAGTGGGTATTTCAATGCACATGGCTAATGAGAAATAGAGCTTGGGAAGTTTATCCTGCAGCTCTCAGTGCACATTTCAGAACTATGCTAAAAAAAAAAAAGATATAAGGTACCACTGCTGGGTTTTGTTGCAGGTGCTTTTTTCTGCAGAATTGTGCAGGAAGACTTAAATACCATATTCCTGCTTTTTTACTGACTGTTTTGTTTCTGGTGCAGCAGCTCATGGGTTAACATCTTCAATAACATTTTAGTAAATACTTCTGTTGGAAGCACAGGAAGTTGTGATCCTTTATGAAAGCACTTTATTATCTCATAGATGAATGTTGTCTGTGTCCCTATTAAGTCATATAAGTTGTAGGAATTTGGGGAAATAACACTGTTGTATAATTCAGTAATGTTTTACAACATTGTAACATTACCAGTGCATTTGTGTTTCTTATCTTCTTGGATAACGGGGGCTGGTATTTACCTTGAATCAACTTGGAGTTTCCTGTTAGCCTTTGAACAAAGATTCTTATTCAAGGATGTGTGGGTGGTTTTCCCCTAGAAAGGAAACAAATTCAGTTTTACCCTCTGAGGGTTACATCTCGTATCGTTCATGGATTCAATGATTTAATTTTAAACACTTGGCCAATATTATTAATCATTAATTTTTATGTGGAGCAGACATAAGAACTTGGAGAATCCAGTGCAATGCAGATTTAACTTTGTTTTTCATATCTGTTTGATATGAAATTAGTGTAATATTGTAATATTATTGATAGTACAGCTTCAACAGCAAGTTTAAAACGGCATTTTATGTTTTATTAATTGGGCTGTATAGTATTGATCCACTCCCAGTCTGCAGCAGAAATGGTCATTCATGTCAGCTTCATATCTGGTGTGCGTTTATCTGTTGCCTGGTACTGAGAAGTTTCTTTGCACTGTACCTTCTAGTTTGTCCATGCCTTACCTCAGCCTCCTGCCGTGGGGAGAGGTAAATAAAAACCACTAAATAATCCTCATGAAGATTATTATGAAGAGTTACTTTCTGTGGAGAAAATGCTTTTACCACTCTGTCAAATATTGTAACGTTTTCTGCCTACACGATGTGCTGAAAAGTGGTGATGCCCATATGGCTTGCAACCGAAATAAATGAGAAAACCTTTCTATGCGATGTAAAATCAGTTAACAGGCACTGAGGAATTTCACTATGAATTGCAAAATCTTAAAGGTTATCAAAGCCGTTTAATGATGGCTTCACTGAGCTCCTGGAGGAGTTAAAGTTTCTGTTAAATTTCAAGGGAGCAGACTTAATGTCCCCACTGAGAGTTCCTGGAGAGCTCCATCTCTTTGTGCCCGTGTTTGTTACTGATATGCCTTGGATTAGACTTTTATCTGATGCTCCGTTTCTCTTGGGGAGCTTTTAAGGACTGCAGTTAAAGGCAAGTGAGAGAAGTAAAAACCTGAAAAGTGAGCACAGCTTGAAGCTGTCCTCAGTGTGACCACTCGAGGTAAATGACCATTTCCTGTGAGTCTGAAACGGTGCTTTCACTTTCTGACCTCCACTGGGACTGCAGCACCACGGCAGCCTGGGCTCCTGGCTCTTACTCAACTCAAATATGGATTTCTATTAAAAAGCAAAACCAGGCGACACCGGGATTAACTCAGAAACTGAGTTCATCTGATGTGGTTTGCTGAGATCTGACTCACTTTAGTGTTATTTTAGAAGGAAACTAGTGCAGTGTTTTTGAGGACTGATACCTCTATCCCTGTTTTTAGAAGGGGAACAGAGGCTGAGGATGAAGTTCTGTAAATCTTGCCTCTGACTTCAATGGAGCTGAAAATTCACCACTCTTACAATTTTATTTAATATATTGTCATTGACAATTATTGAATTTAGAGATATTTAACTTAGCACAAACTGTTTTATAAGAGTTTTTTTAGTGTAGCTGGTTTGTGAGAGTCAATCCCCAATGTAAAGTTGCCTTGTTCTGTCATCTGTTGATAAATGAGCATAAAATGGTGGTAAGAAAATGCAGAGTTGTGACCAGTGCTAAAAAATGCCATTTTTTGTTTTAATTGGAAAGAAAATGGGAAGCTTACACATTTCCAGCATCAACACATGTCGGTAAATTCAAGAACCCGCATGTTGAGTTTGTAATTGCTTTTTAGCAGGCCTGTTTGACTTGCAAATGTAGAAAATAAAGTTATTTCCAGTCTCTGTGAATTATTATAAGAAATAATAGCTCTGAATGTGATTTCTGCATTAGTTTGTAGGAATTTCATTATCCTGGAGATTGACCAAGTGTCCAGTGAACAGCTAAATCAAAGAATGCATCAAAGGGTAGCAGTGATTAGAGGAGATACCTGCAAGTTTAAAATCATGTTCAAAACTCATGACCTGTTTTGGAACTAAGTTTTAGTTCCAGCCAGCCAGATTAATGAAGAAATTGCGTGCAATATAATTTATACTTCTTTTCTGAGTAGAATAAAATAAAATAAAATAAAGAGGCTTTTCACAAATGGAGACTAGACAGGACTAGCTATTTATTCGAGTTCAGCTTGACTGAACAAAAACCTGTCTCTGGATTAAGGAGCCAAACCAGCAACACAGAAATTTGGGTTGTGTGCATAAAGATAACCAAACATTGCATCATTTTCTGACTGAAGGAGGCAGAATTCCAGCTAATTCTGGATTCCTGAACGAGGCTTTTCTCAAAGCCCAGCGCCACCATGGCTTGGAATGTTGGTGGGACTTTTTCTGTTGCATTGCTCCTGCGGAGTCTACACCCATCAATGTTTTTGAGGTTCTGTGAATTTCTTTGCCAGGTGATCGCTCTGAAGCTCCAGTCTGATCAGCCACATATTTCTCAATTCCTTCTCATGCTGGCTGTCCCAGATAATCCTCCAGACATGTGTTATGTGCTGTCCTGATCAGACACTCCATCTCCACTCAAGCCTTAATGTCTCTTCTTGCTCCTTCTGTCCCAGCCCTGCTACAGGAAGAGTCTGCATTTGGAAGGGTGGGGGCAATTTTTGGGGCAGAAATTATCACTTTTCAGGGAATCATCAGTGTTTCCCAAAGCACTGGAGCCACATCTTGTACCAAATATATTTATAAAGCTGCACCTCTGGAGCCTCCTGTATGTGGTCCTAAATACTGAGTGTGAAAAATCTGGATTACTTTTCCACTTGCCAAATGATTTGGGGTTTTTAAGTTAATCAGAGTGGCGGATCACAGGAGCAGATGTACAACAGTAACTCCTCCTAAATGTAGTGTCCAGGTGCTAGTTGTGGTTAGTGGGTTCCTAAATAAAAGTGTTCTAGAAATTAATCTACTATATGCATTTTATAGCACATTTGCAGCTCATCTCGTGAGAGCTTTGTGTTCTAACAGCATTAAAATAAGAATGGAAATGAATTAAATTAACATGTAAACCTAAGTGCAGCATATATTAATGCTCTCTATATTAATACAGAACAATCTGAACTCTGAAAATGGCCTTACTGCTCATCTCAGACAAGCAGCAGCTCGGAAGCTTTCTGGCTGTACTCTTTCTGGTTATGTTTTACTGTTTTGATGTTTATTCATTTCCTTATTATAACTATTCCCATCAGATTTTTGTCCTTCCCATCAGTTATTTCCACTTCAGTTTTGACACATAATACATGTGTCTGCCAAAAGTCCTGCTGAGAGACTGCTATCAGGACAAAAGAAAGTGTTGGAAAGTCTGTTAAGGAGTGAGAAGAGAACAGAGTCCACAGGGACAGTCAGTCTGCAACCTTTGTGCTGCAGAAAAAGCAGGATTTATTTATAATTTAGTCTGCTGCAGGCTTAAATAAATGTGTCCGATTTCATTCATTTCCCTTTGTCTGTGACATCTGATTGTCATTGTCCAGGAGGAATCAATGGGGCATTGTGGAACAGAAAAATAAATTAAGGGCAGTGCACTGCATTTGTGGCAGAAAGCTTGAGCTAAGGAATGAAATCACATGAATTCTGTTGGAATTCTCACTCCATGTCTGCATAGGAGCTGGAAAGTGGAGGCTGGGTGGGACTTTTTAAAAGCGTTTGTTGCTTCTCCCCTGTCTCCTCCAGACTGGACACATCCACCACCCCTGAGAGGATCCCTCACTGTGTGCGTTCATCTCCCACAAAGCTCCTGGGACTGACTCTGTGCAGTAAATACTTCAGCATTGAAAATTTTTAATACCTTCTATCTAATTTGCATCCATTTGGTTGCAAGTGACCCTGGTTTGGTTGGTCCTGCCTGGGCAGGGCCATCGCTGAGGTTCCTCTTTGCAGCAGCACCAGACCTTTTTGGGGACTCTTGCCAGCTCAACCTGCTGTGTTTTTTCTAAACTAACACATCCCAATCACCTTTCCAAAATCCATGTTTTTAAGATACTTTATTGAGCTTTCTTAAGTATTGCCCCACTGATCCACATTTTTAGTGTGGTGCCCTAGTGCCAGCTGCTCCAGTAATTGAAGCAATGATTATTTCAGTGTTCTATGCCGACAAATAAATGTTACTTTTTCAAAATTACAGTCACTATCCTAACTGATTTTTCTGTTTAACACAGATCCCTCTTTGCTGTTTATCTACCACACTTCAGTAAGATGTGGTGGAGAACCAGCCCTTACTGTCCCAGCAAACCTAATTTTTCTCTCCTTAACTGCTCTGAACCTGCAGCCACCAGATGGCATTTCCAGCCTGTGCAGGTCGTTGTAGCAGTAACTTTATTTCTTGTCTGGGTATCCAAATTTTCTGAGTCTGTTTTATTAACATCTCAGTCTGAGTTTAATTTTTTACTCTGCTTTTAATTGGGGTCTATCAGAAAAAAGAAAAATTAAAATTGACAGGTGGGGTTGACAAAGTTCAGTGATGTTTTGGTTGAAAGAAGCGCAAATTTGTTAAAAATCAGGAGTTAAAGCTGTTTCAAGACAAATAATCCAGATTTTCTAACACTGAATTTATTAGATATGTTATACTACCAGTGAATTACTGAAATCAAGATCCATAGGACAATTACAGAGGGGTCAGCTGCCAGATTTACCTGTCCCCAAATGCTTTTGGTGCTGCTCCTTTCCATGTCCCAACCAAACCATGCGCAGCTGGAGCATTCATAATGTCTAATGTGCATTATTTGCCTGCTCTCTCCTTATCCCTCTTTCACTCTTAACCTTATTTTGATACCAGGATTTCTTCCTCACCTGTACCGGGAGTAAAATGATGTCGAAATAAGGTTTCTAATAGTGAAATAAGAGGTCAGGAGACTGCAACACTTCATTGCCAAGGGCACTGCAACCCGTTTGTTTTGTGACTGTATTTGTCTCTGTTGCTCAAGGTGAAAGCAAAGACAGATCAGCTGAAAAAGCAAGGTTCCCAATTTTAAATTAATTATTATTTTTCATTAAATTGCATTATTGCAGTGCCCAGAAACCTGGAAGAGGCCTGGCTGCAGCAGCTGCTACGTGTGTCCTCAAACTGAGATTGTCCTCAAACTGAGATTGTCCTCATCCCTGAAATTTTTGCAGTCCATAAAATCCCAGATGTGTTGAACATTCTCCTTCCTAAGCTGGCTGTGGTAAAGGGAGTGAAAACCTGCTTTTTCTGGGCAGGGACATCTGCCACTGGACCAGGCTGCTCAAAGCCCCATCCAGCCTGGCCTTGGATCATTCCTGACACCCCTCACCTCGAATCAATCCAGGTGATCCTCTCAAACCTCCTGTGTTCAGGAGGTTGTCATCCTGTGTTCATCCTGTTTGTCAGGATGGAGGCATTCTAGGAATCCAGTGCAGTGTGACGAAATTGGAGCTTCTGCATCTTCTTTTGGTCAGATTTTAATAATTAAATGTATATTTTTCTTTTATTGCCTTGTATTGTAAAATAAAAATAGTTTGTATTTACACTGGGGGTAAAAAGCAGAACAATTAAATAGAAAAATGAGATTTTCTAGAATTAAAAATGGACATTCCTGAAAAGACAGAACTCCTCTAAAAAAAAAAAATCCCCAATCAGTCCAAAGGAGTGAAGTTGTCAAAATACACCTCCCCTATGCAGAGAGGAATGCTCTTTGTGTGCCTGAAGATTCTGATACTTTTTCACAGCCGCTTTTCCATCCACACTTCGTGTTTCTTTGTTGTTGTTGTGCCCTCAGTTTTCCTTCTGCACATACGAGCATCTTTCAGCTCTTCAGACTTCCTGGAAAGTGAGCCGTGTACCTGTCACAGGGGTTCAGAAGCACGCTAGCCAAGTGCTGTGTGCTGTTCATCACTGCCTTGCAGAGTGACCCGGGAGGCCAGGAACACATTGACATTTACAGTGGATAATCTATTGATCCGTGGGACAAAACAAAGGCAATCAGCAGGAGGGCTGTAATTGTTTCATTAAGCCCCATGAGCAGCACACTGGACATTGATCCAAAAATGCCTCGGAGCTGCAGCTTCTCAATGTCATGACTCTCCCCACGGGCACCTTATTTTTTAATTTGCTGGTTCTTGAAAGGGCTTTGAAGTCTCCCAGCACCCCAAAGTCACTGAACCGCTCTCCCTGAGTGTCACCCTGTGCCAGGTAAGAGATTAAAATCCAGGCAGCTGTGTGGGAATGTTTTCCTCCCCTTCTGTATTTGCTGAGGCCTTTAGAAGTGACTCCATTTTTCTTAAAAGTGAGGTCAGGGAAGTCAAATACACCCAAATCTGGCCTTCACCAAGCTCCTTCAGTGGGCTCCACTGAGCATGATCATTTTTTCTTACTCTGCATCAAGCACAAGTGAAATGGTGGCTTTGAAAGCCAGCAGTCCATCCTCATTAGAAGCCCTGCAATCACTGGTGATGTGTAGAAATAGCTGGGTATTTAATAAAAAGTTCAATTCTGGCAGTAATGGTTGGATATTTAATAAGAAGTTTGACATAAGAAGAAAGCGGTTCCCCAGTTCCTCTGCCAGCCAGCATCTGGGATTCTTCTCAAACCTCTCTGTACCAATGTTCATTATCCTATTTTATAGTAAGTAAAATCAGGTTCACAATCTCCTGAACCTTCTGGTGGTACTAAAAATACAGCTAATAATTGTCTATACATCTTGTTTTTACTGGAAATAAAAATCCTCTGGATCGAGACGTAGCCACGTACTGTAGCCAAGCTGTAAACACTTGTCCTCCAGAAAAATGTTGAAGTTAGGGTGGAACATGAATTTATAAGCTCAGTGGTTTGTCTTGTGTTACCTCTGACATCACAAGCTCAGTAGAATAACCACATCTCTTGTGATTTCTGAGAGTTTTCACCCGTGGCCTTGTCCCTTTTCCTGCTGCACACCTGCACCGGTCCCTTTGGTGTGTCAGGTCCATCAAGATCTTGTGCTTGGCACGCTGCTCAGCAATTCCACCTATGCAAATGCGTGTGGAAAGATGGTATCTGGCCATTAGATGCGTTACCTGGGATTTCACAATGTTCTCACCGACTTAATCCTCCTGTTTTTCAAGGATTGTAGTAGTAAGGAGGGCCATAAATTACCTGCAGTATTGTTTTTGTTGTTAACTTGAACTAAGAAAAATGGAAGGCTTTTAACGTGCCAACTGTTTGCTGAGCTGCCTGCAGTTCTGTGCAAGTCTCTCGTTTTGGGTGACGAGGTTTTTCACAGTTAAGTGTGGCTGTATTTGAAATAGAAAATGGTAAAATCCGGAGTTGTTAGAGTTGGTACAAACCTTCACCAAGTTTGTGACGATTCCGATGTTTGTAGCTTGGAATATTTTACACACATGTTCCAACTTTGCATTCACAACATTTGTTAAACCAACAAGTCTGTAGCAGACACGAGAGCTACCATCAGGAAACTTGTTTGACAGTTTAAACAGGCAGCATCTGTGTTTCCTTCATTTCATAGAACACAAAAAAGAATGAGGATTGCCCATAGCTCAATTAATTCAAGATGTTGTCACATGGTGGAACTCTGTTTTGGAGATGTTTAAAAAAAACCTAATTGAAAAAAGGGATTTTGCCCTCATATTTGGCTGAGTTTCATCAATATCACCTCCTCAGTGGAGTAATACTGAGAGCAGTTGGCTTGAATTTGGAGAATTAAGATAAATTGGTGGCCATCAGGGCTGTCCTCCTGTGCTTCCAGTCTCTGTTAGAAGTGGATTTGGGACTTTCAAATTTCAAAGCAGTGTAAGAGATTGGAACTGGGGGCCGCTGAAGCTTCTTTTTAAAAACCACTGAAATTGTCACCATTATCAACAGAAGGAGCAGTTGCCTTGCAGGGCTTGGGCTCAGCAGAACACATAAACAGATGCTTAAGGCAAAGCCCACGAGGAATGTTTTGATGAGGTGGACTCCACGAGAGCCAGGACAACACAGTGTGGTCCAGCCTTGCAGCAGAGGACGTAAAACATTACAACATTTTGGTTATAATTAAAAGGACCGTGTTCTGGCGTCTGCTCCCAGATTTTTGTTGCTATAAAAGACTCATATAAAATGAAACTAATATAAAATTTGCTCTTCTGTGACAAAGTTCCTTCAGCTTGCCTGAAAATTGGCTGGATGGGAGAAGTGGGAACATTTTCCCAGAAGCTGTAATCGCGGATCGAGTTGCGATAGCGGTGTTGAATGATATCTGAGCCCGTGATTTCATCTGTTGGCTGCAGTGAGGCTCTTTGCAGGGTAGCAGATTATTCCATGTGTTGTGTCTGAGCCTCTGGCTCTTGCCTCTGGTGACATGAGGTACTTCTGCCTACAGGAGCAGGTTTCACACGGGCTGAGCTGTGCCATGGCCGGTGCTGCTACAATGGTTGGTGAATTAGCCCACAAATGAAACCAGTTTTGTGTCAGTGTCTTTGCTCAGAAATCCTTCCCCACACATCTTTCTGGCTTTTTGAACATGCAGCAAAAATCATGCACACTTACTTGAAAATCTATGTGCTGACCTGAGTATTATCTCTGGGGAGGACTCCTCGGGTCAGTCCTAGAGAATTAAAACCAAATGTGTCTGTTTTTTGTGTTTACTCTTTCCATAAACACAGCACATATGCAGTGTGCAGCTGCTATCCTGAAAGGTTTTCTTCCCCTGGTGTTTGGGGGATCTGTGCTTTAAGAGCCTATTCCATTGATAGTGCTGTAGGAAGAAGAAGTGATGTCGGCCTGCTTCACAAATCATTTATCAAACTGGAAGAATTTCAAGTAA
The DNA here is from genome assembly GCA_013397755.1 of Cnemophilus loriae. NCBI lineage: Eukaryota > Metazoa > Chordata > Aves > Passeriformes > Corvidae > Cnemophilus > Cnemophilus loriae. Next base: position 230,714 of record VZTF01004761.1, on the reverse strand, counting down.
GGTAAGATGAAGTTGGAGCTGTGACAGTTGGTACACAGAGCATTTCAGTAAATAAAAGTAACAGAAATCAATGCCTTTCCCCTCTGCTTAGATCAGCTCCAGACGAAATGAGATTGAAAGGTACAGGACATTTCCTTGGGGGAAGATTACCATTTATTTTTATTGATTAGGGCTCTCAGGCTGGGACCTCAAGCACTCCTTACAGTTCCTTCTCCCTGCTTTGGTCCCTCGTCGCTGCTGGTGTTTGCTCTGACGAAGCAGCTTGGATTCCCCTTTGGCAGCGAGGGCTCTTCAGAGCTGTTGTGATGCTCCATTTTGCTGTGTTCAGGCCAAGCCTGACACCAGGAATGTGCTGAGCCACTTAATCCTTCGGATGCACCATTCCTCCTCCTGAAAAAACAGGGGATGATATTTCATCAGCCCTGGCAGGAACTCTGACATCCTCAGACAAGGGCATTGAGGGGCTGGAGCGTGTCCAGGGCAGGGAACGGAGCTGGGGAAGGGGCTGGAGCCCCAGGAGAGGCTGAGGGAGTTGGGAAAGGGGCTCAGCCTGGAGAAAAGGAGGCTCAGGGGGGACCTTGTGGCTCTGCACAACTCCCTGACAGGAGGGGGCAGCTGGGGGGGTCGGGCTCTGCTCCCAGGGAACAGGGACAGGAGGAGAGGGGATGGCTTCAGGCTGTGCCAGGGGAGGTTTAGATTGGATTTAGGAAAAAACTCTTCACAGAAAGTGTTGTCCAGCTCTGACACATCTGCCCAGGGCAGTGGTGGAGTCACCATCCCTGGAGGGATTTCAAAGCCGTGTGGATGTGGCACTTGGGGACATGGGGCAGCGGTGGCCTTGGCAGTGCTGGGTTGATGGATGGACTCGATGATCTCAGAGGGCTCTTCCAACCTTAGTGATTCTGTGATTCCATGAAGGGATTGTAAGTGCAAAGAACCACTACGAGTGCTGCAGGGTGGGGTAAAACCCACCAAGGAGTTCTCTATCAAGAAAATGACAGATTAGGTGAAGCTCGAGGACAAATTGCAAGAGAACTTTTGTGAATGAAAAACACGGCTGAATGGAAATGTTCGGATAGTAGGGAGCTGGCCCAGCTGACATCTAAAAGTCCTGCCTTCCCACCTCAATTATTCTCCAGTTCTATGATGGAGATTCTAAGATGGACCTTTCCTGCCCCATCCCTGGCTGAAGGGGAACACGTGATGGGAGCCACCAGTCTGGGGGAAGAGCATGTAATGAAACCCTTTCCTGGTTGAATAGGCTTGCAGAATGTCAACCAATTTCCCCAGCAGCCAGGACCTTTTGGACTCATTCTACATCCTTTTATTGCCGTTGCCATAGTGAAAGACACTAATTCACCTTTGTGGGAAACTTAATAAAAATCAGCCCATCGTCCACAGATCATTAGAAATGCTTGTGGTGAATTTTAGAGATGGGCTTTTCACAATCTGTTAATCCACTGGCTGAAGAGTTGGTTATCCCATTCTCTTGTGTGGGATCTTTACAGGGCACAGAGTTGCTGTACTGGCTTTGACTACAGTTGTCTGGAAATAGGCAAAAAAGGCTCACAGCTACTGTGTGGTTTAATTTAAATGCCAAAATTACCTTTGGGGTCACTGTTTGCTCTTCAGAGATTGAAGCTGCCTGGGAAACCCCTGCAAAGTACTGAAAACGCTAAACTGGGCTGGCATTAATCAGAAATCGTCATTTAGGGGCTAAATTAGAGGGGCTGTTCTACAGATACTGAGGATGTGTTTGGGCTGTTGGGAGAGTTAGCAGGGTGGCAGATTGTGCAGAGCCAGATTTCAAGTGACATCCTGGGCCAGTCTACCCGGGCTGCAAGGACGCAATACACTCAGTCACCCCTGCAGGAACTGCTTTTGCTTTGGAGGTGTGTGGGTGCCGATTGCAAAGCCTTGTTTCTCAGTGCTCTCTAAAAAGGCAGGAGGAAGGCAACGGGCGGAAACAAAGCGGTGTGAGCACCGGGATGTTTACTCACGGGGGTTTTTCCGGTGTTTCATTTCGCAGCACACATTTTCGCAGCCACAGCTTTGCTCACAGACGAAAAGTTTCTCGCATCCGAACTCACGCAGCGGCTCCGCCGCCCGCAGCCAGACTTGGATCCCTGCGCGGAGGCTCTTCCTGCCCCCCCAAACCCCAAATCCAAGCCGTGGCAGGGGATCCCCCTGGCACGGGGTGGCTGAGCTGCGGCCAGTCCCCGGCCCGCGGCGGGGATCCCTGCATTGTGCCGGGGATGGATTGTGCTCTCAATGGGATTAGCCTGGGGAAGGGGCGAAAGGCTGTGGGAAAACCTGCGTGTGTCATATTTCCCCCGTCGGCTGTCGCAGCTGAACGTCGCCACCCGGCCCACAGTGGGGTTAAAAAAAGTTAAGGGCGACTGTCGTGGTAGCTCGATTTTGAATTATGTATTCATGGATCTGCATAATGGCCTTTCAGATGGGGTATTGTTGTTTAAAGCACAATCTGGGAATTGTGGAGGGCCGCCTGGGCGGCTTGCGGGGAGAGAGGGATGGAGAAGCACAGAGGATGAAAAACGTGGAAAACTTAAGACTTAATCAAAGGAGAGTGACAAATTGTATGAAATGAGATTTTTCTACCCTGCTTGCACTGTGCCTACAGGACAAGTTTTCACTTGGAAATGCTGACTCCTCTCCCAGCCTAATAATTCTCGTGTTTTCTCTCTTGGCTAACATCTTAGAGCCCTGAGAGGGAACGGAGCAGAGCTGTAAGTGCAGATCTCTGCTCTGCTCATCCCTGCTCGCCCAGCTACTACTGGATTTTCCTGTCTCTAGCACAGGTGAGGTGAGCAATGACAGCTTCTCTGCTTAATGCAAGGCTGCAGGCATCAGACATCGGGGAGAGGGAGAGACATCTTCGGAAAGGGACAATGATGTGAAGCAGCCAAGGGAGCAGCGTCATTGCCCAGTTTTAAGGAGAGCCCCAACACAGAGCTCCCAGTGCAGCCTTAGTGACACAATCACCTTTTATCCTGCGCTGGGGACCCACCTCCTGCAGCCACAGCTGGAAGAGGAGGGCAGTGATGGGCAGGAGCAGTGGGAGGCACCCTCTTTCCTGCTTCCTTGATGGGCACAGCACAACACTGGGCTCCAAACACATTTTCTTGTGAGCTAAAATGATTTTTTCTATTATTTACCCAGTCTCTCTTCCCACAATTATATAGGAAATATAACAGAAAAAATATTTTCTCCCCCAAAGAGTCCATTCCAAAGTGCAAGAGACTCTAATCATGCTGCAGTAGACCCTCCTCAAAGCCTTCGAGACCCTTGTTCAGTGTGCCAAATGTGCTCCTCGACTGGGAGAACACATCCCCTTTATTCCACAGCGCTGGAAAAGTGAAGAATTTCCCTTCTGCTCCAAGTCGATGTACAATCTGCGGGAATGTGCCCAAATAAACTCGCTGATTTGGCACGGCCAGCACAAAATTCATTAGTAAAACATACATTATAATGTCCCCAATCAGCTCGATGTGGCCTGTGCTGCTGCTGAACAAACGTGCACATTGTCAGTTGTGACAGCCTCTGGAATTTGGCCCAAAGCTGCAGTGGCTTAAAGCACAGGGATTTTCCACAGCATCTATTTTTAGTAATTATATAGAGCCTGCTTAGAGTAATACCTGGACTCCTCTTGATGTTCAATGTATTTATTCTCCCTGTGAGGTCGGCAGGAATGAACACAAGCCAGTTTAGCTGTGCTGTAGCGCTTTTCTGCTGAATAGCTGGAAACTGGGGGGGTTTGTGCCTCTTTATAGGGGAGGCCCAGCCACGAAGCACAACAAGTTCGAGGCCTTTTTAATGCATTAGGTGCAATTAAAGGCATTTCCAGAAATGTCAGGTGGCCACCTGCTATTGGTGGATTGTGGACAATATGTTTTTCTCACTTCTTGTATTTTTCGTGACATTTTGTGCGTAAAATACCACAGCAGATATAAACACAGTCCATTTTACATGACAACGCTGTTTTCATTTCCCAGAACTTATGAGCCAACGAGGAGATGCACTTGCTTTAACCGAGTTGTAAAGGGACTTTTTGGAAGGGGATTGAAAGTGACTTTTTTTTTTTGAGTTCTTTATCCTCTCCTGGAGAACTGGCTGTGCTGGGCTGCCCGGTTTGCTTGGTGGGCCTTGCTCCCATCGTGTAGCTCCACTCCCCGCGGAGCTGCAGCTCACTCTGTGTCTTCTAACCCCCTCCTCCCGTGCCATCTGAGCTGGGTTTTCTCTCCAGCCCCTCATGCCATCTTTTGGCCAGCCTTGACTGGTTTTTCTGGCTTGGTACCTGTCTCCTGTGACTCATGTTCCAGCTGGTTCCCCCGTGCCATCGCCTTGAGCGCATGAATAGGCTCCATCCCAACAAACAGGTTTTTCCTTGGGCTGCGTTTTTCAAAGCTGCCCAAACCCGTCCTCCTGTCAGTCGTGGTGCCCTTTGCACATCCACTTTCTGCTCCTTACATGCTTGACCAGCAGGCAAATCCTCTGGCTCCCCTCAGGTTTGAGTGGTGTCCCTGCATTATGGTGTCTGCTCTCTCAGCTGCTGAGCTTGCTGTAAAATCCCCTCAAATAACATCTGGGCTTTTATGTACAGCTGCTCCCTCCTCTTGTGGCCCTTAACGAATTTTGGCCAGTTCCAGAGTATGTTTCACTGTTCTGTTGCTCAGTGTGAAGCGCGGTTGGGCTGCCTGGATCCTCCCCGAGACGTGCAGATATGGGAATAGGTGGCCAGTCCCTGGCTCTGCAGGGCTGTCTGATGGCACGCTCTCCCTGCTCACCCAGCCTCTGGAAAAGGCTCCCTGAGCACATCCCTGCCTTCCTCCTCTGCTGCCACAGCCTTGGAGATCTGTCTCCTGTTTGCTTTGGCTGCACCCCAGGTGTTTTCCTCATGATCCCACTTGGGACCAGCCTGTCTCTCCTCGCTGGTGCTTCCCCCTCCTTTCCTTCCCCCCGGCATGATTCTGTGGCTGCGCTTGCTCTGCCCTGGAGCTGCTGTTCAGCGCTGCTCCCCTGGAACTGCTGATGCCAAGTGAGCTCACTGTGAGTCACCTCCACCTCAAGGGTCTTTGTGTCTGCTCAGTTCTGCCACTGGAGCTCTGCCCAGCAGAGTCACCTCTCTCTTCCGTGCTGGTTTCACCAGCTCCAAGGGCTGGAACCCCTCTGCTCTGGGAGAGCTGGGGGTGTTCACCTGGAGAAGAGAAGGCTCCAGGGAGAACTTAGAGCCCCTTCCAGTGCCTAAAGGGGCTCCAAGGGATGGAGAGGGACCTTGGACAAGGGATGGAGTGACAGGACACAGGGAATGGCTTCCCACTGCCAGAAGGCAGAGTTAGATGAGATATTGGGGAAAAATCCTTCCCTGTGAGGGTGGGGAGGCCCTGGCACAGGGTGCCCAGAGAAGCTGTGGCTGCCCCTGGATCCCTGGAAGTGTCCAAGGCCAGGCTGGACGGGGCTTGGAGGAACCTGGGACAGTGGAAGGTGTCCCTGCCCATGGCAGGGGGTGGAATGAGCTGAGCTTTAAGGTCCCTTCCAACCCAAACCAGTTTATGATTCATTCTATGGAATGGTTCTGACAGTCCTTCACCAGACCTTTTCTCTGACTCTGGAAATACTATTTCTACCGGAATATGATTCTCATGCTCCGTCTGTGTCCATCCCACAAACCTCCATCCCAGCTCCCCATACTTTGTTCCCACTGATGGCTGTTGGCACTCACTCCCAGCTGCCACTGCAGTGCAGAGGCTTTGCTCTCAGCCTGGCACAGTTTCTCTCAAAAATATCTTCTGTTGAAGACCGTTTGCTCTTCTGTCCCACAGATGCTCCCACCCCTGTCTGGCAAATTGTTTTGTCTCCCAAACTGAACGCAGAGCCCCAGAGTGTTTTGCTCTGTGGTGCAAGTATGCGTCCCTTCTTTTTCTTCCTGATTTTTCAGTAGGATGTGTGAAAAGAGTGAACTCTCTCTACAACCTCTTTCTGCTTGAGACTGCAGAAGTCCCTGAGCACCTTTATTAGGTGTTCTAGAGCTCATTAAGCCTGGCAGTGGCACATCATCCACTTTTATTCTGTTTTCCCTCGTGAGATAGGAAGAAATTTTACTTTCCCTTTCTCCTCTTTATTTCTCTCCCGGTAAGCTGTGAAGTCAGACTCGGTTCTTGCTTCCACTGCTTGCACAAGTGTTTCTACTGGGGAAACTCCTGTCACTTGGCAGCCTGAGTCCACACGGCTGAGTCCAAACTTGTTTTCTTTGTGAGATGCAATAGTTAGGGCCTTTGTTATCCTTGTGTGTCCGTGACCCCTCAGATGTGGGACAGATGTGTGAGGGAAGCCCATGTTCACAGACCATTCACGCTGGCTCACAGGAGAACCAGGGCTCCAGCACACCATCCAATTTCCCTGTGTCGGCAGGGATTTGGGAACAAGCCTCACCTCTGCTCCTGACCACTTGCAGGAATAGTGCAGTTTGCCTCAACGTGGTCTGCACTGAGCAGTGTTTCACCAGTTCTTACGGCTTTGTCTTTGTTGTGGGACAAAAGTGTGTGTGGAGTGAGCTGCAGTGCCTCAGCTGCTGGGGAGTAGGTTATTGTGCACTGGAGTCCAGTGGGATGTCCTGCTCCATCAGCCCCTGTGGGATGTCCTGCTCCATCAGCCCTGTGAGGTGTCCTGCTCCAACAGCCCCATGGGATGTCCTGCTCCATCAGTCCAGTGGGATGTCCTGCTCCATCAGTCCTGTGAGATGTCCTGCTCCATCAGCCCATGGGATGTCCTGCTCCATCAGTCCTGTGAGATGTCCTGCTCCATCAGCCCCATGGGATGTCCTGCTCCATCAGCCCCAGTGGGATATCCTGCTCCATCAGCCGCATGGGATGTCCTGCTCCATCAGCCCCATGGGATGTCCTGCTCCATCAGCCCCTGTGGGATGTCCTGCTCCATCAGCCCCGTGGGATGTCCTGCTCCATCAGTCCAGTGGGATGTCCTGCTCCATCAGCCCTGTGGGATGTCCTGCTCCATCAGCCCCTGTGGGATGTCCTGCACAATCAGTCCAGTGGATGTCCTGCTCCAGCCAGCACTGACCACGAGCAGCAGCTGAGGAGTTTGGCCACTCCGTGACCACTGTTGCCAACTCGCCCATGGGAGGTGGTTCCCCTCCCTCAAGGACAGGGACTCTGCTTTACCAGAGGCTTGTGCAGCACCTTGTGGTGGGCAGGCTCAGCTGTAGCCCTCAGGTGATGCTTGGAGTCAACAACTACAACACCTTTATTCAGGTAAAGCAGCCTAAAGGGTGGCCCGGGTGAATCCTCACTATTGACTCCCACTCGAGGTGTTAACGATGGATTATGAGGCACTGTGATCTTCACAGACTGATTTGAATGATCCTCCCTCGTTTGCCTTTCTATGGACAGACCACCTAACCCCCTGGAGATCCCAGTCAGCGTGAACAAGGAGTTCCAGGTTTTCTGGAAAACCCTTGGGATTTACTGCTGTGAGATGATTAACATTCTTGAGGTAATTCTAAATTAAATGAAGGAAACCATAGCATCAAACAGTAGCATTTACAAGTAATTTCTGTAATGGAATATCCTGTCTAGATGTCTGTGACATGTTTCATTTCTTTTAGGCTGAGTTTCTAATTTTATTTAACCAGTGCATGAAGCCTTACAGTCAGAGGCCTGAGATGTGCACTTTTGGAAAAGTATGAATACCTCCTTGGCAATACTTGAGAGGAAAAATTTAGGTAGGTTGTAGGGCATAGGCCAACAAGCCTGTCACTTTGGATGTAGAAAATGAGGTCATAAAGAATTATTTTTCTGCTGTTTTTAAACAGATTGATGGATAAAATGTTATGCAGAACCGCAAGTTGGTTTTGTAATCTGTATTTCTTGTTTATTGAATATTGAACCACTTGTAAATGATTTAAGGGAAGGAAGGAAATATGAAATGAGGAGAATATATTACCAAATACTGGATTTGCAGTGTTTTCTAGGCACTGTTCTTCTGGACAACGCACTTTACTTGAATATCATGGTACATACATGAAATTATTGAATGTTACATTTCTGGTATGCAATAGCATACGAATCAAGTACTCTGATTGCATTGATTTTAATTCAGGTTGTGCTGCTCCTGAATGACAGTCATAACATAAAGTTTGCATTGCAACATCTTTGGAAAGTAATACTTGATTGCTTTTGTCTGGAAAAACCCTGGGCTGCATTGGAAAAACAATGCTTCAAAGAAAGTGGTCCTTTTCCCAAGAGGTTATAAAGAATTGTGGTTTATTTTAGCAAAATGCTACACGGGATTTTATTCGAATTCATTGGTCAGGAAGCAGGAATAAGTTGTCTTTGTGAGGCAAAGTTTTTTCACAGTTACACACTTGCATTTCTTCATGGCCCTGGGTCTGGTAAATAAGGAGTGGAGAGGTTTCTTAAAACTCTGCCTTAAAATGGAATGTTGAGAGTTAATGTATAAACCCACTGGGATCTAGATAAGACTCTGGGGATCTTCAGTAATGGAGAAAATGAGGTGGACAGGAAAAGTAAACACTTGCTCCTATAAGAGTGCTAATGTACTTTTAAAAGCCCAAACTCTGCAATCCTTATAGAATTGAACAAATACTTTTTTCTTTTTTTTTCCCCCTGCTAAGAGAATTGGCTCTTTCTACACAAGCAGCTTTGCTTGGTGTTGACTTAAAGCCACCTCAGGGGTTTGGCACCTGTGACTCCCCTCGGAGCTGCCCTGGGTTTCCATGGGCACTCAAAGGGCAGCTCTGCTCCAGGAGAGCAGGATGGGCTGGGCCTGTGTCCTCTGCCCCTCACAGCTCCATTTTCCTCATCCTTCACAGCTATCCTGTCCCGCAGTCATCAGTTTAAAATGACCTTAATGAGTTCTTAACTGTTAGGAGGCCGTGGAGCTGATTCCCAGGGGTGTTTTTATGGAACTGAGTGACCTCTGTTCCTGCCCCATGAGGATGCTCTCAGTGCAGTGAGGTGACAGTCACAGCCTGGTTTTCTGTCGTGACTTATAAACAGATCTGGGTGCTTTTTTAAAGCCAACAATGCAGATGGAGGCAGCTTAAAAAAAAAATGAAGTTAAAAAGACACCGCAGGAGTCGTGCAGTGAGAACTGACTTTGTCAGAGAAATGTTTTAGAAAGGAGAGCTACAACATCGTGTGTTTCATATCATGGAGTATTCCCTTAACTTTGTATACCTGGGCAGCTGGAACTATGTGGATCTGACTGTCAATCTGATCTGACTCTGAGACACATTCGCACTCATCCTCGTGGTTCAGAGCAGAATCTGGGAAAGCATGCAGTGATGGAAACGGATGGGATTTGCAGTCCTGAATCTGTCAGAAACTTAAAATATCTTTCGTTTTGCTTTTTCTTTCTCTCTTTTTTTTTAAAATCAAACTCAAATCAGAAAAGCCAAAATCAGGTCTGATTTTTTAAATCACCTGTCCTATTTTTCCTCCCAGACTGTGCTTGCCCTAAGCCTGAATTTGGCCTCTTTGTAGGTAGCACAATCCTGACTTTCATATTATAACTTCCTACATAAGACCTCATCTGCCCTGTGATGCCACATCACACATGGGCTTGAAAAGTAACTTATAAGACCACGTTGTAGAAACTGGCTAACAATCCTATGCATTTTCACCCCCATTTTCCTTGCTCCATCCCCTCCATTTTCCCCTCCATTCCTTTCCTTTAATGTGGAAGTTGCCCCTACGTCGTCCTTAAACACCATCCTGTAAACTTCAGTGGCATTTAAGAGAGCATCAGGATTTGCTGACATTCCCCTAATCCTTTATATTAGATCTTTAGAAGGTGGGAAAAATCCCAGGCAGTTTGTTTTCTTCTTGGAAACGTTTACAAGACTGGATGCAAAAAATGTGAATATTAGAGCGAATGTGTTCTTTTAGTTAATTGAACACATTGTTTCAGGGTATATTCCTAACTGCTGCTTTAAAAGTATGCCAAAACCTGTCGGAATGGTAATTGAATAATGTGTGCAAAGGAGTAAGAGAGCTGCTGGACATAAACAATAGTTTAATCAGACCTGATGGCGACGCAGAACTGCCGCTCGCCCGAATTCCGGTTGGGACTTTTCATCTGGTGCGGCCACGTCCCCGAATCCCTGCAGATACAGTATTTGCAAACTTAATCAGCAGCAACAGGTTTTTCTCATGACCTATTGTGCAGCCTGCCCCCTCAATGGGCTGTTGTGCCGTGGCATCTGCGGGCGGCTCCGGCTGCTGCATAAAGGGCTCGGGGCTGCCCTTCTGCCCCTCTGTATTTCACACCGGTGCCTCGAAACGGCACCGCGCATCCCCGCTTTCAAGGGACACCGAATGCCTCGTTCTCTCCCCTGTTCACGGAGGATTTAATTGCCCCGCACATCAAAAGCGGGATATCCCCCGATTACCGCCCTCCTCCGCGGAAAGCAGCCGCGCTCCTGTCCCGGGATGCGTGCCAAGGCACCCAGGCACCCGCGGGAGAATGGAAGCGTCCGAATGCAGGCCCGAGGAGCCGGCGGAAAAAAAGGACGCTGGCACAGACAAGCAGGTGTTAAAGCACCTTTTTGTTTTGTTTTGTTTTGTTTTGTTTTGTTTTTCTGTGCACCTCCATCTGTGGCTGTCTGCGGAATCTTTCCTCTCCCGGAGCGTGGGGCTCTTCAGCAGCGGGAAAGGCAGACACTCGGCTGCCTCTGACACAGGGTTTGTGCCCTTCCATCCCCGGAAAAATGGGCGATCTCCAAGGCCCCCTCCACACAAACCATCTTATGGTGCTCTGCACAGCATCACGACTTTCACGGTGCTTTAGCAGGGTTTTTGTGCAAGGTGCTGGATGCCCATTCCTTAAAAATGCTGCTTCTCTCCACCTCCTGCAGCCTCTGCTGTTTGCCAGTAATAAAGGATTACTCGATGAAGAAATCAGGTCAAATCCAAACCATGTTAAGAACTGGGATTTAGGGGGAAAACTTTTGTGAATAAACTGCTGTAGCATTGTTGAGTACAGTCTTACAGACAAATAAACCTGATTTTTTCATCAAAAGGTGGTAATGCTACCCACCCTGAAAACTCAAACTCTCAAAATTCTATGTTGTTTCTTCTTCTTCACCTCCTTTTCTGCCTGGATTTCTTTTGTACTTGTTTTACACACCTATTAGAAGATGAAGCTCTGTTTTGTTTGTCTCTGGTAAGGTTTTTGTAATGAAAAAAAAAAAAAGGTGACAGCATTCCTATGGTATGGGAAGCTCCTGGGGTGTTTGCAAAGACTTTTCCCTTCCAGCTTTGCTGCAACGGAGATCTCAGACAGAAATGCTGATTTAAAAAGTTTGTCATCTCATGGAGGAGTCAGGAAACTTTTTAGGCTGATTATAGAGATATATCTTCAAAGGAAATTAGGAATTCAGAGAAGACTTCACTGGGGCTGCACATCAAGGTAAAGAATGATTTGAATTAGTAAATGATGAGGAAATTATTCAAACTCCCTAGAGGTTGCCTAGATAGGACAGTCTGGGGAAAAAAATGGCAGTGACTTGAAACCTTTCCAGAGAGGCTTCCAGACATGAAAATTGACTTCTACTCACATCCTGCATCCAAACCCCATCCAAGATGCCTTGGAAATGCTTTGCCTGCAGGATGCCACCAGCTCTCCAGGGAACTGGCAAAGGGCAGGGGTAGCTGAGTAGATCCAGATAGTGATAACTTGTCCCACGATATGGCTGGGGCTCCCAAAATTTTGGGTCAGCCCAATTAAGTCTCAGTTTTGACTCTGTCCCTTCTTTGATTTTATGATTCTTCTTACCCAGCCTTGCTGTGCCTCTTCTACAGCCTCTCTGAGCAACGGTTCCAGAGCTTCTTTTGGGTGTGTGGATAAAAAAAAAAAGCCTGTGCACAAGCTGCATCTTCAGGCTGCAATCCTGGAAATCTTTAATCATGTTAAATGCATGAATACTGTCCTTGAGGGAAATGCTGCTGTTTCTGAGCTGCAGGTTAAGCCCAGGCACAAAGATATTCAGTATTAGGGCTCCTGGTGATTTTCTTGTACACATATGCTGGTCTGGCAATTTCAAGTGTCTGTCTGTAAATTAAAAGATTAAAAGTGAAGAAAATGGGGAGAGACAGAAGTGTTTTCAAGTTTCTCTCGGATGGAGGAAAGCACGAGGAGACAGGACTTTTGTGAAGGCTGTTTAAGCAGCTGGAAAAAATGCCATTTGTCAGAGCGTTACGATAGTCTAGTCTAGACAAGACGAGTGCCTGCTTCCAAATCCTGACGAATTAATGTGTGCTGCAACTTGGAAATATAATTCAGATGCTGACAGAGGTTTCTGTTGCATCAGTGTGAGTACACACACATACGCAGTAGCGTATGCACACACAGAGGGAAAACTCCATTTGGTTCACCTTGTGGGTTTATCCTCACAGTTTATAAGGTGCCCGTCAGTCACTAGGGCCACAAACATAGCAGGATGTTTGCAAATGCCCAGTTCAGGCTGGTGGAAAGCCTTTTTTTCACCCCTTGGCACTAGCTAAAAAAGCCCACCAGCTGTCATTCAGGGCTGGATTGCAGGGGTAAGCTGAGTCAGTTCACTGGACTGTGTGAACAGGCAAGTGTAGTGGAGATCGTCTTCATAAAGGTGATCAAAGTCAAATTTAAATAATATTTCTGGTGTTTTTTGATATTTTTCCTTGCAATTTTTGCATGTTGGATGCCCCTGCCCCTTGTTCCCCCTCCTCCTCTTGAGAAGGAGAGTGTGATGGACACTCAGATGCTGCAGAAGGTTCTACTTCACTGGGATACAACCCTGGCTGGCCAAACCCTCCTACAAATACATCACAATCTTTCATATCATCAGCATCCAACGTCTGCACCAAAGAACCCATTTGCCTCTGAGCACAAGACAACCATCTGTTTATTGTCTCAGAAAAAAGACTTGCACGCTTTTATAGGTGTAATAAAGCACAGTTTCATTGTCTGCGAGGGGTTGTGGCCCTTTCTTCTACCCGTGGCTGAGAAGATTTGGATTTTCAGCTCCAGCACTCCCCGTTGCTGTCGGCGTCTCTCAAACTGTCGCGAGCTGTTTCATTAAAAGCTGCTCCCCCTCCACGCTCCCCAAATGTGGTGTTTCAGGACAGATTTTCCCTGCTAGCCTTGCTCCTCGTTATTGGTCTTTGCACTTCCAGCATCTGGGAGCAGCGCACGGAGCATATGTTCCCATAATTTATTTATATTTGGGGAAAGCGTGGCGTAGGTTGTGCAACGCTGAATTCCCCTCTCGATGGCTGTTTCCTTGATGTGTCAGCACAGTGTTTTCAGAGCTTTAGTGTTTCCTGTAGTAAAGACTTGATTCACTGTTGTGTCATGGCATGAATCCCCTGATAGCCCCTGAAATGATATTTTTAGTTTCGAACAAGGGTTCTGATGCTCTGCAAGGCTCAGAAAACTTCTATTTCTCTTTCCCTAAACACCTCTTTATATCTTTGTCTTTTGGATCTCTTTCTGCTCATGGAGACCAAGGTCAATACTCTTCAAAATAAAACTGGATGGCATAATTACTGTTCCGGCTCAGTTAAGAGCTTGAACGTTTCCATATTAATGTCTGTCATTCTCTTCTTTTGAATGACAGTGCTTCTGACTGGGAGCTGCCAAGAACAGTTTGAACATTAAAGATGCATGAGTAAAAACACTGTATTTTGTTAAGACAGTCCATTTGAATGCCTTAGAAATATGTGTTCATATCACATCAAAACTGCCAGCAATGGCAGGGCTTTTCCTTTGCAGAAAGGGGGCCTTGTAAATAGTTGTATTCATTGGAGTTAAAATTAGGTTTCTGTGGTGTTGACTTGCAGCCAGCTTTTCCCACAGGGCAATTTATTTAAGGGGAAAAAAAAAAAAAAGCCTTAAAATAGTAATGTACATATGACATATTCTGTGAACTCGGGAGTCCATTTGGACTAAAGCTCTCTTTGTATTTCTTTCATCCATGGTGCCTTAAAGGAACAGCTTGGCAGTAAACAAATGGCCCTTGAAAATGCACAGATAATGCAACATTTCCCTCCAATTTGAGCTTTTACAGGTGTCTTCTATAGGGTTATAGACAGAGAAAGGGAATTAAATTCTTCCTTGAACCATTGATTTGGGAGAGTTTGCACAATCCTTGGACCATGAAGGTGCCCTTTGTTCTCCCCCTTAGCTGCTTGGATTTAAAAAGTAAAACAGGATTCGGATGGATGTCGCCATGGGTTTTTTTTAAGAAAAATATTAAACTCTGTGAATTGACCAGTACTTACGTGCAACACTGAGCAAGTCAGCTGGAATTTGTGTCGCACACTGTGGCATCCTGGTTTGGTTCCCTCCACAGGCACAAGTGCCATGTCCCCACAGAACTGCCCAAGTGGGTAACAGCGAGCTTTCTTCCTGCCTTTCGACCAGGGTAAGAAATAGATCTTGGCCTTTGTCCCAGGAAGGAATTGTTCATTTTCCCCTCTCTCTTCTGCTCTCTCCTGGCACAGCTCCACGATGCCCTGGGGTGTGGGCTCAGGAACATGGAGTCTTCCGTAGACAGTCAGTACGAAACCTCTTATGGAAAAGAAAGTTTCTCTGATTCAATTAAATATGGGAAGGGAGATGTGGTGTTGGCTTTCACAGGGAATTAGGATCCACTTACTGAGTCCTCCACCCTCTGGTTTGCCAAATGGTCCTTCATGAAGGTCGCAAGGTGGACGCTTATTTTGATTTCTCTTGGAAAGGTCTTGTGGATATTGATGGAAAAAGGGACTTATGGTTCAGGTGCTATGTTCATACGGATAATTTGTCCATCCTACTGAGCACTTTGAGGGGATGAAATACCAGTGCTTGTATCTTTTGGCAGTGCCTGCTTAGTGCAAGATTTGTTATCCTCAAAAGCTTTCTACCCACTATCAGTCCCAGATGGTGTTACCGTACCTGCAAAGCAATTACACGTAAAATAAGCCTCCACATACACACATTTTGTTATTTGATTTTGTGGGGAGTAAAATGTATCAAATGAGGTTAGGTCTCAACTCTTGTTTTTTTGGTTTCTGCTCACATCCTTGTCTGATTCCCTGCTACAGCAGGTTTCCCTGAGCCAAGTGTAGCCAAGGTGGAGCCTAAAGATGGTCATAAATCAACCCAGATACAATAGCTCTGCTTTTGACACCTCCTGTAAGCCCCTTGTGAATTCCAGTTGGTTAATTTGCAATGCACTATAGCTTAAAAACCAAAATCCGCATTTGGAGGGCAACGTTGCTCAAGAGTTATTCACAAAGATCAGTCACCCAGAAAAAAACACACATCAAAGGAAAATCTTTACACAGGACCTATATCAGTATCAATTATAAAGTGAATGCATGATGCTTTTTTATCGAGGAAACTTCATGAACTTTATGAGGGCATGGGAAGGCAGTACAACCAACTGCAGGGCCAAATCTCCTTCCACGAATGATCGTGATCATGAGGTTATAGGTACAGTAATAGATGTCTTCTGACCTCTGGTCCCTCTTTGGCTCAGCAGAAGTACCTTCCATTCTCTACCTCCCATCTTTTTATACTTTATTAGCATCCTATTAAAGGGAGTCCAGAAGGATGAGACACAGCATGTTTTGTTTCTCAGCATGCAAGCCCCGCCTTATCTAAGAGATTTATGTTTCTCTTGTAGACTACACCTAAATTTTGTTTGTTTTCTTTGAGGTTTCATTAGATCAAGAGCCTCTAAAGCCAAGTGGCCAAGGAGGAGCACAGAATGGGTGTATGAAGGTGTACAAAAGGAGTAGGATCAACAAATGAAGATGCAATGAGTGTCCCTTACAAAGCTACTGAAATCTGTGATTGTTTTGTCCTGTCAGATTTTGCCTAGGCTTTGAAGGGTTTGCTCGAGAAAATGAACTTCTCTACTTCTCACTGAATTCAACTAATGGCAGTGAATAAATATGAGTACATGAATAAAGCTTTGTCCACTCCTTTATTTTTAAAGCTTTGTCTGTGGCAAGGTCTCTGCGTCTTGAGTAGAGAAAACGAACCACTCTGCCTCCTTTTTTTATTTTTTCCTGCAGGGTATGACAGCTAAACCAACATTTCTGCCTGCCAGCGTCTCTTGGAGCGTGAAACTGAATCAAGGGCAAGGAAGAATAGTAGAAAGTCTGAAAAGCAAGATTTTTAGGTGTGTAGAAAGACCTGTTTCTGTTTGCCTTATGCAACGCTCGTGGGGAGGGCTCTGAAAGCTCCCCCTTCCCTGTTTGCTTTGGCACGTTCAGCAGGAAAGTTACAGAGCATCTGGGCAGGGGGCTTGGGGGAGAAAATCTAGCGATTCTGAGGGTTAAGCTTGGATTTAGCCAGCCGGTTGACTTTTAATTTGTTGGGTTTTTTTTTTCATGTGTTGGTTGAAGAAGATGGAGTTTGATCAGCTCCTTGGGCCAGGGCTGGATGTCAGCCTGGCTGGAGCCTGCGTGGCGGCCGTGGCTCCTCTGCCGGCCCAGCCGCAGCGCTGGCACTTCCAGCGCAGGCAGAGAAGCCTTTCCCTTCCACACACAACCTCCTGCAGCCCCCGTGCCAGTAAAAATAAGAGAACAGCACGGCTTGAATAGCAGACCTCCCTCAAAATAACTCTGTGGTCGTGAGCTGAGGGCAGAAATTGTTCCTTCTCCGCAGCACATGTGAGATAAATGGTTTGCGTGATTATTTCTTTGCCCTGCCCCGTTTTTAAAAAAGAGGCTTCAGATTTTTGAGCAGTTTCCTTCAAGGAAGTGCATGAGAGCTATTAAATACATATTTCTCTTGGAAATATTACCAGAGCCTTCTTTTCCATGCACTGCGGAAAAGAAGTATATTAAAATATTTTTGCTGAGTGGGATTTCATCGTAGTATTTCATTGGGTTATTTTGCTCAGTCTTATCTATTCTTTGTCACTTTTAGATGAAGTGATTTCTCTGGCAACAAATAACTCCTCCTAATCACACAACCCAGCCTGGGAATTTTCCTAATTTACTCCACAACACACTTCAGCAGATGGAGGAAGAGGGAAAACTGAGGAATGCTGAGGCGCTTTTGCTCACTCCCACTTTCTGGCACCCGAGATTAAAGTTCTTTTTCTCACCACAAACCCCTGACCCCTTCTCTTTCTGGTAGCTCAGCATCCTCTAGATGGCCCTTAGGCACAGCTTACACAGGATATGTGCAGGGAGAGCAAGAATGGAGTTTCCTGCTGTGAAGGTCTTAGGGATTCTGTGAAAACCCAGAGAGATTCAGGGAAATCTGCATTATAATGCAGTGTTTGGTACAGGTCTGTGCACCGAGCGGGCACACAAAAGGTAACGGAAACTAAATGTGTCAGGCATCATCTTTCTAATCCAACGTGGGTCTGTTTAATCTCTTTCAAAAGATGTCTTAAGAGCTCCCAGTGTCTTCATTGAGCGCTGGGCTTTCACTGCTGCCCATATGGGGGCTGGGCTGTGGAGTACTGGGGCTCTGGCTACTCCACATCACCCGGGCTGAGGCTTAATTAACATGTAGAGGCTTCAGCCTGGGCAGGAGGGCATGGTAGTGGATCTGGAGGAAGCGCCTGTAATCCTATAAATAGCTCCTTGAGGGGTAGGAGGAGAGAACTGGGAATTCATGCTCTTTCTGTCTCAAAGAGGAGGAACAGAAAAGCCCTTAGATGTGACTCAGACAGGGCAGAAAGTGCCAGCCCATTCCAGCTTCTGAACTCCTCCACCTGGATCCTCCTGTGCTTCCACAGCCATTCCACCTTTGCTTTGCCTCCTGCAGTGCCCCCTGGCTCAGACCCCGAGTTCTAGACCCAAAAATTCAGTTTCTGCTTTCCCCCCATGCAAATGTCATTCTCCTAAGGCAGCTCTGGAAAGCTGAATGGGAAGGTGTTTGGAATTGGTGGGGGGGAATCCGTGTTGAATATGAATAAAGTCTTATGGCCCCAAAAGCTGTAGCTCTGATGCTTCATGGAGTTTGTTATGTTATCATGGACTCACAGGATGGTTTGGGTTGGTAAGGACCTTTTAAAGGTCACTTTGTTCCACTCCTGCCATGGGCAGGGACACCTTTCACTGTCCCAGGTGGTTCCGAGCCCTGTCTGACCTGGCCTTGGACACTTCAGGGATCCAGGGGCAGCTTCTGTGGGCAATCTTAAGTTTTCTTAAATGTTATGTAATGTTGGAACAATGAGAAAAGTCTGGATTCTTGTAAGACTTAATGTGCCATTAACCACACAGTAAAGGAAGAGTAATATGCTGGGAAGAAAATGGTTGTGTTGAGCAAGAAAATAATAGATGAAAAATGAAGAATTGGTATAGGCTAAGTTTTATCAATATTGATCTTTGCCTGCTTGTGTAGTTTCACAACAGTAACTTTTGGCTACTTTGGGCAGCCTAAAACATGAAAGTAGAGCATAAAAGTAAGGACCACAGGGGCAGATAATGAGAACAATGAGTAAATCAAGCAGTCTTTTTTCTCTCAGTACTCACAGATCACCTTTACTGCAAAATTCTGAGTGATCTTAGGAAGAAAATCTGAATACTTAAAATGTTAAAAATCAGGAAACAACTCAGCATTCAGAGAAATGCACACATGCTGCATCAAGCTGTGTTCTGTACACAGAGCTGGCTGCACTGGTTGTGACTCAGGTGAGCTACACTGTGACCATATAAAATGCTTTTGGCTTTGCAAAGACACAAAAGAAAGGGAGAGGTAGGAGAAAAATGCAGAATCCCTTTCTTTTAATCCACCTTCCAATGTTTGGCTTAGCTACAGAGTAATAACAAAAGAATAGCGTGTATTTATTAACTGAACACTAACACTTGTATTTAAGCGTGTGTGGAAAGAAGAAAAGCCTGATACCTATGAAACCAGTCAAGCTCTGTCTGTCCTTGTTGGCACTGGGATCTTCAGCTTTCCGAAGTGCTGCCTGATGGGTCGTGAGCTGCTCCTGGGGCAGAGGAGCTGTGTTTTTCCAGGGTGTTCACCACCACCACCACCCTGCACTCCCTCAGACAAGGGGATCTTGGCTGTGTCCCTGTGGTGGTGTCCAGGGAAAACCCACACCAATCCCACGGGGATGAGCCCATCTCTGTGTTCAGCCAAGAGCAGAGATTGCAGCAGAGCCCTTGGGCACCACCAGCCTCAGCCATCGCAGCTCCCATCTCCTTCGTTCAGCTTTCAGTACCACAGAAAGTGACATCTCAGGTGGTCACAGCCTGGAAGCATTTCAGGGATGTCAGTCACCATGTGGGCCTTGGTCTTCCAAAAACCCAGCTGAAGTCATAAATTACCTTTTTAAATGTTGCGTAGGGTGGTGCTGTGGTGGTGGATACACCAGGAATGCCCAGCTGGAAGGGACTGAAGCTGTTCCTGTCTGAACCAGTTTGTCAATAAAGCCATATATCAATGACTATTTACAGACTGACATCCTGGGGCAAATTCTGGCAAATTTATTTCAGTCAATGCGTTGGCACTGGTCTTCACCACTCGAGGGCAGAGGCCCCAGGGTTTCCTAGCAGGGTTTTTCATTACCTTACTATATTCTCAGCTGATGACAGGCAACTGCAGCACACAACATACTGCCCTTCTATAGCTCCTCTGGCATTTTCTGATGGTATTGTGTGGTTGGAGCTGGTGGAAAGGATTCAGTTGCAAAACAAAATGTGAAAATACATTGAATATTTAAAAAAAAATCCAGACTTCCGCGAAAATGTAGCTATCTCTTTATTTATTTGTTTTAAATAGCTCTTTCATGTGTTGGGACAAAGGGACATTGTATTAATCGTGAAGTGTGAAATGTTTTTCTTGTTTGCATGGGACAACAACTGGGAATACATGGATTTGCCTATTCACGCTTTATTGTTATGACAACATTTTTTCACAAAGTATTTGAAAGCCAGTGCTATGAAAGGAATAAAGTTGGCTATAAAGCTGGAGGAGTTTCATGCTTTTGTTTTAAGCTTGCGTGTGTGAGCTTTGTCAAAATTGTGAGTCTTTCATCCGTGGTGTCTGCCTGATTCAAGGGTTCTTTTCTTGTTCAAATATCCTTTAGTAAAACCCATTTGACTGAAAGGCTGTGCAAACACGAGCTGGCTATGATAAGAGTTCTACATGAAATCTTTAACATGCTTTGTCAGCATGAGGTTTTTTCAGCTGTGTGCCCTAGTAAATATTACCCCCCCCCAAACTAAGTTCATTTTCTTGAAGTGCAATTCTCATTTATAATTGCTGTAATTTTGTGATGGATTTATGACAATAAGCCTTTATGCCTTAGGTGAAATGTTAATCCACTCTGGATTAGAAAAATAAGTACCGCATTTCAATAGTTACTTGAAAACCAGTGTCCTAGTCCAAGCTGTGCTACTAAAACAGGCAGCACCAGAACAGTCAGGTCCCAGCCGTGGCTGGGTTTGCACTGGATCTGTTTCCCATGTTTCTCCTTCCTAAATGAGCTGCCTGTTGAGCTTTCTTCAGCACCACTAAAAGGCATCGTAAGGAACCTCATCCTGTGACTTTGCTAGAGGAGGACGCATTAATCAGCTTAATCAAAGTCAAAACCCATGGTTTTTCTCTCAAATGTGGTTGTCACACATGGGCACATCATCCCATGGGCAACTGAGGACAGAAGGGTTCATCTAAACCCTGTCTCAGCTCTGAAACATCCGAGAGAGAGTTTGTGAAAAAAGAGCTGTTTGTCCTGTAATAAACTGTTCATATCATGCACCACACAACCTATTTTCTCTATCTGGTTTGGTTCTGAAATGGGTTTATAGGAGGAACAAGGAGCAAAACTTGTCTCTGAAAAACTCTTTGTTTCGCTGCTGTTCATTCCTATGCTGCTGTTTTAAAGTCTGAGATTTTCCAGCTCCTATCCATCCCCGCTCACCTTTGCTTTTCTTGGTAAAAGTCTACGTTGGCACACAGCTCTGAGACGGGAAAATGGAGACATTTTACCACATGCCTCTGCTAAACACAACTAATAACACGCTGGATATTTTCCACTCCACCCAAGCTGCATAATTGTTCGCCGCATGAAATGGAGTTAATTCTGTGTAATGTTTTGATGAGTAATTTTAATCAGGGCTGTGAAGAAACTGCTCTCAGGTCTGGAAACATAAGCGCTTCCTGTAGTAAACAAATCTTGTGGTTTTAGCATTTCGCTTAATTTGGTTTTTCAGATGGCAGAACATGTTCCTTCTCTTTCCCTATGGTCTCCAAGGCTTAGGAGCAATTTTGTAGCCCGAGTTAATTTGTTTGTCCCTTAAACCAGTTAAAAGGGAGAGAGAAAATGTAGTTCTCACCTTTTCTTTTGACAAGGAAAATCTTGACCTCGACTTCTTTGCTCTCACCTGTCCTTCAAACAGCAAGAGTGTGATTCTGCTGTGATGGCCCCTGACAATGAGCAGGGTGGCCACTGGACCAGTGTCCTGTTGGAAGAGCCCACGGGAAATGGGTGAGTGTGAGTGGAATTGACACATTTCAGCACATGGCAGTGACTGCAGGCACCCGGAGCCAAACGGATCCACCAA
Organism: Cnemophilus loriae; assembly: GCA_013397755.1. NCBI lineage: Eukaryota > Metazoa > Chordata > Aves > Passeriformes > Corvidae > Cnemophilus > Cnemophilus loriae. Next base: position 209,151 of record VZTF01004761.1, on the reverse strand, counting down.
GGAAATCTCCTGACTTGTGGCAGGAGCTGCCAGGACGAATTTGGTCCATGAGTCTTTAACAATCTTTATTGCATGTCCTAAGCTCCCAGGTGCTTTCAAGGCTCCTAAACACACAAGCCTTGCTCCAGTCTAACCATTGAAAGCAGAAAGAAGCTGCAAAAAGAGTGGTAAAAATACCTGTATTGCATTGTAGTGCACAAGGAATTGTCTGTATTTGGGATGGAAGAGCCTGATCTGATTCTTGGGTTGTCCCAGACAATCTGTGGCTAAAAAGGCCAAGGTACTTAGCTGTGCAGAGCAAGTACCAAACCGAAATTCAAAACGGAAATTTTCATTTGCTGTGTATGTTATCCACAGGCAAATGTAATATATCATAACTTCTGCAAGGATACATTAGGGAAGAGAAATCCCTAGATTGGCTGGCTGTTTATTTATTATAGCAATCTTACACTTTCAAACTCCCCTTCCCTGCAGGCTCCTGTGTGCTGCCAGGCAATGGATCACTGTGGATATATCGTGTATTTGTGTGAACACCCAACACTGGTCACAAAGGCACCTCTTGGGAGCAGATTTCCTGACAAAATGGGAATGCTTGTGAGTCAGGAATTCGCATTTTAAAAATGCCCTCCAACATTTCCATGTGATTGCTTGGTTTTATGAATTTTCCATTAATAATCTTGTTTCCCCAGACTGTTTCCAGCAAGGAAGTACAAACAGGGAAGTCGTGGTCATTTCAATATATATGTAAATAGGAGGATAGTGGTGTGATGCAGAGGATATTAACATTTAGCAATACTCCACCATTTACTATTGCAATGGTAAGCACCACTTCACACTGCAGTTGGAAGTTTAAAGTAATGGTCCCATGAGCTATCCTGTCTCCCTCTTTTATTAAATTCTTTGTCACGGATTTGTCCTTTGCCAAACACATCACCTGCTCTTTCAAAACTGAGAATCTCCAGATGTTAATTTTTTGCTAAAGCAGATTCAATGTTCCCCCTGAAAAATACCATGGCAAACAAAAGATGCATGCTGTTACAGAAATGACAGGCTTCTTTTTTTGGCAGGTACTCAGCAGGCTGAGAGTGCAGGGAGTGCCTGCTGAAGTTCACGATTCCTGAAGTGCAAGAAATGTCTTTTAACTCCACACTGTAGCGAACAGGGATGTGCAGCTTTTGCTGCTCTGCAGCATCCGTGGTGCAGGCTCTACCCTGATGAGGGCAATGGGAGAGAAACCATCCTACCCCTCACAGCAAACAGTTCTAGAAAATATTGCATTAAATTTCCTCAAGTCTTAAGTGTATTTCAGCCTTCATTTGCTAAGAAAGCTTTAAAGGACTTCAACTTAAAGCACTTCTTTGTAGCAATCATTGTCCCCATTTGTGCAGCATCTGCCAGGGGTGATGATCCGGCTCTTGCATCTCCCTCCATTTGGGAGGAAGAATCCCACTGCTCCTCCTTTACAGAGAAGACCTGAAAAGCAGAATTAAATGCCTTGTGCAGTGTCTCAATGGGGCAGAGACAAATTCTGAACTCTGGTCTTACCAGACTCTCACCAGCATCATAACTCCTTTCCCTTGTTCCAAAGGTTTCTGCTAAATAAGCCCAAATGGACAACATCATCCTGAGGGTGTGCAGTTGCTTCTGCTTGGCCCAGGAACCGCTCCTGCCTGGTTGGGGGAGGTTGGGGGAGGTTTCTCAAAGGGTTGCTGTCCATGCAGTGCTGGGCAGGGATTTATGTCACATTTAAAGCTCTTGTCAAATGCTCAACATGAGAACTTGGGGTATGGAGACTGCAAAAAGAGTGACTGGCCTGAAAGGGAGCCCAAGGCATGAATGCTGCCAAGGTGAGTTGTGTGTACAACATGTATTTAACAGAACCATACAATATTGATTTTCTGTGACCTGGATGATTTCACAAATCATTTTGGCACTATATTTTGTTCCCTAAGCTGTTTAAGGAGATACTGCATATCCATGTCAAAAAAACCTCGTAGCTCAGCCTTTCCTTGTCCTTCACTGCAGAAGCACACCTGAGTTGCATCCATCTCCTCTCACAAGCATTGTCCAATACTGCCCTTCCCTGGGTGTTAACCTGATTTATTTGTTGCTCCTCGAAAGACTGATTTCTTCCTTCAGCCTATGTCTTTTATCACCAGCTGTCTTTGGTTCTGTTGATAATACAGTTACAGCAAAACAGAGGATTTGATAATACTTTAATATATTGGGTTTTTAAACATTAAATATCTCAGCTTCCATTTCCTACAGACAGAGCAGGTTCTGATTCTGGCTGCAGTGAGGGGTTTTAGGTTTGGTGAAGATTCAGGACGTACATGAACTGAACCCTTTGATCTTCTTTCCCTTTGTAAGTAACCTTCAGAGCCAGTCTGGCTGGAGGACGTAAGTCTGGCTGCTTCCTTTCTGTGCAGAGACACTGGATCAACACCTGTGACACACAGCTAGGGATGGATTCCGCATATTGCAGCACTCACTCCCCTGCCGACGCGGGGACAGAGCAGATTGTCGGCTTCTGCTGCAGCCATCTAATAACCCACCATCTGTTTTCCATTTTTAATTTAGACACAAGCAGTGGACCTGAATCAAAACCGTGGTTCCAGACCCTGTGAGGACTGCTAGAAATTCTTCTGAGTTTAATAAATAAGTAAACAACAACAACAAAAAAATAAATTATTTAGTCTCTCGTCAGAAATCCAGAGAGCTGTGCACGCTCCTGCAGACTCATTACCTCACTCACTCCAGCCCCCACGCTGTCGGGGCTTGTTCCTTGTCACATCTCAAGTCTCTACCAAAATTTCTGCAGGGCAGGGACTGTGTATGTTTGCCTGGTCATGTAGCTATGGGAATAACGTAAAGTACTAATGGTATTAACAGCAAGTGTGAAAGGCAATTTGGAAGCCGGAGTTAATTTTGAAATCTGGCTCTTCAGTTCACTGTGAGTAAGCAGGCAGAAAGCAGCGAGAAAAAAGAAACCTGTCATTAAATGTAATTAAAATTAGGATTTGAAATGAGAAACGTCATCCAAGTCATAACGGCCATCAAGGAAATGGCCAGTGAAATCATCAGCCATGGGCCAGCTCAGTGCCACCCCAGTGTGGCCACCAGGACTCCTCCTTCCCTTTGGGCTACAAGCGATGGTGATGTGACCGTGTGGGCACGGCACTGGCCCAGCGAGGGATGTGGCACAGGGCTTGGGCACAGGAGGAGGACAGGTTGTGTGGGGCTGCAGCGTTGTCTTTGGAGCCTGGTTTGGGATAAATCCGTCCTGCCGGGGGGAAGCAACAACTCAGAGGGACCACTCCTCCTCCTGCCTCCTGTCCTGGCGTGGTTCTCTCCCCACAGCCTCAGTCATCGCCTTCTCCTCTCCAGCTCTGATGATGCATTCCCAGCCTGCTGGCAGCCCAGGAGAGGTGTCTACCTGGAAAACTGAAGGAGCACTGATATAAGAGAATAATATTATCAAAATGAAGGATTTGAGGGTGAGGCTTTCCAGGGACTGTCTCAAGCTCCTGAGGACTGAAGAGTCATCAGGATTAAACTCTAAAAAGCAGCTAGTTCCTGGAAGACTTTTGCCTTTGTCTGAAGTGGTGATGTCAACAGGAGACAGAGAAAAGGGAAAAATCTATCCTGGTGTTCATCACCTGGAGACAAAAATAACTGCCCATGGCAGGGGTCAGGAACTGGATGGGCTTTAATTTCCCTCCCAATCCAAACCACTCTGTGGTTCTATGATTACCTAAGGGCTTCATTGGTGATGTCAGAGGGTTGAAAAGCATTTATGGAGTGAGCAGGTGAATCTCTCCACAAGGAAGGCAGTGACTGGGCCAGTCCTTTGCTCCCCAAACAAGGCATTTCCTGACTGCGCTGGGTCAATGGCACCCAGCTTTTGTTGTCCTGTTTCAAGTCTGTGGAGCCAAATGTCACCTCGGCATTTTCAGCAGCATCTCAGAAATTCCCCAGTAATGGAGCAGACCTTCCAAAGGACAGGGTCCCCTACATGGCTGCAGGGACCTCTGCCAGGTGCTCCCAGTCTCCTTGGGAGAGCAAACAGGGCTGAAGCCATATTCCCACGGAGTGGAGCCAGGTTACAGGGATGAAGCAGAGCTGGATTTGCTGCAGTGGAGGCTGCTGGAGGGAGAAGTCTGCTGGAGCTGCATGGCTGGCTGCTGGCAAAGGGATGAGGGATGTTTCCTCTCCTTTTGGCAGAATGAATAGTTTGATCTGGTTTGGTTTCCCCTGATGTGGTGAAGAAGCTGACGGCACTCGTCCAGGGTGAGTGCCAGCAGAGGAGGGGAGAGGAGCAGCAGAACTGCTGAGAGCCACAAGGATATTATGTGAGACTGGGGCAGGCTTCCCTCTAGGTCTTGCTTATGTTTTAAAACCTGGAATGTGGCCTTGGAGTTGATTAGAGAGAGCTTCTACCTTCCTCCAGCTCCAGCTCCATCCCTGCCCGTGAGATGGTATCCAAGCTGCTGAGTTAAGGAACCATTGACGTCCCAGAGCCTCTGGTGTTATCCCCTCCCAGGAAAACAAGCATGTGGCTCTCTGCAGGGCGAGAGAGGATTTGGGCACTGCATTCGGGCCTGGACCTCTGAATGGAAAGACTGAGCTCTGCAGAGCACCGAGCAAAGCTCCTCACAGCCTTCCACCCAGAAGCTGAGTCTCCTCTGCCAAACCTCAGCTGTGCCCAGCCTTCCCAGAACGTCGTCCAAAGCCATCCTGCGTTCTGCTCCCCATTGCAAGGAGCTCAGAATCAGGATTAGGATAGGTGGGTGTTGTCCTGGCTGAGTTTTGGAACAGCCGGTTGATAGGAGTACAGCACTGAAAATACCTGCTATGGAGATGACCCTGCAGAGCTCACCCAATGTGAAGGAAACATTTTTTGTCTGAGTCTCTCCGGCCAGGAACAAAAAGTTATTTTACAATTTTTTTAAAAAAGTGTTTCAGCTTCTGCCTCTCTGTTGCAACCTTCCTGTTATTTTCTGCATCATTGTTCATCCTCCTCGGGGAGGGCCGGGGAGGGCAGCCCTGCTCTTTAATCACTTGCCTTCACTGCTCACTTGTGGTTAATACTTGCTCCTCAGCACGGCGAGTGGAATGCAGTAGTGCTGCTTTGTATTACCGCCCTGGAGCTGAGAACCAGGCCAATATCATCAAAATTCAAGGCATTCCTTTCCCAAACCCACTTTACATGGAAAAGTACCCTTAACTCTCTCTAGCCCCGAATACCAGGCTTGAGGGCCTCTTTACCTGCCAATGATGCTGGGCAAGCTTTCAGCCCAGATAAATCACAGGCAGCTGGGGAACGGGTGGAGGCTGTTGTTTCACCACTTGAAAGGCAACTTTTAAAAGTTGGTTGGAATTCAGCCTTTAATTTTGCGCCCACAGATTTGAGCCCGTAATCAGATGTGAGCTGGGATCTGCAGATCTCATCTGCTGCAGCACCAACACCATCTCTTGCTTGCTGCCTGCCTAATCCAAGAGAACAGTTAGGTAATTAAAGGTCTGAATGTGTTTAGCTTTTCCCACCATGAGTTTTGGGCAGAGCATTAAAAGGAATTGGGTCCTCTGCATACATCCTGGGTGAGCAGATTTCTGTCCTCCTTAACTCCTGGTCATTCGTTTGGGGTCTCTAAGTGCTCCCTGTAGCTTTCCCATTTATCACAGGCTGCTTTCCTGAATTAAGTCCTCTGATATGCTGCTCCAAATGAAATTATTATTACTATTATTGTTGTTATTATCATTATACAAAACCCCCAAACCCACGCACTTCCAAAAATGAGACTTCATTTAGTGAGAATTCTTTAAAATATATTTATTTTCCAAATCCAAGCTTCAGTTAAATTTTGTATGCAGCACATGCAGCATCCATGGCTCGGGGCTGTGCCTGTAGGCAGGCTCGGCATCGCTTCCAGGGGAACATTGCTCCACACAGCCCAGCAGAAAACTGTTCTTTTTACTGGCATTTGTGCTGCAGCAGAATTTGGAAGAGGGCATGGAGGAGCTTTATGGCATGGTCTGCTTGTTCTTGTTGTCACTGTTGAAAAAAAACCAGATAAATTTTAAAACTGCAGCCTCTGTTCTCTGCATAACGATGGGGGAAATGGTGCTCTGGTCTGCTTCCTCACCTGAAATGTCACTGCACATCTGAAAGAAAAATTCAGGGAAGTAAAATAGAAAAAAATAAATACTTTTTTTTTTAAATTTCTTTCCTAAATGTATGTAATAAGCATGGAAGGAGAAGGTGTATTTTTGCTGGGTTACTCCTTGAAGTAATCACTGAAATCTGTGTTTATTGCTGGATCCCATCATACTTAAACTACTTCGCTCACAGAATGATGGATTTAACTCATAGAAAGAAGTGCAGTGGAGCAGAATGATTGGACTCACTTTGAAGTGTGTGACTCTCACAAGTGCCGTCTCATTTTATGAAGAAAAAATTAAATCTCTGCACAGAAGCAACTGATGCTTCATCAGGCTTTGGATGTCCCCTCCCCTCTCCTGTGGGACTGTGATCTCAGTGATCTGACTGATTCCCAGCTGCAAGTGAATGTTGTCTGGGAGTGATCCCAATGCCCAAACACACCAACCATGGCTGGTGGCTGGAGACTTCCCCAGAGAAGCCAGCCCATGCCAGGAAAGCATCACTCACAGTCAGGCACGGGAGGGGAGATGCAGTTTGCTCTGGGGTTGTGCTCTCAGTGGTTTCTCAGTCTAGACCACGATTAATGCTGTGTCTCATCTAAAAATTTAGATTTTTTTTTAATATAACTGGGCATTGAGCTTTATTTTTTTGTTTTCTGATTCATTTGAACATGTCAGACAAAGTCTTTTTCCTCTCCTGGAAAAACTCTGTAAATCTCTTATCATGAATCCTTTTTGTTTTGCTTCTGGTTCTCCTCTCCGTCTTGCCCTTCATTCTGGAACCTGCAGCATGTGTACATTTGACATAATCACATTTTTATTTCTGTGTCTTGAGATTCATTTGCTCCTTTCCATCCTTTTGCTTTCATTACCTTGCCTTGTTGAAATTTAGATTGTAAAAGTTATGAGGCAGAAATTTTACTTCTAGAAAAACACACCCACGGTGATAAGCAAACCACGGTGCAGAAGGCACACTGTGTATTCTCATGGGCTACTGCTGTGTTCACAGGGAAAAGTTCCTTTTTACAGACGGACGAAGAGCATGGAAATGGAGTGGAATTTGTACTTCATAGAATCATTTAGGTTGGAAAAGGCCCTGTTAAATGCCATATAATATTTATTCCACATTTTCTGGCCTGAACCACTGAGCAACGCTGCTGAGGGCTGTTACCTGTCCCAGCAGTGGATCTGGCGGGAAGTTTGTGAGGCTGTGCAGGCTCCTTCAAGCTGCAAGACCCCGTCTTAGGAATATCCTGTTTTATTATTTATTTAAAGGATGTTTTCATGACGCTGCAATTTCTAACCCAGCATGGCGAGAGCATAAAATAACAGCGGGTCTGTTTGGAAGGACCTGTTTTATTTGGCACATTTTGGGGGATAGCAGTACAAAGGAAGAAAATAAAGTTGCAATGTTTATGGCAGCTGGGCTCTCTGTCCGTTGGTAACCACTCACCACAAATAACTCCTGGCTGCTGCCCACACGTGATATTTTAAGGCCCGAGCTCTTAAAAAGAAGCTCTTAAACATCAGCAATATTTAGTGCCGTGCAGCCTCCTGGCCACGCATAATGACTGCAGTGTTTTTTATGAAAATGAAACTCATCACATTCTGGGCTTTGCTTTAAGACCTCGCATCAATCACTCAACCCCAAGCCGTGCCTCACACCTTTTCAATTCCCACAGCCTTGCTCTTTCCGTTACGTTGCTCTTAATGTCTCTTTTTTCTGCCTTCTTCCTTGCTGCCTACTCCTTGAGGAAATAGCCTCTCCCCAAAGCTGTTTGCTGAACAATCCTCCTACTGATCTGGAGCAGAGAGGAAAACCTGATCAGGCCCATAAGGCAGATGCAATTAGAGCACAGTTATTGACTGTTACAATAAAAGCAAACATAAGTAGTAGAAAGATCAAGCAGCAGGTAAGGCAACTAAAGGAAAAAAATATTTTCACCCACCACAAAATTAATGGTAGGACTCATTTCCACAGGATATTACGAAGGACAGAAATAGAGATTATTTTTTAAAATTAACTAAGAAAATGAATGAAGGCTGGATTCATCACTTGTTATGAAATGCAATGACTCAGGTGAAAAAGCTGCTGAGAAAGCTCCCAGGCTGTTGGTAGGAGCTGGGAGGACCAGGCATCCACTGCTGGTCCTTTGGGAAGAGGGATGGATCTGACTCAGCCACTCTTACTTGCTTTTCAATCACGCCACCCGCAAGGAATAAAACAATTACAAAACATAATTACACAGTGCTACAGACTGCATGAATGCAGTTAATTTAAGGTATGGATTTGTCTTACTGATGAAACGACCTAGTTCTTTAACCTTTTCATCTCTCAGTTCCTTCCTTTCTGCCCAATACTTTCTCCTTCTCTGCCATGATGAGTTTTGTTCTGCTGCTCCCCGGGGCTATGCCTGTAACTCTGTCTGTAAAGTTGTCTCATGCGACTAAAAGTAAAGCAGTTTACTCATTTGCTTTTGCTTTCTCCCATTCCTTGACAACCCCAAATACTCTGGCTCTCCCTTGCCCCTTAGTCTCCTCCTCTCTACATAGTGGACAATAAACACAGCACAAAATCTTCCCACTAAGCAGGAAAGGTTCGCAGGACATTTCCAAAGTGCTTGGTCCTTTATCAGAGACCCTCATGGTGAAACTGGGGCTCAACCAGCATCGAGGCCACTGCTGAGTGTCTGAAAACTCTTCCCACCACTCTGTTTTAATTTGAACCCCCCCCACACCCACCCACTGGTTGTTTTGGATTAGGGTTTTGGCCTGGGATCACTGAATTACACGATGTGACGTGAGAATATATATTGCAAACAGAGCACAGAGCTGTCAACTGGCTTAGCACCACTTTATCTCTCGTGGCTGGGGGAGTGCAGGATGCAGGCAGCTGAATTTCTTGCACTGAGACAGCGCTTTCCTCTCTAAGGTTATGATATCATGAAGGAAATGCAAGACAAGCCACGGCTTCAGCAACCTCCTTTATCTTGTCCCTCCCCATCCGAGATGCTGGTGCACAAAGAGACACTGCCGAGCTTTGTTTGGTGCCCTGCCGAGGACGCTGGGCAGCAGGACAATGCCCAGTGCCACAAGTCACCAGCTGTCCCCCAGCGAATGCACCCACAGTAAACAACCAGGGACAATGGGGACTCTGGGGAGGGGCAGTGGGTTTGTACCAGGCCTAGTGACTGTACCTGGAGTGACAAAGGGACGATTCAGCTCTTTGGGACGGCGTACGGCGGCACGGCGCAGAGAGAATGAGTGAGGAGAGATTAGCAAGGCTTGGCTTGTGCAGGCTGGCACATGATAACATTATTGGTTCTGTCATTTGATGCCGGGTGAAGAACGCAGAAAGAAAGTGCTTTCAGCCAGCTAAGTTAGCATATGATGGTGGTAAGGTTATTTTATGGTGTTTTCTGCTCCGCTCCCTTTTCTGTCCCCCGAGGTCTGGTGGAAGACCACTCTACCCCTTTCATCTGGTGATATTCCTGGTTATCAGGCAGAAACAGGATGGTGGAGTTCCTGTAACTGTTAACTGCCAATTGCCCAGGGATCAATACACCCAGAAATATTCAGGGTGGCTCACCTTGGACAGGCTTCGAAAGTATCAAAAACTGAATGTCTGGCCTAAAGCGTCCAGAACGGAGGAAAGGTAACTCACACCTGAGGAAAAAAATGGTCTGATGATGATTTATACTCTGAGGACTGGATAGCTCTGCACAGCACACGGTGAGAAACCCAGCATTAGGCACCTGGGCTTGAAGATGTTGGTTTGTGCTCTCCGTGACACACATTGTAAAACCAAAACCTGAATGTAAATAGTAGCAGATAAAGAATTTTTTTTTTAAATGGCCTGTTTCCATGAAGAAACGGAGCTGGGCAAGCAAACAAGCAAAGGCAGCTGAGAGAATGAAGGTCCCATAACTCACAGTGCATTTGTTTACTTACTTTGGCATGAGACGCAGGTGTGAGCTCGGTCTTTGTTTCTTCCTGCAGGCTGGAAGGAAGCCTGCCTGCTCCTTGCCATGCAGGTAAAATAACTCTAGTACCGAAGAATATTCTTTGGCCACCTTTTTTTAATGAAGGGACACAAGCCTTTTGGAGAAAAAGAAGTCCAAGGACCAGCTATATTTAAATAAATAAAATCTGCAAACTGTTCACGCAAGGCTCTAACGATGGTTTTCATTTATTCACCTCACCTTTCCCTGAAATAACCTAAACTGAATGTTCGTGGATTACTCTCCTCAGTTTTGCTTCCTGGCATAGATCTTTGCACATTTTCACCTCTCAGGTGTTGCAAATCTCCACGGGCTCCCCCTGAGTGCAGACTCTGTGCACGCTCTCTTCTCGGTTCTGTTAGACTTTCGTAATTTAAATTTTGTAAGGATTTTTTTCATATGCACTTTTTGATTTTAGACCCTTTAAGTGCAAGTTTAATGGTATCACACAGCATTTGGGAGAGACCAAAGTGTAAGAACAGTAGTGAGCATGGCTGAGTGAGCCCAGGCAGGAGCTGATGGATACAGAGCAACCGTTTTTGGGGAACAGTGGCCACATCCAGCCTTAGGAAAAGGAGTTAAGTTTTCAGAACTAAATGCAGCTATGGGGAAGCCCCTCCTGGAGCTCCAGGTGGAGGAGGTGTACGTGCAGGAGCAGGAGGCAGGCGCTCAGGCCAGCTGTGTAACCTCAACACCTTTCCTGTGGGATGGATGACAGGGAGAAAAGCAGCACTTGGAGAAAGTAACCCGGGTGGACTGACAGCATTACCCTGTGTGTGGAGAAGCAGAGGCTGGAGAGCAGGGAGAGGAAGAGAGAGAGAAAGAGGAAGAGCAGGCAGCTGCTCTGTGGATGGTCCATGTATTTGGCTAATGATGGTAATAAAACAGGATTAGCTGCTAGCCCTGGATTGATGGCCATGGCAATTGCCAGACGCTCTGCTTCCCTTCTGTGAGCAAAGGAAGGTGGCTGCATGTGGGAATTACTTTTAAAAGCTCATTAGCTGGGTGTTAAGTCTCATCAAACAGTTAACATCTCAAACAACTACAACTTGGGTATAATTGCAGCCTCCCTAAATTTGTTTGCCTCATTAATACCTGCCACTATCAATTATTTAATTCCTCCTCAGCTGTTCAAACTGGGCCTTACATGGATTTATTTATTTGTTTCTGACCAGAAGATAGCAGGAGCTTTTTAAACCACAAGATGTGTTTTCTGCTCAGTGAGCTCTGTAATCTGAAGGTAAGAGATTAAGTGGGAGGCGATGAGGATGGCGAGCTTTGGTTTGATTCTGCAAAATCCAGGAGAAATTTCTAGGGAGAGGGCAGGCCCAGGTCTGAGAAGATTGGGGTTTGGAGGACCTGGTTTGGATCTCCCAGATGTGCTAAAGAGTTCTCACCAAAGCAAATGGAGCCTGAGTCATGCAGGAGATTTCTGCTCGTGTTTATTCCAGCAGCGGGAGAACCATAGCAGCAGGAAAACAAACCTTGGGAGAGAGGACAGATAAATGAGACATTCCCGGGCAGCGGGAGCGAGTTCCACAGGGATGCCAGAGGGGAGAGAGGGTCGCCTGCCCTGGAGCACTGGGAGAGTGTGAGAGGGGTGAATTGTCTCAGCCAGCCTGATAAGGAAAATAATAACCAGGAAAAATCTTTATTAGTGCTAACTCAAGCATATTTGCCATTTCTTACCTTGGAATGTTTGCTTTTATTGCTGTTGATTCTCTTTTTCTGGCTGCAGTGTCTCTGCTGAAAGTTTTGTGGCACAGATGGCTCCCTGGTAATTTCTGTGTATGTCCTCCAGGACCGCTTTTAAAATTTTTTTTTTTTTTTTAAAGTGACACCTGTTGTATGTAGGTATTAATTGGAGAGGGCAATAAAGTGGGCTGGCAGGTTAAAAACCCTTCTCTTGATCTCCCTGTGCTTATCTTTAATGCTTTTAAGCATAGAGAATCAAAATAATTAATTAAGGTGGCATTTCTGTGGTCAAAGGGAGAGCTTTGCTTTGGCTCCCAGCTCCCCACAGCTGCTCAGCTGCCACGTGAGCAGGCATTTCTGTGCAGTGCATATGTGGCACTCTGTGCTCCTGGCGATCGAGAAAAGGGGTTTATTTTGGAAACTGCTAATGGCTTTGTTTGCACGTTTATTCCCTTTGCTGAGAAAGGCTGCAGACTGTTCCTGTGACCTTTTGTGTTTCTGTGATGAGAAGCTGTTTTGGAGGAAAGCAGATCTGATGCTTTGGGCATCCAGGAGCCTTTGGAAAGGCCTCCAAACCATCCCTGCAGAGGGAGGCAGGATGCTGATTGCAGCTGGAATCCATAGGCTGGGTAATGTTTGCCTGGGTAAATATTTGGAATGTAGGCGTAGGAATTCAGAAGGAAAGAGGTTGATGTATATACTTCTTCAAGGCACTGGGTTGCTGGTTTGGAGAGTCCAGTTCTGGAGGCATCTCCAGCCGTGCCAGGGCTTCTTCCAGTTTATTTCCTGTAGAGCAGAGGGATGCACACGGCAGGGAATGTGCCTTCCTCCCACCTGCACTCAGGAACCCTGCAAAGCTGTCAGACACCAGCTGAAAAGGGGCTTTTGGTTCCTAAAAAGGGAAATGGCAAACCATCCCGAAGACAGAGCAGCAGCACTCTGTGTTCTTCTGTCTTCATGCCACCTCTTAAATACAGCGGCAAAATAATTCAAGTTTAAATGTTAATTTTTATATAAGAAGCAAACTATAAATTGTTCTTGCTCTTTATTTTGGCGCTAGAGCTGCAAGCAACAAGGCATGTCATACTGCCTTTACAAATTAACCCCCCAAAATTTGCTCTAATTTACTTCCAAGTTTTGATAACATTGGCTTCCATATACATTCCCAGTTTCCAGGAGTAAGAAAAGTCTATTTACATGAATCATAATTTATGACAGGGAAAACTGAATTATGAAGACATCCATGCTGAAAGTACTATGTCCTTTTTTTAAATTATTATTCTTGGTTAAATAGGTAGCTTGGAACAGGTCACTTAAAAAAGAAAAACAATGCTGGTTGCTTTTTCAGTGGCCTTTTCAGCTCGTGCATGTAATAATATATAAGATGAGGCATATTTCCATAGCTGCCATTCTGGAGTGAACAAAGCTTGTTATTAGCTTGTCTAGCCTGGTTTGTTTGATTTGAACTGCAGTCAGGGGATGAGTGCATGCTTGACATTTCTTCTGCACTAAAATGTCTAAAGCAATGCCAGCCTGGGCTCCATTATGGGAAACGACTAAAATCCATTCAGTATGTTCATGAGCAACTATTCTGACTTTTAATATACTTACATAGTATATAACCACTTCTGGCTGCTTCTGCGGCCAAATGTTTTTGATGTTTAAAAGAAAAAAACAAACCCTAGTGTAGGTTTTCTTAGATATGGAAAAAGTACCAGCAAAATCCATATTTGTTTTATGTGGCTGAGCCTGTTTACGTTGCCCATGCTGAGGATTAGACGCCCTTAAACGGGAGAGGAATCTTTTCTACAGCTGTTGTGGGGAGCCTTTATTATAAAAGATGACACAGAAACAGTGAAGAGTTTTCTTAATGAGTATATTAGTAATGAGAATAGTAGGCAGACCTGTGATTTTAGCTCAGTTCCTTGGACCCTGGAAGTACTTTAAGTACATCCCTGACATGATCTCTGTTGAACAAATAAAGTGAATATATCTTTGAGGTTATTCATTTCAACAGGGCTTACATGTGTGTTCAGTAACTATGTATAATAAAATCTCTGCTGAGTTCAGGCTCCAGGTTTGCTTTTCAGGTCAAGAACGATGGCATTTGTCCAGCTTGTCCTGAGACCTACAGATAAAACCACTGTGGGTGTTCAAGGTAGTGTTCTCCAGGCCTAAAAATGTTAAAGAAATAGACAAAGTGTGTTTCTCCCTCTTAGATTCCCTGGAGATGTCTGATTTGGCGGATGGTTTGCCATCAGTATCATCATCTGATAATCCCAGAATGAAAACATCATCAAGGCTGGGAAAAGCCTCCAAGGTCAATGAGCCCAACATGAACCCAGCATGGCCAAGGCCACCACTAACCCATGTCCCCAAGTGCCACATCCACACGTTTTTTGAATCTTCCAGGGATGATGGCTCCATCACTGCCCCGGGCAGCCTGTGCCAATGCTTGACCACCCTTTCAGTGAAGAAACTTTTCTTAATATCCAATCTAAACTCCTCTGGCACAACTTGAGTCCATTTCTTCTTGTCTTCTTGCTTGTTACTCGGGAGAAGAGACCGATCCCTGGTGATATCCATCACTTTAGATATTGCTGTGCAAGCTCCAGGCATCTCTTTTAATTAATGGCATTATTTATGTATCTTTAAGTATGCCCAAACCTTTTTTTTTCCTTTTGCCACAGCAAGTAATTAACCTAAAGGCTGATATAAATGGCAGTGAGTATGACCAGAAATCAGAGTGCAGAAGTGGCCTCTACCACACAGCTTCGTGCTGGCTCTGCTGGAACCCTGTCAGGGCTCCTTCCCACAAGATGTGTCCGAACAGGAGGCATCCAGGCTCTGCCTTTTTCCAGCAGCACAGCAGGAAGTGGTTTCGGAGTTCCTCCTTTGGGTTCATGCCACCCAAACGTGGATACGTTTTTGGTAAATACAGCATGCACGCAGCTCTCTTGACCTCAGTAAATACAGCACGAGCATGTGTGTAAACTTGAGGCCAGCACACAGTTGGTGACTTGGAGAGGCTGCTCTGGCAGCACGGACCTGCCATCAATCACAACCTGCTTTTAGGGTGTCAGCCCTTGCAAGCAGAGCAGGCTCTGTTAGTCAGTAAAAACTCCAGATGAGGAGGAACTTACTGGTGACAAAGCAGCTCTGCTGTGTGATGTAATTCATCTGTGGTACTGTAATGTGTGCACAATAACAACAAATCCATACCTTCCTCCAAACTAGTGACTGTCAGTTTTTTTCCTGGTAGCTGGCAGTTGTCACTCAAATTTTCCTAATTAACTAGATTGAGTCCCAAAGAGAACTTCTCTGGAGAAGAGACTGAGCTCTCCATTCACAAACTCTGTAAATTTGTGTTTCCTTCGTGAAATCCCTAATTTGAGATGTCCATGATGTCTTTAAACTGTCTCCAAGCCTTCTTGTAAAGGTCAAGGTTGTCACCTGGTAGTCGTTGTTTTCTTTAACACTTTGCATCAGGCAGTGTAACTAACATTTTACTATTTATTGTTTTACTGTCTGGGGGAAACTTCATTAATTTTTTATTCACTGAAGATTAACCCAGTCACCCAAACCAGACATTATTGTGATGGTTCCTGTCAGAACATTTTCAGCAGTGGCCCAGTAGTGTTAAAGATGGAGATGAAGCAAGACAATATGGATACGATGAAGCTGATTGGAAAAACTCCCATGAACTTCAGCAGAATCAGGATTTAATCCCCACCATTGTACAGTTAAGAAAAGCTACATGAGAGAGAAGTCTTAAAAAAAATTATTAGAGAACAGTTGCAGTCTTGCATGTCAAATGTATTTAATTAGAAGAATTTTTCCAGTATCTCTAGAGATTTAGGGGCATGCAGTGAGACCTTTTCTGTTTGGAAAATACTTTGCCCATTGTGGGCACTAGGAGAGGAAAAAAACTGAAATAATCTGTATCCAATTGCAGTTGGAAATGTAATACAATGGGATAGGGCTGAGACCCACAGGGAAGCAGTGGCAGCACTCCCACTGACCTTAATGGGAGCTGGACCACATCCCACACGGCCTCAGAGACGTTTGTGAGGGGGAAAAAAAAAAGTCTACTGCAAAGCTGAAAGATGAGAATGAAGAAACGCGTGGATTTCAAAACTCTGTGGCTCAAATGGGGCCAGAGCCAGAACCTGCTGGAGCAAACACAGAGTCAATGGTCAGGCAGGCTTGGTTTGACTCCTTCTGTTGGCTCTTTTGTTTTGCACAAAGTTTTGTCAGTTTGTTTGTTCCTACTCTTAGAAAATACCTGTTCATCAGCAGGTAATGCACATTAGCAACTCCTCTGTATAACTGATACGCTGGGTTTTATCCAAAATCACAGGAGAGAGGTTATTTGTGTGTTTTCACTAACGAAGTCCAGCAGGAGCTGGTGACCTCCACTCCCAGCAGCTCCACTCCCAGAGGGGGATGTTTCCTGTGGGCAAGGGCTGGGGAAAGGCTGGCAAGAAGGGGTTTTACAGAGTTGGGGTTTCTATTTCTGCAAGGTGAGCCAGACCATGGTGGTACAAATGCTGCCGTCTTCCTAGCTTTGAAGACAGCAGAAAAATGAGGAGGAGGTAAAATTCGCTAGAGGTAAAATATTTTCTGGGTTTGAAACGCAGCTGAGGAAAGGCTTAATGGTGAAAAGGCATTTCCTTCATGCAGAGGAAAAGGAACACCCAAAGGACTGCAGAGAGGGAATGAAAATACCTTCAACTTCAACAGGGCCAGCAAAGGCCAGAAAGCCCCCAAGCTGCTGTTGCTTCCTTGTGAACTTATGGAAAGAGAGCTCCAGCATGTATCAGTTCACAGCAATCGGGTTTCTGATGTACAAGTGTGGGAGCTAAAGACAGGACAAACACAAAGCCTCTTCAGGATACCAGGACAAGCTTTGCTCTGTCTCTCCGAGTGCGTCAGCTCTGCAAACTACATGGAAAAGTTTCCAGTTTCCAGAACTTTCAGCAAAGCAGGGCTCACCAACACCAGCTTCGTAGGGAATTAGGAGGGTCCTCACCCCCAAGGAGCTCTCGGAGGGGCAACACGCAGGAGGAGCCCAGCTCCTGAGTGAAGGGCTGCCTGTGCTTCTAGAAGAACTTGCTAGAAGCCACAATGCATCTTGGAAGGAGTGGGGATCATATTTCAGCCCTGGATTTTAGGCACACGTTGTGACAGCCCGCGGCAGACGTGCCAGGAACTTCATTCCGTAAATCACATTTCTTGCAAAGGAGGCCTCTGTGCTCGGTAGTAGTAGCATTTGTTTCTTCTTTTTCTTGGCTGCTTTGCTTGGAAGTAGTGTAAAGACTTAACCCTGGTGAGAAGGACCTGCAGAGAAATAATGGAGTATGTGAGAGCTCCGGCTTTTGCCTTGTTAAATGAAACTCGGTCTATATAAACACCCTTGAAAAAACCCACTGGTAATGCTGCAAACATGGGATTCAGCAGCGGGCTGTTTTCATTTAGCCTTTTGGCAGCATTTTTAACAAGAATATGTTTTTTTGCGACTTTCGAACCAGACACATCATCTTGGATGAACTATAATGGTAATAAAAGCATTGCAAATATCTCTATTTCTAACCCAGGTTTTGCTGGAAACATCTTACTGCTCAGAGGAGAAATAGAGCCTTCATGTACTGAGTGTAACTTGCTTAGAATTGAGTACTAAAATCGCATTCCTGTCTTTACTCACACCCCAGCTTTACTCTTGGTGTTCTTTGGTTTGCTCAGTATCACCCTCCTTGTTGAGGGTGGATTTTACTTTCATCCAGCCGTGCTGCAGAAACTTCAGAAGCTGCTGACCTGATGTACTTTGCCTTTACCCTCTGAAGTGTGTGATGTGTTTAATGCAACAGTGTTTTGTATACACAAAGGCTATCATCACCCCAAATTACCTGTTTGTAGACAAATGTTTCCTGAGTCAGTTGCTGAGGGTGAGGAAGATCTCTGCTGTCAGGTAAGAAGAGGCCTCAGCCTGGTCTGCTTTGAACATTTCTGAATGAATATTTTGCAAGGAAATGTGTATATGGAGACATGGTGTTCAGCTTGATTACAGTGGTGACCCTAAAAAATGTAGAAAATGGTAGTGGAGATAGTCATCATAAAAAGGGTTTAATTAGCAAAGCACCCACTGATTTGTAGAGCAGACATGAGCAGCTGCAATTCAAAGTTCCTGCCTCTACTGGAGAAGCTGAACCCCATCATCAGCTCATCATCACCTTGTGTAATCCTTTGTGTATCCACAGTCAGCCTAAGGTTAGTCAGGAATTTTCCCTCGCTACCATCTAGAAAGTTACTCCAGATTCTCTCTGAATAGCTCAAAACTTGCTAACTTCCAGGTGTTCTACATTTTCTTGTCATTGCCAGATGGTAAAGTTTGGCATAACTTCACTGTTAATCCTGAGCAGCACAGCTCTATTCGTTGTACCAGTGAATTCAGTCCTTTTTTAAATTCTTGTCTGTTCTGATCCCATTCTCCCTGAATAGAAATTACCATCTTCCCCTGTTTGACAGTCCTTTCCAATCTTATGCTATCAACAAAATTCAACATGTTTCTATTTCCCTGTGCCAAGAATATTAATGAATATATCTAATATTACTCTAATTACTAATATTAATATTAAACTAATTATCTAATAACAGAACACTCAGTGTCTAGGAACTCTCCCCTTCAACTCTCCCTATGCTGATGTCCCCCCTTTCAGTTTGAGATGACACCTCCAGCTTCCCTAAGAAATTCCCTCTGGCTCTCTGCTGGAAGAGTTGCTGGAAATGCTGGGCTCTGCCCATTCTTCTGCTCTAAAGTTGGGTGAAGACCAAAAAGTACATTTCTTACAATGTACTGGTCATAGAATCACAGAATGGTTTGGGTTGGAAGGGACCTTAAAGCCCATCTCATTCCACCCTTTGCCATGGGCAGGGACACTTTCCACTATCCAAGCCCCATCCCACCTGGCCTGGAACTCCCAGGGATGTGGCAGCCACAGCTTCTCTGGGCAACCTGTGCCAGGGCCTCACCAGCCTCACAGGAAATAATTTCTTCCTAATATCTCATCTAACCCTGCCCACTGTCAATTTGAAGCCATTCCCTCTTGTCTTGTCACTACATGCCCTTGTAAAAAGCAAAATTTAAAAAAAGCAGAACTCTTGAAGCTGAGGCTGTCTCTGAGCCAAAACACGTCTTAATAATAAAATGTTGAGTGAGAAAATGAATTGTGCCTTCTGCAAAATCGCTGGGTTTATAAGAATGATAGGTAATGGGATGTTTATCACCAAGAGCCCCCCAGTACCTCATTGCTTTGACTGAACCGTTCGTGCTGCCCATGAAGGTATGGATTTGGTGTGTTGTGACACGGCTGCTGTTTACCAGTGCAGTTTAATTCCTTGAAGATGTGGCCTCTGCACCGAGGAGGTTCCCCTGCTCTGGAGCAGAGGTTCCCCTGCTTTGGAGCAGAGCTTCCTCTGGGAACGCTGATCGCAGCTGCACTGCCACCACCACCGACCACAGCAGAAATCATCGCCTCCAAACATGTCCACCACGTGGAAAACCAGAGGCCTTGCTGTTCCCAGGGGGTTTGCTCTTTCACCTCTGTCCTCCTCCACCCAGCAAAGTGACCATCAGCGAACAGCAGCCCAGTGAGGGGGTGTTTGAGCCCCACCAGAGCAAGGAGCGAGGCAGCAGCACCGTGGTTGTGCAGGTCATTCTTCCAGCCCGTGGGGTGCTCCAGGAGGCAGGCAGGGAGTTAACTCTGTGCTCTGCCATTGCCTGGAGTTGCAAGCCAGCCTCTGAGGAGGAGCAGGGCCCACGCGCCAGAGCCCTCAAGCTGCAACACGCCGGAGCCACCGCGGCACTCCCGGCACGGCTTCGCCTCACCCGTGCTGCTCCTTCTGCAGCCTCCCAAAGGCCAGTGGAAAATAACAATCAGGTGCTGCATTGTTTGCCTTCAAATCTCCCGTGCCAAACACAACAGAAATTCCCTGCGCTGCGGCGTGCAGACAGGCACGGGAGCGGCCCGCTCGCAGTGCGTGCTCCTGCCGGTTTGTGACTCCACAGCCCAGGGCTTTTCACACTTTGGGGCTGTGGGGACAGCAGCAGCCACAGCCATGCCAGGCCGTGGTGCTTCAGGTTTGTGTGTCATTTCACAGAGTCAGAGAGTATCCTGATTGGGAAGGGACCCATCAGGATCATCGAGGCCAGCTCCTGGCCCTGTGCAGGACATCCCAACAATCCCACCCTGTGCCCAAGAGTACAACACTTCCTGAACTCTGTCAGGCTTGGTGCTGTGACCACTGCTCCTGTTCCAGTGCTCAACCACCCTCTGGGTGTAAAACCTTTTCCTGACACCCAACCTAAACCTTTCTACAAATTTGTAATTTTAATATTTGATGCAGTGCTGTCCCTGCTGTCAGTCATACACTGCAGCTGGTGCATGCTTGAAGCCCTACTGGCCATTCTTTATTTTTTTTTTTTCAAATGTTTCATTGGCCTAAATAAAAGACTGGATAACCAGCATTGATTTAGGTTACTCAGGAAATTCTTGTAAATGTAGCAAATTTACACAGTTTACTGGCTGCTGCGTGCAGTCTCTCCCTGATAGTGTGTGCATCACCCCATGCTTCTCTGTTTGACAAACCATCAGTGCAAAAGGGTTCTGGTGTGGGGACAGGGCTCTTTAATGAAGCAAAATTATAATGAGATTTTGCGGCTGAAAGCCAAAGCTGGAGAATTCAGACCAGTAATAAGGTGTGCATTCTTGGCCACTGGAGAATTTAATATCTGAAACAATTTGCCTAGGGATATGACGAATTCTCTCTTTGAAAACTTAAATTAAGATGGGGTTATTTTTTTCTAAACAATCTGGTTCAACCAGAAGTTATGGTCTTGATGCTGGAGGTTCTGGTAGCAAGTATCTGACCCAGGCAATGCAGGAGTTCAGACGAGACGCTGCAAGTCTCCACTTGGGTGAAATAAAATGTTTTAAATGCGGTACTAAAGCATTGCTTACCTTCATGCTTTAAGTCTCAACTCAATCTTCCCCGCATGAAGAAGTGGGGGGAAAGTGAGAACAAATGGCATTTTCTGAATTTTTCTGTGATGTACTTTTACTTCTGTATCTATTCCTCTAATAATTTCTCTCTGACATTAAATATAACGTGGCTTAAATGGAATTGTCTCACCTTTATAGAGCCTCCTGATCCCTCTTCTTGTCCTGGGGAATGGGTTACTGCTTGCCTGATGGAACACCAGTGCTAAGGGATAATTCACCAGGAAATACCCCAGGCCAAGCAGTGAACTGCACAGCACAGCCGCCCTCTTTCTACTCATTTTCCTGCAAAAACAATCCTTGTGTGCTTAGATATTTAAGGAATGCAAAATACAGCGGTGGTAGTGACTTTTGGAGCTATTAAGTATATTTTCCTTCTCTTCCCTTAGCGTGGAGGGGAGTTTTAAAAAAGCCCCTATGGTGGGCAGGGCACAGACCTCCCTGGCTGGAGGAGGATTTCTCCTTCTCCTCCTGGGCTCTTGTAGAGGAGCTGTGGCTGAGCTGCAGTGACATCCAAACCACTGCTGCCGGCCCAAGCAGCTCCTGAGCCCGTGAGCCCCTGGAGATGAGCTGGGGAGGGTATGGGCATGGAAATGTTTCTGCATCCCTGGGAATACCTGGGCTGGCAGGAGCTGCCAGGGCTGTCACCACAGCAGTGCTGAACAGTCAGCAACAAGCTCGAGATGAGAAGTAAAAAAAAAAAGGCAAGTAAGAAGACAACCTTTGATAAAATCCCATACAAACCACCCCTACAATCCAAGAGTACCCTACAAACTTCCAGCATTTTATAAATCTACTAAATTAATCCAGTGCTCGTGATCTAGATGAACCCTTGCACTCATTTCAGCTGTTTCTGTACAAGGACCTTGAAGGAAAATGAAGATAAAGGCCTGTATATGAGGTCTACTTGACTTTTCTCTAGGATAGTGGGGAATGAACGTCTGCAGGGAATGCCAAACTTCATTGTGTTGTCTGTGAATAATGAGTCTTCTCTTAATACGCTGGATTTAGTAGGTAAACAAGAAAGTGCTTTTTAGGGACAAAGACGTAGTGATTCCAGTATTTCCCATGATTTTACACTTAGATTTATTCAGTCAGTGGGTTTGATAAACCTGCAGACCATGTCCCCACAGTGACATTAGTCAGTCTCCCTCTCTTGTGCCTTAGGAGCTCGTTCTAATAAATGTTGTTAGGTTTTTAACCTGTGAGCAGAGCAGGGTTAGAGGAGAACTGAAATACCAATTTACTTCTTGTGAAGACCTTGTAAAAAGCAGGCAATGTCCGAGGGATAAAATACTGGAAAATTATTCTTTCATTTGTCAGCATGCTAAAGCCAGGATCCATCCTTTTGCCAATGCTAAACTATTCTTCATTGTGTACAACAAAGCTTCACAAATTATCGCTTTTTCAACCTTACTGCCCAGCAGTTACTGAAATGAACAGAAAAATTCGTGCTTTCATCAAGAAAGTGGCTCACTTTGGGGAAACAAATTTATTTACTATCAAGAATTTTACTTTTTGAAGCAAAACCATTACTTTGCTGAAGAGTGTTTTGGGGAAAACTGCATATGTTTCTCTCCCTGTGTTTACTGAAAATAGACAGAAAAATCCTCCTTACAGAGGTTCTCTTGACTGGCGGTGAGGCACAGACCTGAAAAGCTCTGGTGCGTTGCGAGCTGGCAGCTGAGAAAGTTCTTCTGTTCTTCTGCCTTCGTGGCTTTCATCAGCAGAGATGCACAGGGTGGCATTTTAAGATCGTAGCTCACCAGGAGAGTGGGAATAATACCCCCTGGATAGGCAAGGAGATGAGATTTATACGAGGAATTTCAAAGCCTGCAATTGAGGTCTACAAATAGGTAAATTTTGCTGGGCAGATGTTTCTTTATTGGCCTGAGACACACACACTTTACAGTGCTTTGTGTTTGGCTAGTAAATTATTTAATGGAACAAACAGTTAATCTTCAGCCCCAGCCTTGACTCTGGCTCTGCTGTTCAAGCTCGTACTCACTCCAGAGCAAATGTCTCTGCTGACAAATTCACGGTGATTTTTCATGTTGCTGGCGTGGTCTGGCACATTTCTTCAAGGAAAATAAATCTTGATATCAAATAGAGAATATTCTCCTAAGGAGGAAGTGAGTAAAGGTTGGCTATTGGTTATCTGAGTGTACCTTCCTTCAGGGGGAAGAAACTCATCCTTCTGTTTAACTCTTGAAAGATGTTGTTGACTTTAAATAGAAAGAAAAAACATCGAGAGCTCACACTGCAATCTCCTGACAAATATGTAAAATCCTATTTGTATTCACAGAGCAGAGCTGGAACCAAACAATGAATAAACTTCAGTAAACTTCCAGTAGAGGAGGTAACGTGCAATGGCCCAGAATGGATGCGGGTGAGATTTTTAGCAGGGCTGGTTGTGATCAGACAAGGGGGTGGGGGGAGTGGTTTTAAATGAAAAGAAGGTTGATGTAAGGAAGAATTTTTTTACGATGAGTGTGTGAAACACTGGCACAGATAGCCCAGAGAAGTTGCCCCGTCCCTGGAAGTGTTCAAGGCCAGGTTGGTTGGGGTTGGAGCAACCTGGGATAGTGGAAGATGTCCCTGCCCATGGCTGGGGGTTGGAATGAAAGGATCTTTAATGTCCCTTCCAACCCAAACTATTTTATGGCTCTATAATTCTATAAAGAATAAAGGAAGATGTGGCCCTGGGGTGCTCTGTAGCAATAATAAATTCAATAAAAAATTTCTAGGACTGGACAGGTGTATAACTGAGCCTTACCCCAGCACGGTGACACCCTGGATGGAACACTGCTCGCAGGGAGATTCGTCATATGGAGGTGGTACCCAGCCCTCACACAGAAATAATTTCCACTGCTTATCTACAAGCTCTTCTGCAATGCTGGGTGAACTGAAGTCAAATACTACACTTTAAAAGACAATTACGTGTCTTTCACTTCCTCAAGTCCCTCTAAAGCCAAATAGTGCTATCTAATCTAAACCACCCCAGCCTTCTCCATCCCCTCAGACGCATGCTGTGCATTACATTTCTGCAGAGATCCACTGCAGTCCGGTTCAGCAATCTCTTTGAAGTCCTTGGAAGCTTATCTGTACTCCAGCAAGCAAGGGTGTGTCTCCCGGCCAGCTTGCAGGCGACCATAAAGCAGAAATTTATCCCAGAGGCCACAGGTGGCTCTCTGGGCTGTTTTTTCTCTGAGTATCAAGAAATCTCCAGAGGTTACCCCAGAATAAAGGGCTTCTGAGGCTGTCAGTGCTGCTGAGTGTGAGTGGAACTGTAGTGTGGGACACATCACAGTGTCTTGTGGCCATGGCCCACCAGGACTTAAACAAAAACCTTCAAGATAGCACTTAAAATGGTCACAGCTGCCTCGTGACAAAACTGAGCAGGCAGAAACAAAGTGGAGGTGGCAGGAGGCATCTGCCTGTCTCCCCTTCAAACTCCAGCAAATCCCCCAGGTGCACCCACCAGTGTCAGCCTTTCCCTGCCCAGCTACAACCCAACTCTCCAGAAGGTGTACGGATCCCACTCCCCCTGCCCCATCACCATTCTCACCCCCCTTTCCTAGTAACCACAAATGCTTTCCCTAAATAAAAAGCTGGAAAATGGTTTTAATGCCACAGGAGAAAAGAACAAAAAAATCTGACATTAATCCTGAGATGAAAATGGCTGAGCAAGTATTTATGTTGATTTAGGGCTGTTCTTGTTACATTCTTGAAACTACTGAGGTTATCTTGTAATCCATCTGAACTGAAGCTTGAGGCATTTTGAGCTAATTTTCAATTGTGCTGCATTTAACTATTCTTTACCTCCTTCTGCCTCCCAGTATTTGTGGAAAAACATTCATCAGGCTTAGGAAACCCAAACCCATAGCCTCTGAGGTGTCTCTGCATCAGAAAATGGAGACAGAGCATTTCTTAAAAAGAGAAATTTCGGGGTCTGATGAGATTTTGGACTCTGCTGAGAGGGAACACTTTTGCAGGGCTGGGTTTTGGCTGGAGGAGGGTTCCCTGAGCAGCTCGCTTTCTGTTTATTTTCTGAATGTTTTGAGTGAATGCACATCTCTATAGATGTTTAGAGAGCAGCAGCACTGGAGATGAGGTTTATTTATTCACAAGATATGTATCATGCAAACAGCTGTGCACTGCTTCTCCTCACTGCTCTGGTGATGAGATTCAGCTCCCAGCCCACAGATCCCACAGGGAGAGGCAGCACAGCCCCCCAGGAGTGGGGTCTGCAGTGCCTGGAGGCTCCTGCCTCTCCCCCAGCATCAGGCCATTGGGCTTATCCCTTCTTGGAGCTGGAGCTCTGTGCTGCAGGCTGGAAAGTGAGAGGAAAACTGGACATGACCAGCACCCACAGGGTGCCCAGAGAAGCTGTGGCTGCCCCATCCCTGGAAATGTTCAAAGCCAGGCTGGACAGGGTTTGGAGCAACTCTGGTCTAGTGGAAGGTGCTCACGGTGGGGGAAGTTGGACTAGCTGACCTTTAAAGGTTCTTCCAACTCAAACCATTCGTGATTCTAACATGGACACGAAGATTTTGGAAGATTTTTTTCCTTCCAGTGAAGTTAATTCCCTTCTCCCACCATTCTCTCTGTTAACAGAAGAGCTCCAAATGAGTGGCAAATTTTTCAGAATTTTGGATGCAAGGGCATTACGAGGTATTTTCTGCTGGGCCAGTTTGATGATCTTTTCAGCATCCAAGAAAAGAAAGCCTCAGTACTAAACCCAGCACTTAACATATCCAGTGACCAGACAGATTTTCCTGAAGTACAAAGCAAGTGGATGTCTCTAAGCATATGGGATCACAGCATGATTTTCCTCTGGGATCTTTTGCAAGTCACTCCCTGAGGACAGTGTGGGTTAACCCAATTTTTCACATGCCTTTGGAAAACGCTCCTGGTCTGCTCCTTACCCTTTAAACCATCAGAAACCCAGGGATTCGAGGCAGGGTATGTGCAGAGAAACCTTGTATTTCCACATCAGGTCCTGGCTTGGTGACAGTTTTAGTGAGAGCACCATATGAGCGCCTTCCTTTCCTCGTTCAGCTTCTTTTCCCTTTTGTCCCTTCTCCTGACCCCTGAGCACCCCTGTGGCATGGAAAGGGACCCTTTGCTTGCAGTCCCTCCTGCCTGTTTGTTTGCAGAGACAGGGTTAAACCTGCATTACTTCTTTTCTGTAAATGATGTTTTTTTTCTGTTGAACACAATTACAAATGCAACTCCTTTGCTTTTAGCTCAATTTTTCACCACTTGTTCCTCCCCCCCTCGCTTGGTTGTACTCTGGCGATCACAGCAGTTTCTGTTTAAAATGTTTCAGTTTCTCTGTTTTCGAGAATTAACCAGGAGCTTGTTGCTACATGTGGAGCAGGGCGGGACTGCTGATGCCTTTTCTTTTTTTTTTTTTCCCCTCCTCAGAAAGTAGATTGCTGAATGTAAGGCTTCAGGGAATAAAATTTACAGGAGAGAAATTGCCTTGTATGTTTTTAAGGCAGAGCTACCTCTCTGGCCAACACAGGATTTCACCCTTTGCATGCCATGAAAAACTCTTTTTAGTGCTAATGCTTTCCATAAATCTGGGATCAGTGTTTCTCCAGTTCCTGACTCCTTACTACTCCTTTCTTGTCCTCTGTGGCAAAAACTGAATTTGTTGCTTTCAGATGCATTGCTGAATTGCTCTGATTTACATGTAACAAGGCTGAATATTCCAGTAAAAATTTGGAGCCCTGTTTAAAATCTCCTTTTTTAAGAGATTTTTGAGATTTATCATTTGTCACCAACCAACATTATGGCCCTTTTCAAAGGACCTGCAAAATTTTGGGACCCATCCAGCCTGGGAAGGTAGTCAGAAGCTGTTTGTCATGAAACCCCCGTGGGGGACACCCGTGGGACAGGGTTGGCTCTCCAAGGCTCTCTTTGGCAAATTAAAGGAGAACCAGGATTATAAACCAGCAAAACTATTGCTGCACCTCCACATGGAGCTGCTGTATTCCTCCCACTAGAGGACAGCAGCTGGTGTGCGCAGCCACCAGGAGCATTTCACAGCAGAAGCAAGAATAAAACAGCCCTACCCTTCCTGTAGAAACTTGTTCCTTTCTAGTGGTTTTCACATAATGAATCCCAGTGAATATTTAACTAAGTCTCCCCTGTAATCAAGTTTCTGGCCTCTTTGCTTGTACCCACAGTGCAAAACATTTCGTGACCCATTGCGTTCAGCAGCCCTGGGAGCCTCCAGCAGGATCTCTGCTCAGTTGGCATCAGGAGAGCAGCACGAGCATTGTTGGGTTTTTCTCATTCAGCAATCACCAGTACAACCTTTGCTATCCTTTAAGAGATGGAATCTGACCTCAACTCGGCCATCTAAATCAAAAGCAGGCCTTCTCTTCGAGCCTTGAAACATTGCTGTGTGTTTATAGATATATGAATATTCATTCAGATGCATATGAATATTCAGTAACGCAAGTCTGGATTTCATGCAAAGCAAGCTTCCCTGCAACCCTTTATTTAAAGCAGAAAAGAATGAAGGAGAAAAGGGTGTTTCTGGGTCTGTGGGAGCAGGGAAAAGGGACAGTTTGGGTCTGTGTGTGGGAAACCTTTCTGTGACTTCTGTTTAAGGAACTCCCCATGCCTGTATCAAATATTCTTTGGGCTTTATCTGCTTGACCATTACCTTTCCATCCCGTTTTTGGGCACTGCAGCTTCTGACCGTGGTTACACAGTTAACAAGTGAGGGCTGTTACACCTCGATGCATCTCTGTTCATGTGGAGACTTTCTTGGGCAGGTCACTGGCTTCTCTCCAAGGCAATCCAGTCTCTCAAGTGAAATAGTGGGTACCACAATCACCTGGCAAAGTGGAGGAGGAGGAGGTCATCTTACGGTGGGGACTGGAGCTGATAAAAGACACGGCTTTCACCGAAAGAGACACACAAAGGAAGAAGCAAATTCCTATGAAAACTATGGTAGGAGATAGGGAAGGGAAATTATGTGCAAAGGACGGGGAGAGGAGGAAGAATATTAACTGCCTGGAGAATGCTGACTTGAAAGATGTTTGAGGGTTAAGAAGAATGAGGCAGGGGAATAGTTGCAGGCATTTAGTGCTTTATTACCCAAGGTGGGAAGTAGAAGAATTACTTTTGTTTTATATTTTTAACTGCTGCAGAGTGACTGTGCCTGCTTGTGTCTGCACCTGGGCCTGTGGGAGAGCAACTGGAAAATGCAGAGCTTGGCACTGCAGCAGAGGATTTGGGAAGCAGGAGGGATCTGTTGGGATTTGGTGCTGTGGGACAGCTGGGTCACAGGACCCTGCCCAGAAAGAATAGAATGCCCACACCGTGGGTCCTTGCCTTACAGTTTCCTGCTCCCCACAGGATTTAAACTGTAACATGAACCCCGGTGTAAGGCTGACTTCACGCCTTCTGCTCGGAGGTTGTGCCTGGAAGTACTGAGCACCTTTGCTGAACCCTGTGGTGTCACCGGAGGAGAATCTGATCTGATATAACACTGCAGGGGAAGCTGCCACAACCACCAGCTGGTCGAGTTAGACACAGGGCTCCAGTAAAACCAACCAGAGAGTATTGATCAGCTGGAAACAGGAATGAGAAGTGCTTGGGCCAACAAGTAAAATATACCCAAGTTCTGTAACAGAAGGAGAAATTTTCTTTGCAGCCTTTGTCTTCTCATTTTTATAAGTCTGGCTCTGTCTTGCTGTGCCCTGCTCAGCACTCAGGAGGAGTTTATTCACAGGGTTTTTCTGTAGTCTGCTTTAAGGCAGCTCACTGCTAAAAGATCTTCTCCAATGGATGCTGCTTTGCACTCTTTTAGAAATGCTACTGCTCCCTGAGAGCCAGGGGTGCTCTACCAGGACAGCGTGTGACAAATTCTTTATGAGAGAATACATAATAAATTGAGGATTTTCTTTTATTTTGATTATTTAGTATTCAATATTTGCATTATGGAAGTGCCTGGAGGTTCCAGCTGAGATCAGTGTCCTATTGTTCTAAGCCATGCATAAAAACATGGTCAGAGATGAGGAGCTTACCATCTAAATAGATGAACTGGATAAAGGGTGGGAGACAGGAAGCATCTATTATTCTCATTTCATAGCTGGAGAGCTTGGACACAGACAAATTAAGTGCCTTTCCCAGGAAGGCAAATGGAGACCAGCAGAAATCATCGAATGTCCAGGATCTCAGTGTAATACCCTGCTCATAACACACCGCATTTCCTGTTTAAATATATCTTGCAACACTGTAATGAAAACAACAAATATTTTTTTGGAATATTTTCCTTAAGACACACAAAATGAGAGGAGCAGCAGAAAGGTTACATGGCTACAAGGCATAACAATCCGAGGGGAGTGTTGATACTCAAATGCCATTACAAGACATTGGCACAGCAGTAGTGAAAATAATATTTTTTCTCAACTGCTTGGCCTTACTGCCTGAAGAAGTATCTCCTAGAATATTCAGCTGTTCATAATGTAAAAGATCAAAAATTGATAGAGAAAAGCAATTAATTTGCCCTGTTCTCTACCTTGACCAAAACGAGGGGGTTTTGTTTGATAAACACCCAGTAAAACTATCCCTTGATGGGCCAGGAACTGCAGCCCCCCTTCCCATACACATTTTGCTGCAAAAGAACTTGGTAGCCCATCTGCTTCACACTTTCATGGATAATTATTGGACCTATTGGCATTAAAGTAATTAATTCTTATCTCAGTTTTTCAGTTTAGCATCATCTTGAAGTAATACCTGGTGAGAACTAGTGATGGAAGTCTCTCTGTAGTAGCTTTTATTTTAGAAAGGGGTTGTTTTTATAGGAAATTACTTTTCCCTAAGACACTGAAAAAATCTATAGAGCAACTTCACCTGTCTTTGAAAGAAAAAATATTTTCAGAAGTGGGTTTCTATGATTTGCTCTTTGGTACCCTAAAAAGAAAGTTCAAAGCTGGCAGGAAAGAGAACCCTAAACACTTTGGAAACCAGGTAAATATTTTAGCTGCCAAAGTTTGGGTTTAGACACTTAGCTTTGGAAGAACTTTAAAGAAAAAAAAAATTAAAAAAAGAAATCTTAGACAAGCATTTAATCATATCTAGCATGGTCAGGAGAAATTTTTGGATGGGACAGTTGGAAAAACAGGGAAGAATTGTTGATTCCCATTGTCTTTCATGGAGAAAACACATGATGTGTGTGGTTGAACTTGGATCTAGAGGGTTTTACCCCCATAGACCTCTAAGACTTGAATGTGTGGGTTTTAATTTTCTTTTTTTTTTTCCCCCTAATTTAACTTTGTGTATTTTATTCCTGTTTTCATCAGATAGAACTGTGGCATGTTAGCAGGTCCTGCACCTGGAGAATAGATCAGTGCTGCAGAACTTGCTTCCCTGGGGTACCCATGGCCTCCCTTGCCATCTGTCTGCAACGTGCCAGGAGCTGGGGCTGCTTCCTCACTGGAATTCCACGGAGGAGCCAGTTCCCGTGGAGCCCTGGCTACCCTGATATCTCCAGCACTTTAAAGAAATGTCAGAGAGTCTGCAAGGATTAGAACTGAGAGTGCTCACAAGCTCTGTGCCGTGCTTTTTTCCGAGGTGACTTTTCCCACATTACTCGGAGGCACTGGCTGCCCACCTCACCTCGTGTCTCCGCAGACACGAGCTGTTTGTCATCTGCTGAACCTTCTGCCTTCATGCCTTCGAGCTGGGCCTTTTTGGGTGAGCTGGGCTCCGCTGGGTCCAGCCCAGGAGCAGCCTGAAGTCAGGCACATGTCCACCTCACCCTGCCAGGTGAAAGAGATGTTGGCTGGGAATTAATTCATCTCCTCACCTCTGCGTGCCCCTGGCCGGGGATTTGGCCGAGCCCAGCTGTGCCCTCCCTGCAGCTGGAGCAGGGCTCGGACCCTTCCCCTGTCGAACATTAACTGTATCCCTGCCTGCGTGCCGAGGGAGGACCGCGGCTCGGCTGACAGCAGCGACAAAGAGCTGGCAGGGCTGAAAGATTCAATTTAACTTTCTTTCTCCTCCCCCGCTTCCATATGCGAGGGCACACAGCGCTGTTCCTGCTTTTGAAACTTGCGGGGCAAAGGAGCATTGGTGTCCTCATTTTCCTTCCTCCCTATTGATGTATCATTGCCAGGATGAAAAAGGACGTCTCAAGAGCTTTTGAAAAAATGGGTGACTACTCAAGACATTTTATAAAGGAGGAAGAATGGGAGAGAAAATAGGACTCGGTAGGGGGTAGAAGGAGCCTGAATGTGTGCCTTGTCTGTCTATTCTCTAGCTTGAAACCTGGAGCTGTTGTTCCTATTTCAGTTCAAACTGTCACCTTTAGTTCATGATGGCTTTACTGCCCTTGCTCCTGAACCTCAACAGATTGGGGCTTATTTACCTATTCACACTCTGCTGTGGAACCTCATTAATAGGCTTATTAGCCACACCATTCACGTGCAGGAGGGCTCACAGAAAAGATCCCAGCCACTTTGAGAGGAGGAGGAAAAAACTGTAAAGAGATTATGCTCTCATTCAGCAGCCTAACTGCTATGAAAGGCTCCCTGGGCCCACTGAGATCTCTTGAAGCCTAAATATGATGACAGAATTGATCCTCCCCCCTCCCCCCCACCCCTTTAATTCCAAACATGCTTCTGCTTTTCTCAGATTGAGGAGCTGGGCTGTTGTGGGCCACTTTAGGAGAATGTGGCTCATTTAAGAGAAAAGGCTGCTATTGATAGACTGCTATCTTTTCATCTTCCAAAAGAATAAATTCTGACAAGTGCTTCCAGACCTTGGAAATAGGTGTTCTGATTTGTCATTTTTAGTGGAATGCTTCCTTTTCTTTCAGAGTATGCAAAGATATCGATGAATGGGAAAAGGTATTGCAGCTTCCTGTGCTGGACAATAATTTATGTGAGAATGTGTTAACATCGTTTTCAATGGGCGATGGACATGCCCGGAGCTGGGAAAATTGGATCTTGACTGTGACATCTCAGCTTCTCAATTAGAACATTCAGATGTCTGTTGCTTTAGGAACAACAAAAAAAAAACCCTACTAAACCTGTGTTTCCAATCAATTACAAATTTGTCTGCCATCCTTCATAAAGACTGCATTACTGGTGGGAAAATACATGCTGGGAGGTAAGTACATATTCTACAGAATATTTGTTTTCAAGTTTTTGGTGTCTAGGAGTGTGTAAGTAGAGTTACATCATGATGTGTGGCCACAGTCCTTGAAAATCCCCTTGATCAATACCACACGCAAGAAATAAAATGTACAGTAGAGCTTAAATAAAGTAACATTAAATTGATCAACACTGATTAAATTTGAGGCAACCACCACTCATTGATTTTGTTGTCAAGCTGACTCTACACAAGCAAGCGTTACACAGATTCCGTATTCAAAACCTTTTAGTTGATGGTATCTAAAGCAAATGTTTTATTAAGCAAGGATCAGGCTAAGCTATATTGAATTTTGAATACCCATATTATGCAGTTTTAAATCTGTGTGTCCAAGCAAATGATGTTTGCATAACTTTTCGACGACTTTTCCATTTGGGCACCACAAACAGGTATTAAAGGGGCACTGTCAGACCAGTTCACGGGGCAGCTGGAATCAGGCTTTGAACCGACAGGCTCCTGAGGATGATTTTTGGAGCGGGTGTTATCCAACCATCCTCTCTAGATGGAACTGGCCACAGGCCAGCCATGGCTTCTGAGCCAGAAACACTTCAGGACAGGTTTCGGGGAAGGCAGTTGAGTTGGTACCGTTTTTGTGTGAGGATGCAGATGCTGCCCAGTGCCGGAGTGGCGGAGCCGCAGCCCAGGCTCAACCACTGCGGTGGTACTTGCCGCGCTCCCCATCTTTCCTTTCCAACCCGCTGGAAAACTTTCCGTGGAGCAGCCGTCCGGGAGCTGCGCGGGGTTCCTCCCCTCCAGCCCTGCGGTCGCGCTGGGATGCGCAGTCCCGCTTTCCCGGGCAGGCAGCGGCCGGAGCGCGTCCCTTGCTCCCCTCCTGCCCCTCCCCGGCGCTGCTGAGCGCGCCAGGTCCGCGCCGCGGGGGCATCCGCGACCCCCGGGCGGGGTGGGGGCTCCCGGCTCCGCACCTCTGCGGGCCGGGCGGGGGAAGGGGCTCGGCGGCGATTGGCAGAGCCCGGCAGCGCCGTCCAGGAAACGGCTCGGGTTGCAGCGGGGGGAGTGACCGGGGGAGGAGGAAGGAGCCGGAGGAGTGCGCCGAGAGGGGGAAAGGGGGGAGAGAAAACCCACCTCCCACCCGAGGGGGCTGTCGGCGTGACAAAGCTGCGGCGGCTCGGGGCGGGCGGCT